>JACYXH010000837.1:535000-770000 GCA_026745465.1 Lota lota
AGTTTTGATTGCTATACTTTCCTTGGGCGCCGCCATTGTTTTCTTTATTTGGCAGACTTATTGGTCACAAACAAAAGACTCCCTCTCCCGAGCGCCGATTGGTCGTATCACTTTAACATTTTGGGATGAGGCTTTCGACGGTCTCACCAGGCCCTGTGCGCGTGTACTGTCCCTCTCCTTTAATGTCTCTCTCCTTTACTGTCTCCCCTTTACTGTCCCTCTCCTTTACTTTCTCTCCTTTACTGTCTCCCCTCCTTTACTGTTCCTCCCCTTTACTGTCCCTCTCCTTTACTGTCTCTCCTTTACTGTCTCTCTCCTTTACTGCCTCTCCTTTACTGTCTCCCCTTTACTGCCTCTCCTTTACTGTCTGTCCTTTACTCTCCTTCTCCTTTACTGTCTCACCTTTACTGTCTCTCCTTTACTGTCTCTCTCCTTTACTGCCTCTCCTTTACTGTATCCCCTTTACTGTCTCCCCTTTACTGTCCCTCTCCTTTACTGTCTCTCTCCTTTACTGTCTCCCCTTTACTGTCCCCCCTTTACTGTCCCTCCTTTACTGTCTCTCCTTTACTGTCCCTCTCCTTTACTGTCTCTCCTTTGCTGTCTCCCCTTTACTGTCCCTCCTTTACTGTCTCTCCTTTACTGTCCCTCAACTTTACTGTCTCCCCTTTACTGTCCCTCCTTTACTGTCTCCTTTACTGTCCCTCTCCTTTACTCTCTCCCCTCCTTTACTGTCTCTCCTTTACTGTCTCCCCTCCTTTACTGTCCTTCTTTACTGTCTCTCCTTTATTGTGTCTCCTTTACTGTCCCTCTCCTTTACTGTCTCCCCTTTACTGTGTTCCCTGCTTTACTGTCTCCTCTCCTTTACTGTTTCCCCTGCTTTACTGTCTCCCCTTTACTGTCCCTCTCCTTTACTGTCTCCCCTTTATTGTCTCTCCTTTACTGTCTCCCATTTACTGTTCCTCTCCTTTACTGTCTCCCCTTTATTGTCTCTCCTTTACTGTCTCCCATTAACTGTCCCTCTCCTTTACTGTCTCCCCTCCTCTCCCAGGCTAAGGTGAAGGTGAGGAGGGCCAGCATCTCTGAACCCAGCGACACGGACCACCAGCCAAGACCACGGACCTCCTCTCAAGGTAGGTGAAAACCTTTACCTTTCAAAGTAAAAGTCCTCTCCTTCTAGTGGACACATTAACTTGCATTACGAATAGAGCCCAACCAATACTGAATTTCAGTGGACGATGTCGATACCGATATATAATTACCGATATCAATATATCGGCCGATATTCAAAATATAGATCTATCGGCCGATTTTGATATACATATATATGTATATATATATATATACATATATATATATTGTGGTATCCTGGGGGATGAGCAGCTCCTGGGAATTTGCTGCTCACCCTCCAGCAATGCATCGGGCCACAGCAATCATGAGCTAATGGAACCAGTGGGGATGGGGAGCTCCCCAGTAGTATGGGGAGGAGCTACTAACCTTCACTCAGAACATGATGTAAAACTGTTAGTGTGGGGAGTGTTAACGTGGATGTGTTCAGGAAAAGCATTTAGAGGTTCAACCACCCCAGTAGAGGATTTATAAAGAGGTTATTACATTTATAAAACAACCTTTTCTAAAGTTTTCATATCGGCGAATATCGGCAAACATATGCGCCGATACCGATATATCTGTGATAGGCCAATATCGGCTGATAAAATCAGCCAACCGATATATCAATCGGGCTCTTATTACAAAGTAAAAGTCCTGTCTCCTCCCAGTAGACATTGTGCTCCCCCACCAGAAGGATGTTTACATACCTTTCAAAGTAAAAGTCCTGTCTCCTCCCAGTAGACATTGTGCTCCCCCACCAGAAGGGTGTTTACATACCTTTCAAATTAAAAGTCCTCTCTCCTCCCAGTAGACATCGTGCTCCCCCACCAGAAGGACATAGAGAGAATGGACAGCTTCCGGGAGCAGCTGGGGGAGGACTGGCTGCGCTACCAGCATCACCTGGAGGTGGCACCACCCCCCACCTCCACCCCCCTAACTGCCAGCACTAATGGCTTAGACCTCCCCCCAAACCAGCCTTCTCAACGGGCCCCGAAGGCCCCGGAGGTCCTGGAGGCCTCATCCCCTCCGGCCCCCTGCTCGCAGCCGAGGGAGGAGTCCTGGGACGCGGAGACGGAGCAGGAGACTGAGGAGTCCACCCTGCAGTGGAGCTGCCAGAGCCCGGGAGAGACCCAGTCCACCCTGGAGAGCGAGGACGTATCCGGGCCCTTGAAGAAGAGCGGGGACACCAGAGATGAAGAGGAGGAGGAGGAGGACCTGGGAGGTAAAGTGACGAGTACATTCTACTTAATGAGTGTTTTAACGTTCATCTTAACTTAACTTCTACTTAATGAGTGTTTTAATGTTCATCTTAACTTAACTTCTACTTAATGAGTATTTTAACGTTCATCTTAACTTAACATGTTTTATCTTATCCTTTCTGAACATATCTTTCACTTAAAGAGCCAGTGAACCCAAAACCACTTTTTTTTGTTTTAGACGTAGTCATTTGTCTTATATGATCGTCAACATCGTAATCTATTCCATTTTATCACTGTTACTGAAATAAGTCCCCAATTTAGAGAAAAAAGGGGTAAAATCCTATGTTTTTGCCATTCCCCCCAAAACACGATGTGAACGTTCCACTCTGCTGCGAACGCAGGTGGCATTCTTTTCGTGACGTCAGACCGAGGTAGTCTGACGACCAAGGGGCGCGGTCTGTGTGGACAGAGAACTGAGGGGACGATAAAGTTGGGCTTTTCGGACACTTATTGTATAACGCCACGGTGTGTGTGGATGGTGAAGCTCCGTATGAGCAGTGATTTATTTAATACCCGCGTCCGAGGGTTAGGCTTATACATACACATATACTAGCCTATAACGCTGCTACGGTGTGTGTGGATGGTGAAGCTCCGTCTGAGCAGCGATGTTTTTAATGTCTGCGTCTGAGTGAGGGTTAGGCTTCCCGGACACCTATAGTATAACGCTACGGTGTGTGGCGCATTTCATATACAACATCGCTTATTATAATGCTCATAACAGTTACACAACGACGGTACTAAAAACGTATCATAAAGTTGGCGTGGGTCGTTACCATGGGGGTTACACGCCCCCCTCTTTCCTAAAACTCTCAGCTCAAAACGCATATTTTTTTTAAATCACATAGTGTTCGAATTCCAGCTGAAACAGTCGATTCACTGGCTCTTTAACATAACTTTTCTTAAAGATCCCGTATAATACTTTTTTCGACTATTTAAAACTGTTCCCGGGGGTATTTACAAGACGTTTGTGAAGACTTTATAAAATAAACTGCGGCTGTGATCTGGCCCTCGTTGATCTGGCCCTTGTGGATCTGGCCCTCGTTGAGTAAGAATCCGACGTGAAGTGTTTATCACACACATACAAAAATGAGCTAACTGTAGCCGCGACGTTGCCATTAAAAATTAAATGAATGCACTCTGTCCTGTCATTTTTGGGTTTTGGGAGAGTGTGCAGATGGAGCTTCATCATCCACACACACCATGGCGTTATAAAAGCTTTCTCTCGGACGCCGCAGTCAAACGCTGCCCAGACAGAGCTCCATGCATCCTTCAACAGGACATCTGCTGTGTGCGCGGACAGCGCTGGACATTTAATTTGCTGACCTGCGGTTCCATTGATACTACAGCTGATGGGTTGGGTCGGTCTTGGGCTCCACCCATGCGCGTTTCCCACTCCTAACTGGATGATGCCAGTTGATGGCGGTAATGCACCATAACTTTGTAAACGGCATAAATATCGAGGAGAAGAAGCACATGATGAGGAAAGAAAATGGCATTTTCATCTCTCCCAAGCGTTTGCGCAATTTCTCACCAGGTGTTCAATGCCATTCCGGCTTTACTTAACATAACTTAACGTATCTTAGCTTAACTAAACATATCTTAACTTAATTTATCCAAATTTAACGTATCTTATCTTAACTTAACTTAACGTATATTATCTTAACTTAACATATCTTAACTTAACTTATCCTAATGTAACTCAAATTAACGTATCTTATCTTATCTTAACTTAACTTAACTTAGCGTATCTTATCTTAACTCAATGTAACGTATCTTATCTTAACTTAACTTAATTTAACGTAACTTATCTTAACTCAATTTAACGTATCTTATCTTATCTTAACTTAATTTAACGTATCTTATTTAACTTAAGGTATCCTAATCTAACTAAATTTAACGTATTTTAACTTAACGTATCTTATCTTATCTTAACTTAACGTATCTTATCTTATCTTAACTTAACGTATCTTACTGTTTGGTAACGCTTTTTGTCTCGCTCCCAGTGGACCTGTGTCACCCCCTGCTGGTGGGTGTGTTGTCCAGCGATGATGAGGAGCAGGAGGAAGAGGAAGATGTGGAGAGCAGGAGGAGGAGGAGACAGGGGAGGGAGGTGTTCCTGAGGGTGAAGCAGTCCCTTGTGGTGGAGGTGGAAGTGCAGCGGGGCATGGAGCTTCGTCGGCTGGACCTGGACTCCCTGACCCGGGTGGAGGTCACACAGAACTCCTGGAGGAGGGAGGTGAGGAGGAAGAGTATGAGGAGGAGTGAGGAGGAGAAGGGGGTTAAAGGTCACACAGAACTCCTGGAGCAGAGAGGTGAGGAGGAGGAGGAGGAGGAGGAGGTAGATTATGAGGAGGAGAAGGAGGCACACAGAACTCCTGGAGGAAGGAGGTGAGGAGGAAGAGTATGAGGAGGAGGAGAAGGAGAAGGGGGGTTAAAGGTCACACAGAACTCCTGGAGGAGGGAGGTGAGGAGGAGGAGAAGGAGGAGTGAGGAGTAGAAGGGGGGGTTAAAGGTCACACAGAACTCCTGGAGGAGGGAGGTGAGGAGGAGGAGGAGGAGTGAGTAGGAGAGGGGGGATTAAAGGTCACACAGAACTCCTGGCGGAGGGAGGTGAGGAGGAGGAGGAAGAGTATGAGGAGGAGTGAGAAGGAGTGAGGAGGAGAAGGGGGGTTAAAGGTCACACAGAACTCCTGGAGGAGGGAGGTGAAGAGGAGGAAGAGTATGAGGAGGAGTGAAGAGGAGAAGGGGGGTTAAAGGTCACACAGAGCTCCTGGAGGAGGGAGGTGAGGAGGAGGAGGAGGAGGAAGAGTATGAGGAGGAGTGAGGAGGAGAAGGGGGGGTTAAAGGTCACACAGAACTCCTGGAGGAGGGAGGTGAGGAGGAGGAGGAGGAAGAGTATGAGGATGAGTGAGGAGGAGAGGGGGGGTTAAAGGTCACACCGAACTCCTGGAGGAGGGAGGTGAGGAGGAGGAAGAGTATGAGGATGAGTGAGGAGGAGAGGGGGGGTTAAAGGTCACACCGAACTCCTGGAGGAGGGAGGTGAGGATGAGGAGGAGGAAGAGTATGAGGAGGAGAAGGGGGGTTAAAGGTCACACAGAACTCCTGGAGGAGGGAGGTGAGGAGGAGGAGGAAGAGTTTGAGGATAAGTGAGGAGGAGAAGGGGGTTAAAGGTCACACAGAACTCCTGGAGGAGGGAGGTGAGGAGGAGGAGGAGTGAGGAGGAGAGGGGGGTTAAAGGTCACACAGAACTTGAAGACGAAGAGGAGGAGGAGGGGTGTGGGCAATTCAAGTAGGTGTAAAATCTCTCTCTCTCTCTCTCTCTCTCTCTCTCTCTCTCTCTCTCTCTCTCTCTCTCTCTCTCTCTCTCTCTCTCTCTCTCTCTCTCTCTCTCTCTCTCTCTCTCTCTCTCTCTCTCTCTCTCTCTCTCTCTCTCTCTCTCTCAGGGTAAGGTAGAGTTACTTCCTGTTGTGGTTCTTCACTTCTGTGTAATCGGCCGAGAGAGGAGGCGGAGCTACGTCCTATTAGACGACGACCCACAGCACGCTCTACAGGTTGGCACGCACACACACACACACACACACACACACACACACACACACACACACACACAATTATGCACACACACACAAAATGGCACACACACGTCATATGCTCCTTAAAAACATGCATCTAAAAAGAACTCCCCGTGCGTCTCTTTCGGTGACAGCCTATCCACCAGCGACAGGTCTGCTCAAACAATGTCACTTCCTGTCTCCCCCTTCCCCAGATGCTGTCTGACATGCTGTGCGGCGCGGCGGAGCTGAACCGCCAGCGTGATGATGTCATCGCCGTGGGCCGTCCGAGCGACGCCCGGCGGCTGCAGTGTCTCCGCTGCGGGTCAGAGTTCACCCTGCAGGGGGCCGCGGCCAGGGGAGGGGCCCTGAGAGAGGGCCGTCACACTGAGGAGGAGGGCAGAGGTCAGACACCGGGTTGCTGCTTATTTACACTCCCCCTGTGTGTCCAGGCTGGTGTGTGTGTGTTTGTGTTGGGAGGGGTGTGTGTGTGTGTGTGTGTGTGTCCAGGCTGGTGTATGTGTATGTGTGTGTGTGTGTGTTTGTGTCCAGGCTGGTGTATGTGTGTGTGTGTGTGTGACGAAGTGATCGTGTGTGTGTGTGTGTGTTTGCGTCCAGGCCTGTGTGTGTGTGTCCAGCCTTGTGTGTGTGTGTGTACAGGCTTCTGTGTGTGTGTGTGTCCAGGCTTGTGTCAGTGTGTGGTTGTGTGTATGTGTGTATACTCAGGCTGGTGGGTGTGTGTGTGTTGCGAGGGGGGGTAACATGTTAGGTTTTTTTGTCGTGTTTTTTGAGTTTTATTTGCATGGTCATTTCGTCTGCCCTGGCCATTCAGTGTATACTGGTCAATAGGTTTGAATTAACATTACATTTAAAATCAAAGAAAATATATGCATTCCCATTTTTGCAGTACTGTAGCCGTGGTACTTCAGTGGCCTGAAAGAGAAATACAGGAACATCCAAACACAATTACATACCAGGAGCTAAAAGCAGTAACGCCTTTAAAACCATCAAACCATAAAAATCCCTGTGAGCCATCCAAACTACTCCATTCCCAGGTGGGAGGGTTGTAAACACTGGCTTTGCAAGGTGGTGGTTATCTGCCTGCTCTTACATGACTGAGCCGACCTGCTGTCTGGCTGTGGCTCTGGCTCTTTAATCAGCCCACCCTTCCAGACCAGACCCACCTCTCCCCGGGCGGCATGCCCAGGAACGTGCCTCTGAGTCAGGCCTGAATGTTGGACGTGCTGCGGCACGCTCTGGACACCCTGCTGGTGCTCCAGGGGTGTGGGGAGACCTGGGTCTGAACAGCAGCTTGTGTGTGGGTCTTTATGACCGCTTACTGCTCACCCGGTTCAGTGTCACATTGCACTCTGAGTTGATGTTTTGTCATTAAGAAGGGGCAAGGGTCTGGGGACATCCTGTTCTAGGATGCCTACAGGTTAGACTGCAGAGATTCTGAACCTTTTGGCTTGGAATCAAACACCCTAACCACATGATGTTGCTTCGTCTTGTTTGGATTCTCAGTTAAACATACCACATGCCTGTTCTGTTTAATTATGATATGCATCGTCATTTTGAGGCTTTCTGTGGACCAATGTACTGAATAAGGTTTCCGGTACAGGATTATTATAAGAGTGTGATTTTAAACGTGTGCACACATCAGATCAGCGATGAGTCAGTCACGTGGCCTACGGCAACATTCTTTACTGTTGGAAGGCTACCGGCAGTATGAGCGAGGGTGAGGTGTGTGGAATGGTGTTGAAACATGAGCTGGAGATTAGACCCAGGACTCACTCAAACATTTATCTTCAAATCCCACCCCATGATCAAATTTTGGCACATTACCTTTTCACTTCATTAACAAGACTGTTCGATCGGTTGTTGTCTGAAATGTCATGGAGTCACGGGGTGAGTATTGAGATAAAAAGCAAAAGAAACGCTGGTGTTGTGTTTCGTTTCATTAAAACTGATCAAATCGTCAAAATCCCATTCACTTCCCTCTGAAACCATGTTGGGATTGCATCTCTTAAGGGGGCAGGCCCCAACTGGCCCCACTCAAATCCTGAAGACTTGAATCCAGTCAAATCCTGAAGACACTGTTTTTACAACAGTTCTCAGTGCTCCTCGCTGTGTCTTTCAAGTGATACTCAAGGCTACCTTAGTAACACTTCGGGCTGTGTTTTTTAAGTGATACTCAAGGCTACCTTAGTAACACTTTGGGCTGTGTCTTTCAAGTGATACTCAAGGCTACCTTAGTAACACTTTGGGCTGTGTCTTTCAAGTGATACTCAAGGCTACCTTTGTAACACTTTGGGCTGTGCTTTTCAAGTGATACCTTAGTAACACTTTGGGCTGTGTTTTTCAAGTGATACCTCAGTAACACATTGGGCTGTGTTTTTCAAGTGATACCTTAGTGACACTTTGGGCTGTGTTTTTCTTTCAACTGTTTGTCCCTGTCAGGGATTAATGAGTTTTTGTTCTAAAACGAATTGTTCTAATGGAATATTATGTACCTACATGGATGTTGCCAAGTTAAAAGATGGCCTCTAGCTAAAAATACAAACAACACAATGTTACACAACATCAATCCATTACTCTCACAAGTTTTGCGGTTCAATTCTTGAGAAATGTTGAGAAATTCATATATTTCCTAATCATTTAGATTTGAATAACTACAGATAGACTCCGATGAGATAATGTAAAGTAATATGCGAGATATTTATTATAAGATATTAAAGGGTTAATTTTGATGAAGGAAATAAAATAGATCATGTTTGTTTTCTAACAGAAAACAGCACGGTGTGTCCAGATTGTGGAGGCGATCATGTGGTAGACCTGGCCATCCAATCAGCTCCCTCCAGCAGCACACCAATCAGACATGCCAGAGACCGAGATAGCCCTGCCCATGCCAGCTCGTCTCTAGTAAGTCACAAACCTATAATTCTAACAGCATTTTAAAGGGAAGGTAATTGAAAAGCAGATTGAGTTTGCTCTTCTCCTAAGCAGAAAGAGACAATAACATATTTTATACTAACGAAATATTACTTAAATATGCAAGATTTGCCATTTCAAGCTAGCTCCAGTCTATATTTTGAAAATAAAGTATTTGCACCCCACCCCTCCCCTATCTCTCACCAAACCCAGCCCAACCTCAAAAAGTGAGGCATGCTGAAATACCTTACCATGAGATTTCTTCTACCATTTCAAACCATTTTTTGTTGCACATTTGACCTTTAACCTCCATGGAATCTCCTGTGTTCCTTCTCCAGGTTCCTTCCCTCAGGGTTAGGTTAACTTTCCTTGTCCTTTAGTGGGCTTAGGGTTAGAGGGTGTCATCATGTCGGTCTGTGAAGCCCTTTGAGGCTAGTGCTGTGATTGAGCCTTTTTACTACATTTACTTTAAACAGCGCAATGCCCTACACCATCCAAAGATCTTTAAGGAATTATTCTACACAACTACACCTCCAAAAGGTCTTCTTCTTAAAATACAGAATTTCTTCTTTGCCACAGAATTCCTTCTCCGACGATCTGTTGCCCCGCGACGCAAACCTGAGCAGCAGTCCAATACCAGAATCCACCGGTCCCACCACTGCCCCTCATACCCTCAACACCACCGCCATCTCCATCACTAGCACCGCCTCTCAAGACCCCTCATCCCTGTTCGTCACAGCCCAGGAAAGCTCCCTCCAGGTGGGGCAGGACCAGGTGGATTCCTGGGCCGAGAGCAGCCTGTCCCGCAGTCTGGAGACCCACGGCAAAGAAGAGCTAGCAGGAAGCTACTGCTACACAAGCGCTGGAGTTAGCATGGCGGCTATCGGAGATGACCAGAGTGGAATGGACCACCCTGATAGGTCGAGCCCTAACGGTGCGTAAGATTGTACTTGGCCTACTTGGACAGTGGAGCATAGGACATGATTAAATACTATACGACTATAATTGCTATAAATACAAATGATTCAAATAATTACACCACAATTTTGAATTGATCAATCTAATCGTAATTTATGATTTATCGTTATAAAATATTGTACTGTCACGCTCGGCTGTTTTCTGATATAAGACCGAACTGCTTCACGCGCGTGAAAATTGCGGAAACTAATTGTTCCGATTAGGAAAAGAACGTGAATCCCTCAGCGATGCCGTCAGCAGTCCAACTTTTCTTCACTTTCTCACAGCGTGCGTACGAAGCAGTGCTCTCTTACATTAGGAAACAGTGATCGTGACGGCTCCCCTTTAGAATCCCTCACTAGCCCGGGTTGAACGGCGTTGCTGGTTGAACGGTGTTGCTGGTTGAACGTCGTTGCTGGTTGAACGTCGTTGCTGGTTGAACGGTGTTGCTGGTTGAACGGTGTTGCTGGTTGAACGGTGTTGCTGGTTGAACAGTGTTGCTGGTTGAACGGTGTTGCTGGTTGAACAGTGTTGCTGGGTAAACGTTGTTGCTTGTTGAACTGTGTTGCTGGTTGAACGGTGTTGCTGGTTGAACGGTGTTGCTGGTTGAACGGTGTTGCTGGTTGAACGGTGTTGCTGGTTGAACGGTGTTGCTGGTTGAACGGTGTTGCTGGTTGAACGGTGTTGCTGGTTGAACGGTGTTGCTGGTTGAACAGTGTTGCTGGTTGAACGGTGTTTGCTGGTTGAACGTCGTTGCTTGTTGAACGGTGTTGCTGGTTGAACGGTGTTGCTGGTTGAACGTCATTGCTGGTTGAACAGTGTTGCTTGTTGAACGGTGTTGCTGGTTGAACAGTGTTGCTGGTTGAACGGTGTTGCTGGTTGCAGGTGATTTGGACATGCTGGCGGAGGACCACGACGCCGTGGATCACCGCCTGCAACTCTTCCTCGACATGGAGGTATTTGAGGAGGAGGAGGAGGAGCTGCACTCCTTCCTCAAGGTAGGAAGACAGTAGTTATGTGATACGATACATGTCCTGATACAAGACTGTCCCAATATGATATGTCTTGATTCAAGACTCTGTCCCGATGCAATGTATGTTGTGATTCAAGACTCTGTCCCGATGCAATGTATGTTGTGATGTAAGACTCAGTCCCGATACGATAACGAAACATAACTAACGACTAAATAATAAAAGTACCTGATACGAAGGTCCTGATACCAGGCAGAAACAGGAAGTGTTGGTTTATGATTTGGTTGTGTTGTTTAGCGTGTTAGTGTTTTTGTTTGTTTCCAGATGTCTTCAGTTAGATTTGGCCAACTGGGGGAGTCCCCCTCTCTTCTGGTCGTGTCCAATCAGAGGCTCTACTTCCTGGAAATGTCAACTCACACTCAGTGAGTACCAGTACACATCTGTGTACCAGTACACAGATAAAATGCATATATATGAGTAAGATATGCATACGATTAAAAAAGTATGAGTGCTATCATTTATTGTGTGGTAGAAACTCTTAGAAGAAAAAATAGACAGCGCAGCTTTATTTTAATACAAACAATGTGAGTTTAAATATAGTACTGAATATCATGTCAAATTGACTAGAAAGCAAACAATTCACTTCATAATTAAATTAAATTAAATTGATTATTTATTAGTAAAAGTAGTGAAGATGGCAAGCCGTGTGTTTTTAAAGTGTACTGTAACTAAACACTCAAATGAACACAGGTGCCCACCTGACACCAATTTGAGCCAATCAGAAGACAGCTCTGTCTTCCCATGAGTTATTCACCAATCCCTGATCCTTCTCTGTGTTCCGCCCAGCATCGGCCAGCTTTCCGATCGGCTGCAGAAGAGAGACAGCCATCCAATCACGGAGCTGAGCTACCTGGAGGTGGGCCTGGGCTCCCAGACCATCCACATGGAGTTTGAGGAAGGGGGTGTGGCTTACACCCTGCTGGTGCGGGACGACGCCCGCTGCAAACGCTTCTTCGGCCGCCTGACCGGTACGGGCGCATGGCGCAGGGGCCACAAAGTGTAGGGGATCCTCAAAGCCCCGCTCTGACATGTCTCTATTCACACACAGAGGCACCCCTCTCTCTCTCTCTCTCTCTCTCCCCCTCCCACTCCTGTGATACCTCGCACGCCCCCCTGCTTGTCCTTGTCATGCTCAATCACACGCTTCTAGAGTGACCTGCCGTATTGTGCTCCATAGCGACCCCACCCACCCCTATTCGGCAGGTGAAACCCTAGCCTGCAACAGGAGCCATTTGGGTTGTGTTCCTATTGTTTGTCCACCCATGTTTGGGTGCGTTTAGGGGTTTCCTGTTTGCTAGTGTTTTTTATTTTGAAGGTCCCACAGTAGATGTTATGATGTTGTGACACAGTAATAGTGTTGTCTTAGTACATGAGTTGTGTTGTTATGTTGTTGTGTTGTGTTACTGTTAACAGGTGTAGGACGTGAGTTGTGTTGTAATGTTGTGTTGTGTGTTAACAGGTGTAGTACATGAGTTGTGTTGTTGTGTTGTGTGTTAACAAGTGTAGTACATGAGTTGTGTTGTGTGTAGTACATGAGTTGTGTTGTATGTTGACAGGTGTAGTACGTGAGTTGTGTTGTTATGTTGTGTGTTGACAGATGTAGTACATGAGTTGTGTTGTTGTGTTGTGTGTTGACAGGTGTAGTACGTGAGTTGTGTTGTTGTGTTGTGTGTTGACAGGTGTAGTTCATGAGTTGTGTTGTTGTGTTGTGTGTTGACAGGTGTAGTACGTGAGTTGTGTTGTTGTGTTGTGTGTTGACAGGTGTAGTACGTGAGTTGGCTCCGAGGTCCAGCAGCAAACTGAAGTCTATCTCCACCTCCCGCCTCCACCCCCAGCACCACCTCTGGTACAGTGTGTGTGTGAATGTGTGTGTGTGTGTGGCTTGTATGCATGTGTGTGCATATATATTATTAGTGTAATAATAATGTAGTATTATTAATGATGCAATAATAGTGTATTGGTAGTGTATTTGTGTAATAATAGTGTTATGATTTTGATTAACAAAGTATTCATGTATTAATTGTTCCTGCCAGGCCTTTGGTGTATATATTGGTAGTATATTGATCATGTATTGATCATGAATTGATAATATAGCTTGTTACAGGCCTCTGGTGTGTATATTGGTAGTATATTGATCATGTATTGATTGTATAACTTGTTCCAGGCCTCTGGTGTGTGTATTGGTAGTACATTTATCATGTATTGATCATGTATTGATTGTTTAACTTGTTCCAGGCCTCTGGTGTGTGTATTGGTAGTATATTGATCAAGTATTGATTGTATAACTTGTTCCAGGCCTCTGGTGTGTGTATTGGTAGTATATTGATCATGTATTCATTGTATAACTTGTTCCAGGCCTCTGGTGTGTGAAGACGACACCGAAGCAGAAGACGGTCATCTTGACTTCTTCTATCTCCTAGCGTTCCTCTTCCAAGGTTAGTGTGTGTGAGTGTGTGTGTGTGTGTGTGTGTGTGTGTGTGTGTGTGTGTGTGCGCGCACATGCATGCCACTGTATGGGTGTGTGTGTGTGTGCGCATGTATACACACACACACACACACACACACACACACACACACACACACACACACACACACACACACACACACACACACACACACACACTGCAGCCGATAAGCCAGCAAGTGTTGCTTCTACACACACACACACACACACACACACACACACACACACACACACACACACACACACAGGAGCATTGTTTTCCTCTTCCTACCAGGCGAGCTGTTAAAAACACGACCGTTGGCTACACAGGTGTAGATTGAGGCTGCGGTGGCATGTCCCAGCATGCAGTTCAGCCCCGTGTTGTGGACCCCAACCAGCGCTGAACACGTGTACGAGCCACGGGGAGTCAGGCATAGCTGTCTCAAAGATGTTCTAAAAACATTCTTAGAAAGTTGAAGCAAAGATATTTTGCGTACCACAACCCTTTTTCAAAGGTTCGATAAACATTGGGCACATTGGGGTTCGAACCCTGAACCTTTCGGCCTGGTGCCGAACACCCTGATTACACTATCCTGCAAACACAGACGTTTGAATGTTGCAGCATCACAACACACCGATTGAGGATTGAGGGCTTTAGGATATGCAAAGTTTAAACAATTAAAGAAACCTGAAAATATGAATAATAATCATGTTTGTCTCTTTTTTAGACAACAACTGGACTCCACTGACTGTGCTGGTTACCAAGGAGACGATGTACTTGCTCAACGAAGACCACCAATGGTGTAAGAGCCCGGCTACCCTCGCAGCCAATGACAGCAGGGAACCGTCGAGTGGGGCAGCTACCGTCCTGGAGAGCCAGCCAATCAGCTGCGTGAGCTCGGCACAACTCTGGCCCTCTGACGCATGCAGGATGGACATTCAGCTGTACGACGAGGTGGGTCCGTCCAACAGCTCCTAGATCAGTTACTAGTTCAGCCCTACCATGAGGTGGGTCTGTCAACAGCTCCTAGATCAGTTACTAGTTCAGCCCTACCATGAGGTGGGTCTGTCCAACAGCTCCTAGATCAGTTACTAGTTCAGCCCTACCACGAGGTGGGTCTGTCCAACAGCTCCTAGATCAGTTACTAGTTCAGCTGTACACAGGGTGGGTCCATCCAACAGCTCCTAGATCAGTTACTAGTTCAGCTGTACACAGGGTGGGTCCGTCCAACAGCTCCTAGATCAGTTACTAGTTCAGCTGTACACAGGGTGGGTCCGTCCAACAGCTCCTAGATCAGTTACTACTTGAGCTGTACACAAGGTGGGTCCGTCCAACAGCTCCTAGATCAGTTACTAGTTCAGCTGTACACAGGGTGGGTCCATCAAACAGCTCCTAGATCAGTTACTAGTTCAGCTGTACACAGGGTGGGTCCATCCAACAGCTCCTAGAACAGTTACTAGTTCAGCTGTACACAGGGTGGGTCCATCCAACAGCTCCTAGAACAGTTACTAGTTCTAGCTGGAAGTAAAATAAAGACAATACTTAATTGATCCGGGACGGTAAATTCGGGAAATATATGATACGACTATTGCGTTGAAGCAAGGCCATGTCCACACTCTGTGGGCAGAATGTGAAAATGCGCTTTTGTGTCAAATGTTTTGGACCCGTTCTACTAACTTTTGAAACCTGGATCCGTCCACAGTTTTGGAGTGTTATTGGGTGTGTTGCGTACCACACTACTTAAATGGGTGCTCATCGTTTTGTTTCAGTCTCTCTTGCTGCTATCTGCATCGAGCGCAATAAAATAACCCTAGGGTGTGCCTTAGACAATGGTCTCTGAGCCCTAACTACTTCCCTTACTAAAAACCAACCTTGCTGCAGGTGTTCTCATCTGGCGACGGAACGCCTGCAACGGGATGCTCCAAATGAGCGTTATTGGCGAGAGAGGGCGGGTGTTTTAGTGATAGAGAGGGCGGGACTTTCAATGAGAGAGAGGGCGGGACTTTCAGTGACATGGGTCTAGCAATGAGAGAGAGGGCGGGACTTTCAGTAACATGGGTCTAGCGGTGAGAGAGGGGGAGGGACTTCCGATTGAGGGATATCTATCCGTTAAGTTTGGGATATTGCTTAATCCAATTATTTGTACAAAATGACGTATATATTCTCCTTGTCTTTGTTGTTCTTCTTGTCATGTTTTGATTATTCTCGCTCCGGAAAACTGCATCCTACTACAAACAGTGACAGTACCTCAATACTAGTCTGCTACAGGTGGTGGTGGGCTGCTGGTTTAACTGTGTGTGTGTGTGTGTGCATGTGTGCGTGTGTGTCCATGCATGGGTGTACATGTGTCTGCGTGGGTGTACATGTGTCTGTGTGCGTGTGCATGTATGTGGACGTGCGTGTGTCTGTGTGTGTGTGTGTGTGTGTGTGTGTGTGTGCATATGTGTGTGTGTGTGTGTGTGTGTGTGTGTCCCCCTAACCCAGACGGTGAAGGAGGAGAGGACCTGGAGTCTCCGCTCCGAGACCCCACAGCTCACAGCCCACCTGCTGGCCTGCGTCCGCACCCACTGGGAAGCCATGTTCGGAGTCGCACTCGCAACCACCCTGTACGACGCCACCGCCCCCTGAGTGTGCCTGTGTGTGTGTTAGTGTGGATGTGCGTTAGTATTGAGTGTGTGTGTGTGTGTGTGTGTTTTGCTGCTGTTGTATTAGCTACGCGATGTTACATAATCATATTAAATCATTTTAAAGCTTGGTTTTAAGCTGTGCCTTTGAAACACCTTAACCTTCTCTGGCTGAGGGGTGGAGGGGTGTGTGTGGGGGGGTGTGGCAGATGGGCGTGTAGGTAGGTCATTGCAGGGGGTGTGTGTGTATGTGTGTGTGTGGAGGGAGGGGCAGGGGGAGGTCTCTGATGGGCCCACATGCACGTCTGCCTAAGCCATCCTGCGTCCCTCGTCTTGGAGGTCAAAAGGTCACCCAGGGTCACGGTGACCGTGAAGGTGAACTTGGGCGTGACCTTGGGTCCCATGCAGGGTCACGTGACCAGCGCCGTCACCAGGGCGCACAAGAGAGTGTAGCTTTGTGGTGAGGTAACTGTTGTGGGTGCGAGCGGTGAGTGTCGTTGTGAACTAGCGTCGTCCTGGTGAGGATTGATGAAGTCTGTCTCACTCGGTAACCCTAATTTATTTGGATCAAATTGTTTTTGAAATTTCTAACAAAAGTGTTAGATATATTTTTTTATACGAGAAAAAGATGGTGTGATGAATCAAATTAAATTGTTATTGTCTTGAACAGCGTTTCACTTGTATTGGTCGTTTGTTGATGCACAAAATAAATATGCAATAAAGCTATGGATGGGACTGTTCTGCCTTCCCCAGACATGTTGTCAATTTACCTGAAAGTCAATGGGAACAGCGTATGGTGAACTCTTGAATATATACTCAACCGATTGTGATAAAACATGTTAAGTACGTTTAAAATAAATCAGTCAAAACCTGAACCACACATCCAACTGCATGCCTTGTAGACTCCTAACCACTCAATGCCTTCCTGTATTCAAAAGTATTTTTATAAACGTCTTAACTACATTTTGTGGAATAAAATCCAATCCCTATTACAGACGAAAGCACATTTAAAACGTGCCTAACATCTATATTTTAATGTATGCAGGTGGCCTTTTTAGACAAGCATTTTATGACACCATGAAGGCATATAAGCACGTTATATAATCGTAAACACGTGGAAAAGTATGGATAAATTGCAACGCCCAATATTCCCACTTTAAGGTATTTCAAACTAAAAGCCTCGCTTTCCCTTGGGGCTAATTGAGCTCACAGATGTTGGTGATGCCGAACAGTAGCCCACTAGCTGGTCTCGGGTTTCGGGTGGGGTGGGTGTGTGTGTGTTGGGGGGGGGGGGGGTATTACGTGGACGTGTGGGAGGGACGAGATTCGGGATTATTTCGTCCAGTAGCGACCCTGTGGTCGGGATCACATGGGTGTTCCGCACCGAAGCATCCAAAGGGCTCATATTAAAAGTTGCTCGGGCCGGTGACGAGGACTAATTGGCAAAAGCCGGTAGATCAATTAGATCCGGTGGGAAGGCTGCGAGCTTTCTGAGGACGCTTCATGGCGTAAGGCGACCCCCTTTTCTTGTGGACTACTGAAGATTTCATTCCTTTCCACCGTGATTTTCTCAACGTTTGTCCATTGTTTTTCACCAGGTAGTAGGCTACGTTCATTTCTGTTGAGTTGCACAGTGTGTCTTTTTAAACGAGTACGGCCCATGCAAAACAGTTGCATATCCTATAGCTGACCTATTGTCGTCAAACGTATCTCTCTTGCAGTTTGCTCGTTTGAGGTAGCGTTAGGCTGTTGGATGCTCGTCCGTTGACGTTATATTCAAGTGGCTCTATTTTAAGAATGTGATGCGCTTCACCTTGTTGCCAAAGTCAACTTGTATTTCCATTGAATTTTAAGCTTTAAAAAATTCTTTGGAAAATCTTCCATGGGAGATAGTAGGCTATTTTTAACTTGTAAGTTTAGTTTATTTCGCATGTTTGGCCATGTGTTTGTTCTCCGCTCATAACCCTACAACCCAGCTCTGCTTCTGGTTAGGCAGGAATGTTGTGTGGTGATGTGACCCCCTCCCCTCCCCATCATTTTCCACTGTTAGTTTGCGTGGGGACCGCAGGAGTAGACGGGCCACTGGTGTGATGTTTGTCTCTAGTCCGGTCAAAGGGCCGTACAGCTGTGATTTGCACCCACTTGAGATAGCGCTGCCTAGGTCGGTTTAGTAATGGCAGAGTCCCTGCCGAAACAAGTCTGGATATAAACCAAACAGCTGCCATACCTGTCTTTATCAAACGAGAAACCCTCATATTCAACTTTTTTTTAAGTCACATTTAAAGTGGAGGCCAAAGTTGTCTTTCTGACCGAGTTTATTTAAACCTGCATTATGTGGATTTTCTACTGCAGCTATTTACTCAATAAAAAATCGGCACAAAAACGTTTCTCAAGAATAAAACAGGCAGATTCACGGGTCCATCCAGGAATGTTTCACTGTAAATAGTTGTATTCTGGAACACTTAAATTCTAGATCTAGAACTGTAGAGCTCAAGCCACTAGATTGTGCTCATGGAAACCCGGCATAGTGCACCTTTAAGTCCGGTCTACGGTGGCCGACACGTGTCGAACGTACTGCATATAAAAACGATTCACACATTCAAAAACCACATGGTCATTAACGGAAAACAACAAACGCAAAGCCGCAACACATTTGCAAAAACAACAACGGAATGGAAAGTGAGCGCCAACGGATGTTGACAACGTTACGGGCCGACTTTTGTTGCCGGCGGACCATTATTAGCCTCATCTGGCACAAGTGAAGGTAACCCATCAAAGATCACTGCTACTTTTAATTAGCCTTGCGCTAATTCTACACTGTAGGAGTAGATTATAATAATGGTCCGCCTTGTGGTGTGGCATTTGTGTTGTGGCTTTGGCAGTTGTGTTTAATACGCTTGTATTTTTCGCATTTGCAATAAATTTTGGATATGCAGTTTGACAACGTGCTGTCCACCATACCAGTCAGCAGCAGACTTGAGAAACAGTTCTTGTGTGCAAGGGAGCCTTGATCGGAGTGCCCAAGGACTTCAGGTGGTGTGGAAGAGGGTTTTATGGTGGGATACGTTTGTTTAAAGTTGATGGGCCTGTGAGTTTGAGTTTCTCTCAAAATAACAGAACCCAAGACATTTTGGGAAAAGGGATCTTCCAGTCTAAAAGACCCCACAAAAACCATGGGTCTCGTTTGCTACAGTTGATGTCACAGCAATGACCTTAATATTGGTCTAGACACGAATGTGGTATGCAGTTTGAATGTGGTGTTGGCTTACTTAACTTTGCAAAGTCACAGCAAAGCGGGCTTGTTAAAACTTGTAATGTGATTTTGACAAGTTGGCGATTTTCTTTTTCCGATTTTAAAGGGTATCAAGTAAGCTCCAAGAACACAAGCATTGTTTGACTACCTAAATGTGCAATATTCCGCAATTAATCAAGCAAAAAGAACTCTGAAGGCCTGCTTGTTATGAAGCCTTGGCATTGGGGCAGAAACATTTTTGCATTGAAACGTGTTAAATCGAGATTTGCCACAATGAGATTATGTAATTTGATTCGTTGGTGTGCGTAACAGGTTTGTGTAAACTATATCTAAAACCCATCCTCAAACCGGAGCCCTTTCTATCTGAAGAAATTTGGTATGTGGAAAAAACACTATAGCCTTAGGGGGTGGGTGTGGAACGCAAACATAATATATATGCCTGATGAAATTATGATAGTGAGATTAGGTCCCTACACAACATTGAGCTCAAACCAATAATTGTTAGCATCAACTTAAGTCAATATGTGTCTATTTGGGTTATTTTATTGTATGATTGTGTACATGGGAACTTGAACAACAATCTGGTTCATGTCCAATACATTGTGAAATGTATCTGATGTTGGGATGTGGTTTTTGGGCCTAGTAACGGCACACCACTATTAGTGGTCCAGTTGTTTTGAAGTTGTATTTGTTTGAGTTTGGTATGACAGGGTGAGGTTATAAATGAACGTGCTGCCTTAACCAAAATCGAATTGGCTCTCTTGGTATCCACATGCCAACCTACGCTTAGTATCTGGAATCGATGCAGTGGTTCTCGGTTAAATGCCATGCGGAGGAGGAGGAGGAGGAGGGTGGTGATTAAAACGATGAGTAAAGTTAAGAAGAACTGGAGACTGTCGCCGTTTGTCTGGAAGTGGAACTCATTCCTTGGCCGAGGAATAATGACATTCAGTTATGGTTTATAAACCTCGATCCACCAGGCCTGTGCTCTGTTCAATTATGGAGTTGTGGAGACAATTTGTTTGGTGGCCATTAAGACGGTAGCATTTTGTGGTTTTACAGACAACTTCCACTGCTCAGTAATTGCTTCCATAAGCGGTTGCGGTTTATTTGTGTGGTCGCCTTGTTTTTTTTGAAGAACCAGTGCACAGACGAGCCTTTCATTACTCCTAATTTGAATGCATTGTTTTTTACTTGTAGATATAGGCTGTAATTTGACTAAAGACTCAAAAAATTTACTCATTAATAGAAAAGAATGGGTTTTATTCATTTCAGTAACTGAGTGTGAAGATCTGTCCCAACAGCTCGCTAGGTCCAGCAGCCACCGCATGCTTTGTTAAGAGTCGTAATCTCTCTGTATGAGAATAAAGCCCTGTTGTATATTAAAAAAGGCATCTTGACACCTGCCTGAACCCACACCAAGTTTCCATTTGCGACTAGCTGCAACATGCTAGCCTGCTCTTTGATGCTGGCATTGGCAGTTTGAGGTCGGCATGGCAACAAGATGAAGGAATGTTGGATTAGAGCCTACGCTCGTGGACTGCTGCCTCTGGCTAAGAGTTTTGCTGTACTGAGGACTCTGAATAAGTGTTGACTTTTTCTAAAGATCCCCCACTCATGATGACAAACAGTGGTTGCATAACCTTTGTTGAGATCATGAGGGAAAGGGAGCACTTGGGAAAGACGACGACTTTAATCAAATTATCTGGTTTTCATGCATCAGAAACACCACACAACACCTTTTCATCCTGTATTAAAGGGTACACAAACAATAAAGCAAACACAAACAATGGTGCCCCCTCTGGTGATCACCTGTTATTGCACACGTTGTTGCTGATATAGATTCCTATCATGTAGACTACGTGCACTACGTATCCCATCCACTTAGTTACATGACCCTGGCAGCTGATTGGTAGCAATAAGTTCATTGCTTGTCAGCATGATGGAAAGAAATGAACCAATAGGAATTGGTCAGTTAGAAAAAAAACAAGCCTATATTATGGCTGTATCGTGTTTTTGAGGGCAGGATAATGTTGTGGCTACCTGCATAGTACGCAGTCCTTGAACAAGACATCAAACCTCCACCTGATATCTCTCTCTCTCCCCACCCCCCTCCCCGATGGGCTGTCCAGCGCCGAGCTTAGCCCCCGGGGCGCGCGGCCGCCATGAGCTGGAGCTTCATCACGCGCCTGCTGGACGAGATCTCCAACCACTCCACCTTCGTGGGCAAGGTGTGGCTGACGGTGCTCATCGTCTTCCGCATCGTGCTGACGGCGGTGGGCGGCGAGACCATCTACCACGATGAGCAGAGCAAGTTCGTGTGCAACACGCAGCAGCCCGGCTGCGAGAACGTGTGCTACGACGCCTTTGCGCCGCTCTCGCACGTCCGCTTCTGGGTCTTCCAGGTGAGCGCGCCGGGGCTGCCTCTCTCTCTCTCTCCGACCGACGCACAGGGCGGACGGACGTTTTTTCCGAGCTGGTTTACCTGACTCTTCCTCCCCCCCCCCCCCATCCACCCAGGTGCTGATGATTACCACGCCCACCATCATGTACCTGGGCTTCGCCACGCACAAGGTCGCCCGCATGGGCGACGCCCAGTACCAGCCGACCCGCCGTGCCGGGAAGCGCCTGCCCGTCGTGACCCGCGGCGCCGCTCGCGACTATGAGGAGGCGATGGGAGACGGCGAGGAGGACCCCATGATGGAGGAGGAGGTCGAGCCGGACAAGGAGAAGGCGGACAAGGGTACGCTGAAGTGACGCGGCGCACTCGGCGCCTTTAGCATGCTGAGCTAAAAGCTATTAAGTCGTTCCACTCCCGGACCAGTATATAATGCGCTGTTTGGACGCCTGTATTAGAATACCGCCAGCGCATTCATTTCTGAGCATGGGCGCCCCCAGTGGGAATCGAACCCCCTACCCTAGTGGTGTTAATGCCTGGCAGCACACGGTTACATTGGTCGGAAAATGAAAGTTAAAAACCTAATTGTAAAGTAAAATTAAGACTTTGGGTGTAATGAAATCCCCATGTAAAGGCTTTCGTGGCAGTTATTTTTGTGTTGCTTGCACCGCAAGATAACCAGTGGCTCATCTTGGCCTCTCCTCTTGGCTTGTCCTCCTGGTCTTTCTTGGTCTCTCCTCTCGGCATCTCCTCTTGGTCTCTCCTCTTGGTCTCTCCTCTTGGTCTCTCCTCTTGGTCTCTCCTCTTGGTCTCTCCTCTTGGCTTCTCCTCTTGGCTTCTCCTCTTGGTCTCTCCTCTTGGCTTCTCCTCTTGGCTTCTCCTCCTTGCCTCTCCTCCTTGCCTCTCCTCCTGGCCTCTCCTCCTGGCCTCTCCTCCTGGTCCTCCTGGCCTCTCCCCCTGCAGGCCAGGAGAAGCACGACGGCCGGCGTCAGATCCAGCGCGACGGCCTGATGAAGGTCTACGCCTGCCAGCTCCTGTCCCGCGCCGCCTTCGAGGTGGCGTTCCTCTACGGCCAGTTCGTCCTGTACGGCTTCCGCGTGGCGCCGGCCTACGTGTGCACGCGGCCGCCCTGCCCCCACACGGTGGACTGCTTCGTGTCGCGGCCCACCGAGAAGACCATCTTCCTGCTGGTGATGTACGTGGTGTCCTTCCTCTGCCTGCTCCTCACCGTGCTGGAGATGGTGCACCTCGGCGTGGGCGGCGTCCGCGACACCTTCCGCCGCCGCGCCACCCTGGCGTCCCGCCCCGTGCCGCGACCGCCGCCGCCGCCGCCCGCCTTGAGGGGGCGGCGGCTGGGCGCAGCGCTGCCCGCCTCGGCGCCCCCGGGCTACCACGCCACCGTGAAGCGGGACCGGCCCAAGGAGGAGCCGCTGGGGCTTCTGCCCCTGGCGGACTCTGGCCGGGAGAGTCCCGGGGTGGAGGGGGGCGGTGGCCCGGAGCTGGACCGCCTGCGGCGCCACATAAGGCAGGCCCAGCAGCAGCTGGACCTGGTGTGCCAGCTGGAGGAGCGCAGCCCGTCTCGGGGCAGCGGGGGCGAGGACACAACAGCGGCCGAGCAGAACCGGCATAATCTCGCTGAGGAGAAACGCGGTGAGAAAGGTAGCGCGTGGAAATATGTCCATCTTGAGAGATTGGCAATTAGAGGTGCAGTGTGTAGGATTTGGTGGCCGTTTGTGGTGAGGTTACAAATTGCAACCAACTGAACCCCCCCCCCCCCCCCCCCCCCACCTCTCCCCTTCCAATTACCTTGAAGAAGCTACGGTGGCCTGTAAGGTGGCAGTAGATTATATTTTTGTCACTCCCCATCAAAGGGTATCAAACACAAACAGTGGCGCCCCCTCTGGTGACCACAGGTTATTGCAATAATGTTGCTGCTGATTGGTTCAAATGAATCGCATGGCCTACATGTGCAGTCATGTACAATACCTGCAGTACTAATGGATGATCTGTGTTTTTCCAGGAGTCCATGCCTGAGCGAGCTTCCCACAGGCCCCAAACGCACATGGACATGCAAAAAATGTCTGAGCCGGGAAAACCAAAGTGGGAGAGGTGTGTATGTGTGTGTGAGAGGAGAGAGAAATGTGCATTTCAGTATTAAAAGCAACAAATACAATCCAAAGAAACCATGGAAGTCTCCAGAGAGTTCAGTGAGTGCACGGTCTCTGCATGCATGTTGAAGGCAGGGTACTCTTGTGTAGCATTGGCACAGCTATGGGCTTTAGCCATGGCTGACCCCTGCCTTGTTCGTAAACTTTTAGTTTTTTGAAAGGGGTTCAAGGTTCTATTCTCCCACCAGGCAAAGTAATAGATAATTGTTCTCCTCACTTTCAAATGTGTGGGTGGGTGGTGAGTGTGCGACGGTTGTCTTGAGTTGTTGTGGTGTTATGTCACCACATTACATTTCAACCCAATGTTTGTGTGTGGATTCGTAAGCCACTCTTTGTATTATGCAGAAATTCAAATTAAGATGTTTACCTGGGAAAAGCTTGAAACTCTCTACAATGACTGGATGGTGTTTGGGTTGACGAAACATACTATTACAAATGTTGGCCGAGTGTTGAGCTTTAAGTCTTATTTTGTTCTTTTTACATTTGGTAATAACCTACTTCTCTGAAATGAAATTGTGGCACCTAACGTGTGTGTCCCACCCAACGTCGTCTTACTGTCGAGGCCTGCTGGGAATTGGGCCTTTTGTCGTCTGGAAAGTGATGAACTGGAGCGTGTTTGTATTGTAAAGTTGTCTACAGTTTCTTTTTTTCTTCTTCTTTTTACTAAGAATACTTTACACATGATACAACATTCCCTTTAATGTTTTTTTTTGTAATTTTCTAATGGCCAGTTAATAAATCCATTTGAATTAAAATGTGTTGTCCCAAACATTTTTTGCAACATTCTGCACCTCAAAGTTGAGGTTTTCTAAATGTCAGACTTTGGCATTGACTAACATTTATTTATTGTTATTTATTGTTTATTGTTCAAAATGACTAACAGCATTTGCGGGGTTATCATGGGTGGAATAATGGAGCATGAGCCAACACGGTACTTGATTGCCCAAAAATGGTCTACTACTGTATGTATATTTCATCGTATAGTCTACTGTTTAGACACAGCTGCACTCTTCAGGTATGATGTTGGGAAGAGTCTCGTACTTGAACGAGTACCCTCCATCCGAGGTGGTCGTGATCCTCAACGATCTCATGGACTCTGGGACCGGGGCGCAGCACTGCTGGATCCCCAGCAGGGCGGCGCTGCGGTCGGGGGCCGAGCAGTTACCGTGGCAATAGCCGAAGGTCACCACCTTGGGGTGGACGATCCAGTTCCCCCAGCCCAGCTCGTCAAAGCTGATGTCGACCTCGTCCCGCCAGCAGTCTCTGTTCTGCGGCTGCTGCAGAGAGGGTCGCTGCAACAGGTCCACAGCGACCCGGGACCACGGTATGGCGGTCGCGGCGTGGCGTGGCGAACGACCGGAGACCCGCGGGCGAACATGGAGATGAAGGAAAGGCGTTTTATCTGGCTCGTCGGTGTGGCACAGGCAGTCGGCGCAGCGCACCTGCAGCATAAACGGCCCCGAGTTAACGGCGGCCGGCCGGCTGTGATCGTCCAGGTCGTAGGCGGCCCAGCCGTCCATGCTAGTCACCGACGGAGCCTCGGCTAAGTGATCCAAGTGTTGCCCCGGGGTCAGGATGTAGAGCGGGGCAGAGGAGTTGGATGCCGGCCCGGCGTAGAACCAAAAGTGAGCCGAGGTGACCGAGAGCTCCTGGCTGTTGACGGACGGTTGGAAGTAATACGAGTGGACGGTGGCCGTTCCACCATCACTCGAGCCGGTCCTGCTGCACGGCGAGGCTGCCAAATGAATCAAACCAGGTAGAAGGGGTCGTTTTAGTTGCCTTTTAAATTGTAAGATCTCTTGAATTGACGACCAAACTCACTTTACATTTGTTGTACATTTGCAACATACAACATCCATTGAGGCGACCCCTTAATAACCGACTCTGGATTTGTGGAAAACATTAAGTGTTGGCTTACCGGAGCTGGGGAACAGAATGATCTGGGAGGTGTCCACGTCTTGCTTGTGCTCTTTATCAGCCCCCGCTGTGCTGCTAGACCTCCGGGGCCGCCGCCCGTGGCCCTTCACGCCCGGGGAGAACTCTGGGGCCACTGGGGGGGCCTCCAGCCCCATCCGCCCCAGCACCCGATCCTTGAACAGGGCCAGTGCCACCTCCCTGGGCATCTCTGCGTCCGGACAGGCCCAAGCCACACCGCCTGTCCCCAGGACCAGCAGCCCCCAGACCAGCCTACTCAACATGGCTCCACACCACCCCCCCCCCCCCCCCCCCCCCCCCCCTCCTCTTAAAACGACACCTCCAGGTGCACGGACGAACGAAGAGCCAAGATGACCAAATCAAGGTTTCTTAACCCGCCGCTGGATATCGAGGCTCGACGAGGAGATTTAAAGAAGCAAAGTACCTGACTTATCCTTTAAACGTAGATGTTTGTCTCCCTTTTATAATAGCAGCAGGGACTCTTGTTCTGCTCTACCTCTCTTCTTAGTGCCCTACCAAAAGCTTTACCTCCACTTGACAAATCGACGGTATCTTCTGAGATGTGTGTGAAACTCCGTCCCTCGCTCTCTCACTCGCTCTCTCTCCTCGGCTGGGATTGTTTGGGCCTAATCAGTGTTTGGGGGAAATGGAAACAATCTCTGGACAACAACATAACTATGTTATAATCTCCAGGTGGTGTCCTTGGCATTGAGTTTGGTGTCTGCACATGCAGACACCAAACCCTGCAGAAACGGCCGTCGTCGCGGTGAAAGTCGAAGCGTTTGTTCTGTACTTGACATACAACCTGAAGTATCAAAAGCAGGTGTATACACTCATGACCTTTGAACTATAATGAGCTCATTGTACTCATAATAACCCTGTTGGTGTCGCTAAAGTTGGAGGAACCGATTGCTCACACGACAAATCCCCTAAGACAAACTAAGAGTAATTTCAGGGGTCTGCCTAAATGTACTGGGAGTAAAAAGTATATCTGCTGTGGAGTGTGATAAAGTATCGTGTTAAATATCAAATAACTGTACAATAGTGCAAAATGGGTAAAACTGTTGCTTGTGCTCAACCTGTCTAGAATAACAAATGAAGTGCTATCATGTAGTGAATTGTTTTCGATGCAGCAGAGTGATAAAAAAGCAGAGAGACATGGTTGTCATACTGATGCATTTAGTGTCTAAATAATGTAGACACCAATCCACAACGTTTTTTGTCTTTTGCCCTATGGCTCCTTTAGGCAGCTGGCCCTATATTCCTAACGACTACTCACTATTTGTGTGATCAAACCAATCAATTGCATAAAAGCCAGTCTATAATTATACCTCACTGTTTTCAATGGGATCAATAGCACGACTATAATTTTTCCGTTGAAAACCAAACAATGTGGCTCTCACGGCTTTAAAGCTTGGTGTTTGGAATCAGCTGCCATTGATTATATTGCAGCGGGCAGCAAGGGAATGACCCGACGTGAGCCCAGGTGGTTTAGTGTTACCGCAACTCCCGTGCCCCACACACCGCACGACTCAGGGAGTTGCCTTTATTGTCAACAGAACAATGAACCAACCCACAACATATCCCGTGGACATAAGTGCCTCGGTGCCGGTGTCGCTCCAGCCGACCCCACCTGTCCCCGAGGTGCAACCCCACCCCCCACTCCACCCCGAACCGTCCCAAAGTTAGACATCTAACTTTAAGGAGGCCTAGTTGGCTTCATAATGACTCCGTGAAAGGTTATTATGTCACAGGTAACGTTGGATGAGCGAATGAATTCCCCATTAAATAAAGCAAGGCGAGTTGTATTTTAATGCACAAGCCTGTACTGCCACCCAGTGGATGGTAAGTTAAGCGTTTATATAGCTTTATAAAGCAGGAGGCTACAAATACACATGAATTATATCCTAACTGATTTATTAACTCCTGTTCCCACAATGGGGGAAGTTTTGACTTTTCCATTTGACAGCTTGACAAATAAATTACACACACACAAACACACACGCACGCACGCACACACACACACACACACACACACACACACACACACACACACACACACACACACACACACACACACACACACACACAGACGTTATAGACGTTCAAAATGGATCCCTTTAATATTTTCTACATGACCGACAGTTTGGTTTTATAAAGATTTTATAAAGAATTGAGAATGAAACAAAAATCGCACAACATAGTTGAGATATTATTATGTTATATCTCATCTCATTCTAGGAATTTTAATGTTTTTTTATGTTATTAAAAGATGATACTAGTCTGTTTGATTGATAGATGAGATGACAGGTGAGATGCCCGTCTCAAACGGAGACGGACATCAGGGTTGTCTTGGAAGCAGAAAGCAGATGAAACTAGTGTAATATAGTTGTGGATGGCCTATTCCCGTATCAAATATGAAGGAATTTTTACTGAATACTTAACCTAGGTTACGCATTTGGTCTGGCGTGCTTTCTATATAATAAGGGGGACAAGCACAAAGTGCGAGGCCCCCTATTGTAATTGTTTGTTTTATTTTTATTCCAAAAACACCAGCCAAAACCACTGTCACTTTTTATGAAACTTTCCACAGTTGTAAAGGGTGACCAAAGATGGCCACAGAAAAAAACCTACACCGATTGGCACAATGGCGGCGCTATAGCAATCATCTAAAAATGCGAACTTTGAACAATCTCATTAACCCTTTGACTTACAGTCATGTAACTTTGCCCAAACGTGTATCTCATATGAAGAACAAATCTGCCCAAAGAACCTATGACTTCTGTCTGTGAAAAGCACTAAATACCACAAGGATCAGGTACAATTCTGAACTAGATGACATTATCAAATTTTCAATAAGGGTGTGGTATCAAAAATGGCGTGGCTTGTGACTAAAATGACCATTTCCTAAACGAAATGTTTGATTTGAGCGGGACCAACTCTAGGACTGTTAGGGCCGTAAGCTCTAAATGCTCAAGTAAAATTAAATCGATTGACAAAACAAAATGGGCGCCAGAGGCCCAAAATGGTCAAATTAAATGTAACGAGCCAAAAGGCGGAGTTAACTTAAGCCAATCATCATCAAACTCTGTGTAGTTAAAAGCACATGGGTCAAGATGAATTGCTTCCAAAGGTATGGTGATTGGGCAAAGGAGGTGTTTTAGCAATCTACTGAAAATGCAAACTTTCATATTTCTCGACCACTTTGACGTAGGGTCAAACTGAATGTAGCTCCTCCGGTGACAGGCATGAGGCATGAGATCTTGATTTATATACAGGGTTTTATTGCTGTTCAACCCGTAAGAACTGGGTTAAAGAAAAGAAAAAATACATTAACAAAAATAACGCCGTGTGCATGTCTCACACATTCGGCGCTACAATCAACTCACAACTAGACACTCCATGCACATTTCACACCAAAAATGACGCATGTAAACACAAACACTCTCAGCAAAGTAACTAGTTAACGAACCTCATTGCGGCTTGTCCCAGAGGTGCTAAACATCCTTTTAATGTCCTTTATCTTCTTCGATAAGTATGTACTTGAACACGCTAACAGTGGAAAATAATTCGCCCATGCGGTCAAGTTTCCCTTGGGGTCGCTAAAAGGCGCCCGCGTGACAACACTCGGGCGGAACCAAGAATTAGTTCCGTCTTGTTGTAACGTACAATTTAAAATAAATTAAATAATAAAAAGTGCAAATACCTAAAACAAACCAACGTGACAGAGGCAGTTACACTCCCACCAAATCACGAGTGATTTCTTAAACTCGGAAGCAAACCTACTGCATGAATTAAATGAACTCTGTCCTAATAAACAACTAATAAACTTTGTGTGAGTGTATGATAGAACCATCAGTCTGCTTCTAGCAATGTAACTGTTTTCTGAATGGGTCTCTCCAGGTAAACAGGTTTGGCTGTACGCTTTCCTCTTCCATCCAGGGAGGAGTAACTGAGGAGTAACTTGAGTCTCCTCACTCTCATCACTTCCAGGATACACTTCGATGACTCTTGCTAGCTTCCATTGGTTTCGTGGTGTGGCAGCATCTAGTAACAGAACAATGTCACCGACCTTAGCATTTATGCGATCTTTGGTCCACTTCTGTCTATGTTGGAGATTCAGGAGATACTCCTTTTTCCATCGTATCCAAAAGTTGTTGGTTAAGAGTTGAACTCTGCGCCTGGCTTGTCTTTGACCTTTTTCTCCTTGTAATGTCTAAGGCGTTGAATTTCTTGAGAGAGGGTTGCTTCCTGGACCATCTTGATTATGATCAGCTCCGCCTCTTTCCTTTCCTCCAAGTTCGAGGCCTCACAGGACTTTGGCTTGAGACCTTTGAGTTCCTTAGCACGGCGCTTGAGTCTGGCAACAGCCTTCACCATTCTTGCCCAGTCTGAGAACTTGTGTAGACGATCTAAAATTGTTTTTGCTTCTTCTGCTCGAGTATCATGAACCTGAGCTTTCTTGACCTCTGGGTCACTGCTCTCGATCTCTCCCACCATGACAACTCCAGTTGGTAGCTCTTTTTGCCAAAGAAGGTCTGGACCTGTGAACCAGTTAGAGGCTGTGAGTTGTTCTGCTGTGACACCTCTTGAGGCGTGGTCAGCTGAGTTGTCTTCTGAAGCTTTTTCTACAAAGTCAGATACCAACACCTTGATGACATCTGTTGGAACACAGCAAAATCAAAAGTGTTGTATTTTCAGTGTTAGGGTTGAGTGTAAAAATATAGAGTTATTTCAACTCAGGTTTAGTGTTAATCAACTACAAGAGAGTTATTCTACAAAAAGAGTTGGTGTTAATACAGGGAGTCAAATGTCTTATTCTGCAAACAACTCTACAGTGTTGATTTTACAATACAGCTAGTGTTAGCCGTTACTCCCAGAAGTCTGCATGTGATCGTTTGAAAGAGGCGGGAGACTAACGTTAGTTAATAGCCAGACAGACACTCTGACTATTTTCTGTGGACTGGACATGTAAGGACATCACTCCAAGTGTGACTAGGAAGATTTGTGTGTAAGTATGTCCAAGCAAATGTCTATACATTACATTTTGATACCCAGTAGTGTGGATTTCTACAAGTAATGTTAACGTTGGCAAAGGTTTACTATCCTTGTTGGTTAGCTAAAATTAGCTAGCTATCCAGCTCACCATGGTTAGCTAACAGAATAGCATAAAAGAATGTTTAGCTAGCCAAATACTCTGTAGCCAAGTAGGATGAATAGTGATATTTTTCTCATTAAGAAATTAGAATAATCAACAGACTGGTCCCGTCATGGCTAAAATTACCGAAGCTAACATTAAATCACAAAATAAGTGCAATGCTGTTATTTTTAGATTTAGTAACAACTCCACGCTGTATTACAGTGGGTTAATGTGGGTAACGTAGTAACTAGCTAGCTAGCTAAGTCTAATGTGATATCGTGACTAGCGTTATATTATGAACCTTGATTGCTGTATTGGTAGAGCACAGACTTTTATTTTGAAGGAGGCTGCTTAGCTAGCTAGCTAGCTATGTTGTTAACTATTTTCTTCTCTTTTCGTTTTTACTGCTATTTCGACCACATGTGTTAATTAAATTGTTTAAACAAGCATTTTGGGTTTCATATTAAGGTTAGACCCTTTTAAATTAAGGGAAATGTCTGGGGGTTATCGCGAAAGTATCGACAGCATTTTATTTTGACCGCACTGTTCCGTTAGCTTTACTTCCTCTTTGTGTTGGGACTTTTTGCGGTAAGCCACGTGTCTACTCTGCTCTTTCGTTTTTTTGGTTGAAATGTAAAGTTAAGTTATTTAAAACACACGGAAAGTTTGTGTTTTAACATTTTTACATCATCTACTTTACTTTAATTTAAGTTACTTTCATGAATAAATCTGCGTTTTAGTAAAGACGTGCGGCTAACGTTAGGTAGGCCTTAGCTAGAATGTTCAGTCAATAATGTTTGCTAGCATTTGTGTGTGTCGATATCACGCGTGACCAGACAAACACAAATGTAAGAGGCCGAAGGAGTAGAGTCATTGAGAAATTCTAAATGTCAAAAATGTCTACACAATGAAGATATGAAGAGATTTGCACACTTGCTGTTCTGGCCGACACTAAAACGTTAAATAGACGGTCTCGACTGTGCCACTCAGGCTCTTTTAAGTTAAAGGAATACGCCACCGTTTGTTGAAATTGGGTTATTCACCGTCTCCTCTATTTTTAAATAGGGTCACTTTTACTAAGGATACCATTCATTGCAACGGCACCGCCGGACAAGGACAATGCATGCACTGAGACAAAAATGCGTTTCCCACCTATATAAATATAGAGGAGATGGTGAATAACCCAATTCAACAAACTGTGGCGTATTCCTTTAACGATAGGAGAGGCGTTTTTTGATTTAAAATAATACAAGGCAGAATGATAGGATGATCCCTTCAACATGGGCGCTCAATGCAATCTTCGCAGAAGTCAAGGTGCTGCCACTCTCCCAAATTACCCGCATTATGTTAACACGTCCCACACAGACAATTTCCTCAAGGGTAGGGACACGCATTCTCCAGGTCAGATTCTCTGGACATTTTTTTTTTTGTATGAAAGGGCCTTAAGTGACTTAAAATATTAGATGTCACATAAGCATGAAGCAAATTTATTTGATTTAGTCAGACACTGTTGGGGCCAGGTGGTATAGTAAAGGCAAGGGAACAAAAAAAAAGTTGTAGACTTTTCATGAATGTTTGTTGTTTTCTTTGTAGGACAAAATGTTAGTCAAGGTGAGATTTGGTTCAAGTCAGAAATATGTGAAGGTGGCAGAGACCGAAGGCGGCTATGAAGACTACAATACATTTATTCAGAAAGGTTGGTACTACTTTTTTTATTACACAGTCGTATCTGTTTGGAGTGAACTAATTATTTGCTTGAATGTCAGTTCATGTTATAAGGTGATTTTAATATTAATTTAACATTTATATAAAGTATTCTGCACACTGCTCAGAAATTATAATAAGTGTCAATATAAGTTTACAAAGGACCATTTTTTCTAAATCTGATATTCTCTCAGTAATAGGAAAGCTAGGTCTTCCTGTACAGACAGAGTTGCACTTGACAGATAAATCAGGGACAGAGGTGGATGCAGATGTGTTTGAGGAACTTTTACAAGCAGGGGACCGTACCATCAATGTGTCGACAGAAAGGTCTACAGGTAAGACTTAGCTCTGTTAGGGAAAAATGAGGATCGTGAACTGTATGTACTGTTTTACTGATGAGTATTGTAGAGATGTGAAGGTTTAACCAATTTGTTTGTGTATTTCTTTTAACTGTCTTGCAGTTGTGCTTCAACAAGATCTAGCAGAAATTTCTTTTCAGTCGAATGTGTCGGACACCTTATCCTCTGTGCCATCTGATTCATCTGATGCAACAATAATTCTTGAGAAAGATAGGGGAATGAAAAGGACCCACGCCGATCGGGAATCAGCAGAAGCGGTATATAGCTAATAACATTTTTTTAAATGTATGACATTAGTTTATAAAACTGAAACACAAAGATATTGTGCAGACGAGCTGTGGTCTTGTTGCAGTAAAGGTAAACATGATAACTTATTGTCTGATTCTTTTTATTTTTAGATGGTGAGAGATATTCTTCAGTCCAAGCCAGGTGGAGAAAAAGTGTTGCATGAATATGACAAAACGAAGACACTGACGGATGGTACACGGCGACATATGATAAACCTACTGGTGGCTGACATGATTGAAGTTCATGGGTAAGCATTTTATGTTCACTGCTGCCAATCTGAAATCAACAAATATTTTTTCATAGAATAAGATGTGCACTTGTTAAAGAACCCTGTTCCATTATTAAAAGCTATTTAATTATTGTGGTCTCCTATTGCTCATTAAAAATGGGCTTATGCTAACAGATTTGTGGCAGAATAATTAAACAAAACTTGGTACCGGAGCAAAAAAGTAATCTCTGGAGCAAAACTATTGAAGCAATTAAGTTATACAAATTAATTAGCCAATGGGATCACATCCCTGAAAAAAAAAAACTTAGTCTTAGTCTTTTTTTTTTTGCTTTATTCTTAATAATAAAAATAATTCTTATTTTAGTTTGACATTTAAGATGCTTTGATTATTTGACACAAAAGCTAATTTCTATACTTGTATACAATTTTTTAAAGCTTGAAAAAGACTGTTTTTCTACTTTTAAAGGAGGATCCCACCAACCTATGTGCGAACAAAATACGCTCTTGGCATCATCACCCTATTTCCTTACCTCAGTGATCCTTACTCAAAAAATGGATATGTAAGTTTGTAAATGAATGGCTTATACTATAATTTATGCAGGGAGGTTATTCAGAATTTTACTTGTATTGACCCATCAGTTATGTTTAGTTTTATTCTTTCTTCTCTAATTTTACAGGAGCACTTCTATGATGCTGACAGTGGATCTGGTTATTTGGCCTGGAGGATAAAGACAGTCCAGCGCACCACTGCAGTTCAGTCCCGGAGATGCTCAACCACCACTACCTATAAAGATGGTCCGAAGAGCAAGAGGGATTTTCTCCTAACTGACAAGCAACTGTTTGGCGAGGAATGCCGCGAGGCAATCTCTATATTGAAGCATACAACCGATGAATCTGTTGTCTTAGAGAAAATGAGGGCAACATTTCAATACCGTCAGACACTAGTTCAAGACCAGCAAAACTCCTCAACAGTCCTGGATGTTTTCCCACGTTTTCTCGATACACCCGGCTTGGTAAGAAATGTATATGGTTTAGGCCTAATTTATTTATTTTTGAACAAGTGAACAATGTGTATTTAAGGTTTACACTTTCAGTTAAACAAGCATACAAATACTGAAAATGTGTGGATGGTTGCAAGGACTTAAGGAGTTTCTTTTGTAGATTGACCGAGACTTCACCATGATGTTTGGAGAGGAGGTTTCTGCCAGATTCTTGGCAAAATGGCTCACTTACTTCAAACCCAGGATCCTGGCAGACTGCAAGAATTCTAATGAGTATGTTAAAGACCTCTTGTCTGGGCATCAATCCTCAGATGAGTCTGGTAAGCATTGCTCATTATCCTTTTAAAACATTAATTTAATTTCACATAAGTCTTTCTTACAATCTTCTACTTTGTTCTGCTTTACCCCTAGGCTGGGACAGTGACCTGTCAAGCATCCTACTGCTGGTTCACCTACTTCCCCCTACTGCAAAAGGACCCAAGAAGAGTCCTAAAATTAGCTCACATCAAGCAGTCAAACATGTTGTGAGATATTTGAGGGTATGCAATGTTTTAATATGCTTTTTAATTTAGTTCTTTTCACAAAGCCACTTTTTGTGAAGAGGCGCATACGTTTTAGTAATGTAATGGGCCATTAAAATGGTTCCTCATGGTTCTTTTATTTATTTTTTCAGATTGGCGCCAGTGTTGAGATCTTCCTTGAGAGTTTGGAACCAGGACAGCCCATCCTCCTGTGTGTCGGTGAACAGAAGAACAACCTCCAAAGATTCTACATCATTGTTGACCATAAGGCCATCCCTTGCAAGGCTCAGACATCCCTGGCAGCTTTCGATGAACTCTTCAAGGCCCACTTCGTCTTCAGTGTTAACTACCAAGAATCCCTTAACAGCTTCTACACATTCATCCAAACCACTGTGTTCAACATTGATGTGGGAAGTACCAAGGAAAGTCCCCGTGTGAAGGAGCTCAGAGCAAGACTGCTGAACACAAGTATCTGAGGTGACACACATCCTTGGATGCAAATATGTTGATTTGTTTTATCTGCAAGTTACACCACAGAAGTTCTTCGTTGCTTTGTCAGCATTTGAGATTTTACCATGGTTTATATCCAGGAAAGACATTACGTTTGAAATGTGGACAGCCGGGATGTTCTTCATTATTTTGCACTTATTCAGGGTTCAAGAAACACCTTATTCGTTTGCACCTGGACACTGTTTCAACAAATACTGTTTACAATATGGACTCTCTATTTTGATGAGCATTTCGGTGCTTACTGTATCGAGGAGAGGGATGATTCATTTTCTGTTATTTCTATTGATGAGTTGATTTATTATAGACCCTATGATAAACAGTTCTCTAATGAGATGGATGAAAAAATATACATTGTGCCGCATTGCCATGTTGTGTGACCCGTGGTATTTTGTGTGACCCGTGCTATTGTTTTGTGTGACCCGTACTGTTGTTTTATGTGACCTGTGCTATTGAGGCTGCCAATTAAGACATGCTATTTTTAAGCAAATGCTGTTTGTGGTGGACTTGAAAATACAAGATTTATTTGAACAAACTTTTGTATTGATGTTTTCCTTCTTCGTTAAGTACTAGGAATATGCTGAATTCAAAAGTAAAATTGTACCATGTATAGCATTAGGGATTATAACTCCCTACAGTGTGTTTTTGAAACATAAATCAACTCTACAAGAGTAAAATACGGAGTTTGATTTTAAATCCTTTATAGTGTTATATAGCAGCAACTCTGGTCGGTGATAAAACAGAATATACAAATAGTGTTAAATTTTTACACTGCACACTAGTGTTGTGTAAATTCAACACTGGCCTGTGTTGACCGGTGTTAAATTTCAACTATTGCGAGAGTTGCTGCAACTCTATCACAGTGTTGAGCATTTAACACTTTTAAAAGTGTAGTTTTAACTCAAAATAGTGTGGACCAATATACACACTTTAAAAGTGTTAAATTTAACTCTATCGGTGTTGAATCAACTCTGCTGATTTTGCTGTGAAGGACTGCTTCTTTGATCTGTGTTCTACAGACATAGTGTACTTCGTTTGGGAGATTTGGAAGAACTGATGTCACTTGCTTCACAATGACTTGATGGCTTATTCCAAAGGCATCTCCAAACTCAAGACATGGGTTGCCATTGAATATTGTTGGTTCAGGTATAGGAAGACGACTTGCACTGATGGACTCTGCAAGTGCTCTAACAAGAGCTGCTGTTCTGTCATCCTGCTTTGAATGTGCCCAGTCTTGTGGTGAAGAATGGTGCTGCAACAGATTATTTTCATGTTTAACTTCTTCCTTTTCCTTCATACAGACACTTTGATGGAGTAGACTGCTTATTTCTTTATCTGAGCACTCACTCTGATCGTACACTCGCAGACGTGCCTTAGCAGCCTTTAACTTTTTAACTGTCTCTAGTCGCTCCAGTTGTCTCCGCTTTGCATCTAGCACTTTTTGTCTCTCTGCAGCTTCAGCTTCAAGCCTTTCCAATTCCTCAATGCAACACTCTTGTTCTTGTAGTACTTCTAGAGTAGCTTCATTGGCAGCCACTTCAGCAGCGGCCTCTTGTCTGCTAACAGAAATCCGACTTGAATGTCTGGAGCTGCTTTGAGCATGAGGGGACTTAATGCATTGGGATTTGATACTTAACTTGTCTGAGGCTACAGACTTGAATATAGACGATGTCGCCCTGTTGCTTCGTTGTTCATCTCCTCCACCGTTATCTGCTGTCTCCAAACGATCTTTTGCAGTTTGGATGATCTTCCTGGTTACTGCATCACAGGTGTCAATTTTGCGACGTGTGTCATGGTCAAGGTTGTCTATGCGCTTTAACTCATCATAAGCAATGTTCAGATTCTCTGAGGAAGCACTTATTTTGCTTATGTGTTCATGTAGCAGGTTGTTTGAGCATTGTCCACTCAAAGCTTTCTTGGCGTCTTTAGCAATAGCCTTCCACTCCTCATAACTCACAGTGAAACGATGAGCAAATCTTCTTATTTGCTCATTGTTCAGTTCTTGGGCTTTTTCCGTTAACTTTCGGTCTCTTTGGCTTCTTCGTGGTTCTTGTGAGGAAGTGTGGACATTAGCTCTTGTGCCTTCAGTAGCCTGTGGTTGCATGTCTATACACTGCTGGTCTATACTTTCACCTACATTAACCTGCTGTCTCTCAGAGGTAACACTAGAATCTGACATTGTTACTTGGTGTACTTAAATTTGGGTTGAATCTAATTTGGCCTGTAGCTAAGTGATTCAGCTCCCATTAGCTATTCACATTTATACAATTTTTACCACTAATATTTTTTAGAACATATTCACTTCTCCTTCACACAAATCAATATCACGTTGTTCTATGAAATGCAAATTCAGTCTCTTGGTTGTAGCTTAGTTAACACTTAAACATACACACAACTATACCGTATGAATATGAAGGCAAAAATGTGTCAGTCTCTTGTGGGAAATAGTTTAAGCTTCTTTGCATCAGCTGGATTCATGGTAAGGGGCCTGGATTCTTCTGTAGATGCCACTCTTGGATGTAGAGATGTCCCTTCTTGTCCATGGATCACGGCTCTTTGGTACTGTCTTCCTCGTCTACTCATGCAGAGCAGCTGAGTTCTCACTGTAGCTCCTCCGGTGACACGCATGAGGCATGAGATCTTGATTTATATACAGGGTTTTATTGCTGTTCAACCCGTAAGAACTCATTGCGGCTTGTCCCAGAGGTGCTAAACATCCTTTTAATGTCCTTTATCTTCTTCGATAAGTATGTACTTGAACACGCTAACAGTGGAAAATAATTCGCCCATGCGGTCAAGTTTCCCTTAGGGTCGCTAAAAGGGGCCCGGGTGACAACACTCGGGCGGAACCAAGAATTAGTTCCGTCTTGTTGTAACGTACAATTTAAAATAAATTAAATAATAAAAAGTGCAAATACCTAAAACAAACCAACGTGACAGAGGCAGTTACACTGAAACTGAAACTTTGTAGACAGTTGCCTCTCCCCACGATGAACAAATGTTTCTAAGGAACCCATCACCTGCAACAACATGGCCGCCGGACGGCCAAATTAGCCCAATCACCTTTAGGTGCCTAAAGGCGGGGTTAACTAGAGGCAATCATCACCAAACATGGTTTACTTACAGAAACATAGTCCAAGATTAACCAGGCTAATGTTCATCCAAATAGGACCATAGGGGGCACTACAGCGATCGATTGAAAACTTTGAAGAAGCATAACTCCTCTCCTTTTTAATATATAGTCATGAAGGTTTGTACGCGCATCACCGAAACCAAACTGATGCAATTCCAATGTTATCAATCAAATAAAAACATAAAAGTAATTGTAATGGTCTGTATTAGGCTTGGCCCGCGATAAATGCTGCTTGCCTGGGTCCTAGTGCTCAACCACCTGTTACCTTCCCTTCCACACAAGTATGAGAGGACATTTCACAAAGCATCATAAGCTAACAGTGAGAAAATAAGAAAAATTAGAAAATAAATTGAAGACATTCGTCGGGATACACATTCAACATTCTTTGTTGTTCGATTTTGCCTTTATTAAACTTAATAAAACACGTAAAGTCAGGAGAATGCCTCACAGAAATGTCTAGTATAAGATCAGCCAATAGAATGGCGTCATTGTATTCAGAGGAATGAGGACCACCGTTTAGCGCCTTGTTCCCCTGATAGAAACAAAACATACAGAAACAAAACATAACATAAACTAAATGAAGAAACAGTTCAGTTCCACATTCAGTGAGCTAGCTTTGGTTAAAGAACACTCATTATCAATACCATCTCCCCCTTAAAGCTCTCCCTCTGTTACACACAGACACACACACACACACACAAACACATATATACACACACTCACAGATATAAACACACACACACACAAACACAGATATATACACACACACAAACAAAGGTGCACACGCACAAACACACACGCACACGCACACACACACACACACACACACACACACACACACACACACACACACACACAAACACACACATACCTGTCCAGACAGTACATAGTCAAAAAAAGATAGTCGCTTTCTCCCTCAATGGATGAATTGTAGACAGCAGGCTCACATGCTTTCTTTTCATAATGAATTATGAATGAATGAATTCATTATTAATCATTAATTATGCAGGTCTGATCTTGTATAAAATCGCCTCCTTTAAGGTTAGCATGTGAAACCAGTCGGTCCTAATATAGTTCTGGATGGTCTAATGTTCTTCCATATAAATATGGAGTGATTTTAATGTGTAATGTTCGAAATTATAGCATATTTTATTATGCCCAATGCTATTATGTTATATTGCATTTATTTGCCTTATTGAAGTTCAACCCAACATAAAAACCTTTCTTTAAAGGACAGCAGATTAAAGTGTAACCATGCTATGAACTAACTTATGTTTGGACCTCTGTCCTTTTTTTAGAGCAAATGTTTTTATAAAAAATCAGAACATCTCCGAGATGAGTGCATGCTTACTTCAGTTTAGACACACACACAAACACACACACACACACACACACACACACACAGACACAGACACACACACACACACACACACACACACACACACACACACACTCACACACACACACACCACTTTGCAAACCCTGGCTAAGGCCCTGAGTGTAATATAGTTGTGGATGGTCTACTCCCGTATCAAATATGAAGGGATTTTTACTGAATGCTTAACGCATTTGGTCTGCCATGCTTTCCAAATAAGTAAGAGTTATAATTCTATTTAGCTGTGGATCACAACTGAGTTCCTATTGGGTTGCTTTGATGTATGACTGTGTTTTTACTCAGCATGTTTGTGTGGTCAGTACAGTCCCTACGATTTTTTCTAGCAGCATTGCAAGGTGCCGCTGTGTGCGTGCACAGTGTTGATGTGAGCGTGCACAGTGTTGATGTGAGCGTGCACAGTGTTGATGTGAGCGTGCACGGTGTTGAAATGAGTGAGCATGGTGTTGATGTGTGCATGCACAGTGTTGATGTGAGCATGCAACGTGCCGATGTGAGCGTGCACAGTGTTGATGTGAGCATGCACGGTGCCGATGTGAGCGTGCACAGTGTTGATGTGAGCGTGCACGGTGCTGAAGTGTGCGTGGGTACACACATCTTTGTTCCATGATTCTTTGGAATTTTAAGAAAATCTGAATTTATTTATTGATTGTATGCTTCATAAACCTTAAAAGTCGTATTCATTTATCATGATTATCTTGTTAGATCAAATGTTTATATCAAATGAACCTTTGGAATGGACTTTTTGGCAAAGCAAATGCGATGCCCCACAAAAACACAAGGGACTAGTCCGTTGGATATCCAAAGAAGAAGAAATATAATAAAAATATCATCCCTGGCGCACTCTAAAATCTAAATTTTTATTGCAAGAACATCAACCAGTTACAAAAAATACTGATTACTTTGGGTCGTATTGAAAAACGACCTGTACTGTTTTCAGGTTGGAGAACAGGCTTTTGTAATGTTCCGTGCGTGACTACGGATGACACGCACGGCCCCAGAGTGTGTGCACTGAACGCCTGCCGATTCCTTCACCGGGTCGCAGGCCTCAGCGCTGGCCTGAGCAGTTTGCTCTCCACTACTGGAATAGGCTCCAATCCAAAGAAAATGTGTGGTACGCTTCAACAGCGTTCTACAAGTTTCTTATAACGTTCTTATAGAGGTTTGATATTAACTGGGTATGTATTGGGGGAAAGGATTTCTGCTCCCATATGTATTTTTGTGTTGCAATACCACTGTTGGGCAGCAGAAGGCACAATTTTGCCCCAAGCCACGTGGCCAGTTCTGGGGGACTGATTTCAGTCTGGCCTAAAATAAATCCAAACAACTGTTTCTGTTAAAAGTGTAAAATAGTTATTCGGTCTATCTAGGACTAAAACTATTTTGATTGCTCTCTAGATTGCTTAACTTGATGCCGCAATTATTTGTTAAAATTGTTGTGATCAGAGACCATGCATCGATAAGGGTTTATTGTTTTCATCTTATTTGGAGACCCCTTTGAAAACCAGGCAGTATTTGGGAAATTTTGTGTATGTGAATAGGATTTATAATAAATCACACATTGCGATCAAATGCACCAGATTCATTTATTTTGAATGACATATATTCAGTGTGTATTTCATACTGTACTAGGAAGGAACACGAAGCAGCTTGTAGAATCTTCTATGCCGCGCTGACACCAAATAAGTCCCTTGGAAAACAGGAAAATACTTTGTGAGTCTGGGCGTGTTTGACGCACATGAGAGGTTGTGGTTATGAACACATCAGACGCTGTTTGCTATACTCACTCATTGGGTTCCGCTGAGCTAATCCTCCCCACAGTTATAGTACAGAGTATTAACGTTGTCACCGCTGCATCCCAGACTGTCGGACAACGCACGATTGGTTTTCAAACCAATCAGCTGAGGCACATGATAACTCTTACTGCACCTGCATGGGATTATTTTGTTGAATTGAAATATGTTAAAGTGGTAATGTCCAAAGATTTCCATTTAAATAAATGTTAGTTAAGTCACTATCACAGAATAATGTAACACAGTGATGAAATTATGAAAGCCCTTGCATTAGCAATATTATTAACGTTATGAACTGGATGTAGTTGGCGACATTCCCGCCATGCATTTAAATCCCAAGTGACGCACAGTTGGCGAGGCACAGTTGGCGAGGCACAGTTGGCGAGGCACAGTTGGCGAGGCACAGTTGGCGAGGCACAGTTGGCGAGGCACAGTTGGCGAGGCACAGTTGGTGAGGCGTTTTCCATCACCCAGCAGTGGTTGTTCCACCAGAGTGCCAACTGGCAGAGCTATGCCAACAGACTCGCTCTTCAACTCACTGGTGTGTGTAGCAGCATACCGTTTGTTTGCGCCATAGGGGCCGCCAAAGAGAACAAAATGGAGATCTTGGAGATGACCCCTTTAAATCATTTAAACTGTCAAGTTTTAAAGTAATTCAGGTATCTTTCAAGAGGATAGCACAGTAAGTGTATTGTGTTTTACTGCCTCTCGATGCTTTGGATACTGTACGGAAAAGTACAATAGGAGATAACATTAATGATATGGATTGAAGCTGCTCTAACGTAACACTGCTGGAATAAATAGGCCGCCAGCCAGAAAATGCACTCTGCTCCGCGATGCACCTCAGCTCCGTCTGAAATGTGGAAGGGCTCATCGATTGACAGGAGTGCATTTAGTGTCAACTTCAAATACATACGTGTTCCTAAATGCTTCCTCAAGCGGAGCGCACGTATATCCATTCTCACTGTCCATGAGATGGTCATAGAAGGCCTCGCCCAGGACTTAACAGAGAGACAGAATCAGAGAGACTGAATGTTATCACACACTGTAGGATAACCTGGCCATTCACTGGAGCCATCCAAATGTTTTCTCACCCCACTTGAGTTTTGGACCCTCTTCACTACATCCAAGGACAAGAACATTTTCGTCTGTAAGAAGATAATTGATTGAGTGAAACATCGGACCTATTGTCTGTTCAGAAACAACGACTAGCTCACCCTGCTCTAAAGACAGATCAGCAGTTGTTGAAACACATACCAGCATTTGATGGCAGGAACCAAGCTGCAGCCAGCACTGAAAGACACACACACACACACACACACACACACACACACACACACACACACAGATCAGAGGGCTGCGTCAGACCAACAATAACACTCACTCCTCTAACTGTTATAGTGCCAGTAATAGTAGCACTATTCTTTATACTCCTCAAATAGGTGCCACCTTTTTTTATTAAAAGACAAATATGGCAAATAAAGTACAGGATAAATATAGAATAAAAATATGTGATACATATTTTTTCTAGTATTATTATTATTATGATTCTACTGATATGTTTGAATATATTGGAATAAAACAACAACTTTCTAGCAATGGTACTTTTGGTGAAAATCAATCAATTGATTTTCAACATTGGAGTAGCCGCTAAACAGTCCAAGCTCTACATTACCAAGTTTTTCCAAAAACAACTGGACAAAGTACAGAGATTACACCTTAAAAGGGTAGAAATAGAAATACTGTGGGAAACATTTCTCTGCATTTGACCCCCTCCTATGCTAGGAGCTCGGAGCAGAGCATTCCTCATAGGGAATCTGCAATTGTTTACATCAAGTTATTAAGATGGCATTCATTATATCTGTTCATGTACATCTAAATTATGTCTTGATGACTGATCAATTACTGCATCGTTTTCCCAATCCTGTTAACAACTGGTGCCATTTGATCAATGACAAGTTTCTAACTGTTAGTGTCTAGTTTTGTAATTGTAAAAATGTTTACTCACTGGTGATGAGAGTCAGTTTCACAGACAGCATCTTGTCAACTCCAACAGCAGTCAGTTTATTGTTGGTGATCCAAGTTACGTATTTATATCCTTTTCCTGGTAAATAAAAAGCCACAGTAACATTCATTGAAGCCTGCCCCAGGTTTGAATATACAGCCTGTAGGGCTGAACAGATTACAATCTATTAATAGGCCTATAATAACGTACTGTATTTCTATCCAGGATTGTAGAATAATAGCAATTTTATGTAATGTAAATGTTGACATTTTTTGAAGAACAATATTGGCTTTATATTACAGGTTTTTACATATTTGTTCAAGAGATTTATCTTGCAAATAAATGGGACTTCATCAAATTATGCACTTCTTTACTTAAATTTAGCAAAATGTTCTCTATTCCTGTGTCAACCCCAAAAGCCTGTGTAATTATTTCTGAGTGTGTCTAGAGTTTATCACAGTAAAACATTTCCAACAAATTTATAAAAATACATTTGTTTTTATACTGGGAATATCAGTTAGGAAATGTTTGGAATCATCAGTCATTTATGTTTAGCTAATCTCGGCTCCAGCAGTTCAACTTTATAACAGAACATCTTAGAGCTCGTCTGCTATCAGACTTTAGATTATAAATGAGACTAGTTTTATGCTGACCCAATATTTCTGGAGTGAAGTCAGATCTAAATAGTCAGTGGCGTGTTTGTGTTAGGGACGTATGGCACAAACATGTAAACCCACTGATTGTTTGACATGGCTTTTATATCATATAAAACAGCAATTTAATAATCAAATAAAGTATAATAAACGTAGCTGTCATAGATGTTATAACTCAACTTGGAGAATGTTTCCTTTTTGTGGTTCTGACCTCACTGCTTGTGTCTTTCTGTCGAGCAGAGGAACAATGTACAAACCGGCTGCACCTTGCATTGGGCAGAGGCCATGAAGGTGTGTGCACTCTGTATTGCTGGGGGCTTTGCTTGCTTAACAACTGGTGATGTAGACACACATGTCTGTCACAAGACAAATTGTTTTATAGAGCACTTTGTTACTCTGTGGCTACTTTAGGCAGCTGGCCCTATATTTCCAATGACCACTTACTATTTGTGAGATCAAACCAATCAATTGCATAAAAGCCAATCTATAATTACACCTCACTGTTTTCAAGGGGATCAATAGCACAACTATACTTTTCTTGTTAAAAGCCAAACAATATGGGTCTTGAATCTTAGTGTTTGGAATCAGCTTCCATTGATTATATTTAGTTAGATTAGGCCTAAATGATGCATTATATCTGTTCAAATGACCATAATTATGATCATATAACACATGCGGCCATTTGAAAAGCCTATTTCTAGAAATTCAAAATACTGTCAGTTCTATAGACCTAGGTATTTCCATCAATACAGAAACACTTCCTGCAAAAGCAAAAGTTAGATACGCTGCTATACTGCACCTTACTGGCATGTATTATGTACCAGGTAAAAGAAGCAGTGGTGAGGCATAGCTATACTATACTCCACTATACGCTACAACACTGGGCCATACCTGCACTATACTGGCCGGCATAAAGAGCAGGCAAATGGAGCAGTTGTGAGGCATATCTATACAATTACTGTACGATTGGTTACGTCACAAATTAACCCTAACCCTGACCCTAAACTTAGAGTATGTGCCCAGCGTCAATTCTGATTTCTGTGAGTGCACCATGGAAGTAGCCTTTTAACCCCAATGAAACACAAACAACGCTTTATGATAAGCGGAACACAAAGAATACGTCAGTTTAATGGTAACCCCTAGCAGTATAGTACACTTTAAAGACAGAAAGAAACCTATCACGATACAATGGCGGACTCAAAATGCACGACTCGGACAGGGAATAACAGGTAAGAGAATTTAATTGTTCAAAGAACAAATGCAGGCAAAGGAACAAAAATGGCAGGTAGATATCGTCGTCAGGAGTAAAACAATTGTCTGGTAACACTGGGAAAAACAAGCACTAGGAATTGTCTAGGAACACTGAGAAAAAACAAGCACTGGGAATAACGCTGGAGTGAGTAACTAACGAACTATTACAATCTGGCACAGGTAAGCGGGACTCGTGTGTATTTATGCATGGGGACTGAGGAAACTGATACATTTCAAAATAAAGTAGGAAGTGAAATAAACAGACAGAAACACAGAATAAAAGCAGGAACATGACAAAACCACGATTTTAAGTGGAGTGGGTTTTTAACTGCTGTACTAATTGGTAGTTATTCAGTCATTCGTAAGATTTGACTTTATTTTCAGGCCTGTAGAAAACTAAGCATACAGGTCTTCACACCCTTTTTATGCAACAACATTTGTAGTAGCTGAAGAATAATAGGACATCACCGAAATAACAGAATATCGTCAACACTGCTGGACTTTAAAAGTTTGAAATTGACAATTTGGTCTGTTGACTTTCTTCTGAATAAAATCTGTACAGTTATGCTGAAGACACCTGAGCCAAACATCAATTAAAACCTTAAACTGCAGCGGTGATACTATATTATTCCTCAGGATTTGTAACATATTGCAGATGACCTTCCTGTCAGTGATGGCATTGGATGTTGATGACCGCCAAACAATTGAGAATACTGGCATGTAACAGGGGGGCACATTTTGGATAAAAAACAAAGTGATTGGTTTGTTTGTTTGTTTTTGGGCAGTATAGTGTTCCATCCCTCCAGCAGAGTCCCAGAGACTTGATAAATCTATGCCATGGTACATTAAAGCTGTCCTAGCAGCTTATGGTAGCCCAATGCCTTACTAAAAAGCACTTAATGTTGATTTGACCTTCGTCACTCGTTCTTAAAGTAGCAATATGTCTTAATAATGGCCGTTGCCTATTCCATCATATGATGGTGATCTCCCTCTTCCCTGTGTACCCAAAAAGGTTCAGAAGAAAGCGCAGTCTGGTAGGTGGTTATGTTCAACTATTGCTGCTGCTGAACGGGAATCAAATTATTGTATTCATTGAAGTTTAGTATTGGAATGTTGTTCATGAAATCTGGTGAACATTTCCTTACTTTTTTTGTCTTGCATGTTGCAAAAAAGGTTTTGGTATTTGGTCTTTAATGTTTTCTTCATCAATCCATTGATGTTCCGTACGTAAAAGACATTCAGATATTTTTGGTGTGCTGGAAACACATCCTACAAAATATAAACTGCTTTAAGGTTAAATAAAGTGGACAGATAAGTACTGCTGTACTTAATATGTTTGTCATCTATTCTTTTAATGAGCAGAAAAAAGGGTAAAAATGACATCCCTCCAAGACAAAGCAGTCCCTCTGGATCCTTTGCTTACAGCCCAAGGAATCCCACTGAGTCCCCCTCACACAGCCAGAGAAGTCGTCCCACTGAGTCCCCCTCACACAGCCAGAGAAGTCGTCCCACTGAGTCCTCCTCACTCAGCCAGAGGAGTCGTCCCACTGAGTCCTCCTCACACACTCGGAGGAGTTGTCCCACTGAGTCCTCCTCACACAGCCAGAGGAGTTGTCCCACTGAGTCCTCCTCACACACTCGGAGGAGTCGTCCCACTGAGTCCCTGTCACTCAACCAGAGGAAGTGTTCCTGTTTGTCTCTCTCCCACAGCAACCGGAGTCCCTCTCGGGTAGACAGGGGAGTTCCTCAGACTCTCTGTCATACTGCAAAAGAACACCATCTAAAGTGGCCTCCAGTGATAAATACAGAAAGGGCAGTAAGAGGTGAGCATGTCACTGGGGACACTATGTTAACATTTAGCAAAAACCTTCCTACATTTTAAGTATGGATCCATAGCAACCACATGTCAACCACAGCATACACCAAAGCTACATCCAAGTATAGATCTGTTAGCAACTTTATAAGACCCCCCCCCCCCATTAGTCACCCACCAATAAAGTCCAACAAGAGAGTGAGGTCCTTGAGCACAGAACGGTCAAGTGAGGAATTAAAGACGGTGTGTGCCGAACCAGAAAGATGAGGCCAGGGAAACATCAGAGCCCGCTCACTCTAAAGTGTGTCAGCAGACCTCAACCCCACAGTTGAAGGCATTGAACGTTCCTCGGTCAGTGGAAAGTTCATTTCCTTCATTTTACTGACTCGTAATAATCAAAGTGTTTAGACTCTTTTAAGGTAATGTTTGCTTATACTTGGTCAGAGTTGTCTCCAAATTTCCGTACTGTTAGAATTTACTGAAACGCAGCCGTTGGTATTACTGACCAGTTTTAAAAAAGGTAGTTATTTGACAAAGCTCTGAAGAAAAAGCTTGCCTACCTAAGCCTTAAGGGGTATTTAAAGGATGGATACCCTCTCTCACCACAAGGTGGTTCTGGTGTTGCACTTCACTGAGCCTTCAGGGAGTTAAGGATACTGTATTACCGCCCAACCCTACTTGGTTTTATGTTGTACGCTAAAGTTGTGTTAAGTACCTAAACGTTTTCATTGGGCAAATAAAAAGAACATTCTTGCATTACCAAATAATATCTGTAGTCCCCTTTATCCTAGAATTGCAGAAGAAAGTGTTTCAGCTCCTTATAGATAAGAGTATAAAAATAAAATGGCAATCACTGATGGGACAGCGTTTCAGATAAAGCCAGTGGGTGGAGGACAGGTCCTTGGTGAGGTTGGGGTTGACCCCGGCCGAGCACACGTTGTTGGGCTTCTTGGAGAGCACCATGGGGGCCAACGTCTGTGGTGGAAGAGGGAGGAGGGGGAGGAGGAGGGAGGAGGAGGGAGGAGGAGGGAGGAGGAGGAGGAGGAGGAGGAGAGGAGGTGGAAGGAGAGGGGGAGAGAGGAAGAGGTATGAGGGGGAGGAGGTGAGGACAAAGAGGATGAAAGGTTGGAGTGGAGGTGTGGAGGGACAGGAGGGGTAGGATGAGGAACGGGAGGAGGAATGGGAGGAGTTGGAAGAGGAGGGGGTGGAGGAGTAGGAAGGAGGGTTGGAGGAAGAAGAAAGGATGGTGAGGGAGGGAGTGCATGGAGGAGGAGGGAGGAGGAGGAGAAGAGGAGGAGGAGGAAGAAGAGAGGAAGGGGGAGATAAGAGAGAGGAAGAAATAATACATAAACCCTAGAATAACAGCAATCCACAGATGTGAATACCTAATAAAATGTCAGAGTAACCCTTCTTCATTCGTTTTTAACTGAATTCACAAAAACGCTTTTTCATTAACGCGTCTGCTAAATGACTCAATAGTCAATCTTTATGTTGATTTACTGGCATTATGCACGTTGCTAATGTTTTGAAACACATCTCAGTGGGATTGGTAATGTTCTCTGTCTCTCTCCATTTCTGTCTGACCATAGATATCCTGCTGAGAGAGAGAGAGAGAGAGAGAGAGAGAGAGAGAGAGAGAGAGAGAGAGAGAGAGAGAAAGAATGGGATGCACGCAATATACAGAGAGGGAGAGAGACACACACACACACACACACACACACAGTGGCTAAACCAAAGATATCCTGTGTCCAGACAGAGTTGAAGACAGAGAGAAAGAGAGATGGAGACAAAGAAAGATATTCAGAACGATGGAGGGAGAGAATGAGAGAAGAGTGAGAGATGTGAGGAAGAGATTAACAAAGATGACGAAAAAGACAGAAAGATGACGAGAGTGAAACAGACAGAGTGACATAGAGAGAGACAAGGAAAGATAAAGAAAGAGAGAGAGAGAGAGAGAGAGAGAGAGAGAGAGAGAGAGACACACACACACACACACACACACACACACACACACACATAGTGGCTCAGTCCGCTGTGACCGATAGAAAGCTGAGGAGATCCCTGCCAATGTCCAGGCTCAGTGGACACAGCCTGGCCACAGGCAGACCTGGCTACCCAGAGAGGACAGGCTGTGTCCATTCTGTCCCCAGGAGATTGAGACAGAAGCCCACTTCCTACTGCAATGTGAGAGATACAAGGAACTAAGAGGTCAATACTTTAAATAAATCCTATCCATCCAGAATTCACTCATTTTCCCTGCTGTCAGAAACTGCTGTGTGGTGAGAAGGACAGAGGCGTAGCACTGCCTGCTAGATCCATTGATGCTAGAAGAGATTCAATTTGACTGGAACTCATTTGGTATGTAATGTATTCATTGTCAATGGTGTTCATTATATATGATCATTCATGTATTTGTAACTATTTGTTGTTGTTCTGTTGTGTTTGTCAAATAGTTTGGCAATAGTGTTTCATAATTCATGCCAATAAAGCAAAATGAATTGAATTGAAGCGAATGGAGAAAGAGAGAGATGAAGATAAAGGAAGATGAAGGGAAAGAGATTAAGAAAGTGGAGAGAGTGATGAAGCGGTCCTCACTGGTTGTACTGATACAGCGCTACGGACTAAGCTTCACGGCATGGAAGCCGACAGACTATTGTACACATTGCGTGGACATTTGCGCATGTTATATATTGTTTTCTGTATTCCCTGTCAAGTCCATTCATCAACCCCGTATAGTCAAAACCAGTTAAGAATCACACAAGTCATTTTATTCCTCTGCTCACTGTTTATTCTTTGCCGGCACATTTACAGTTTCAGTTGCATCGCTATAGGACTTTCATTACATCCGTGATCTCAGCTGTACATTGCTAGCAATCAACCCGGGTTAATTGCAATGTACAGATAAGATTTACCGTAGGTATAACCAGTTATGACTGCTTCGGCAAAGAGAGGGAGAACGAAAGAAGATGAGACGTGAAGGAGAGATTCAGAAAGATGACGAGAGATTCAGAAATATGACGAGAGATACAGGAAGATGACGAGAGATACAGAAAGACAGATGGAGAGAAAGACCAAACTGTGAGAGAGATCAGGAAAGAGAAAGAGAAAGGGAGGCACACAATATGCAGTGTGAGAGAGAGATAATGACAGCGAAAGAGAGAGCATTATAGGAGATGAGAGAGGGTGCAAGAGAGGGAGTGAAAGAGAAGTGATACAGTGGACCAGGAGAAGAGAGAGAGAGAGAGAGAGATCTGAACTTTAATTCACCGTGTGAATGGAAGACACAGGCCCAATGCTGTTGACACAGAGACATCGATGATAGTCAGCTTCACTGTGGGAGAGAGGGAGGGAGAGGGAGAGAGAGGGAGGAGCTAGAGAGAGAGAGATTTTAGTATCAAACAATGTCTTAGTTAGTTTAATTGACAGGTGAGATGATCAGGGGGGCTGAGTTTTTAACACCATCATGTAAACGTTCTATTGAATACATATTTTAGAGAATGTACATTTTCTACTGAATACATATTGTACTGAGAATGTACCTATTCTATTGAATACATATTGTACTGAGAATATACCTATTCTACTGAACACATATTGTACTGAGAATCAACCTATTCTACTGAATACATATTGTACTGAGAATGTACCTATTCTAATGAATACATTTTGAGAATGTACATATTCCACAGAAAATGTCCTCAATCTACGTTTTGTAAAATTTTATTCAAATCTGAGAAGTGTACAAACATTTGATTGTGTTGTCATACATGATTCAGAAGAATAAAGTAATATTACTGTTTTGGTCTAAAAACCCATAATTATGTTAGCAAAATGAACATTTCATTTTTTCAAAATTTTACTTGAATGCAACCTTTAACCATTTTATATCATTAAACAAATCAAAAACATCCAGGAGAAAACAGACATTTTATACAACAATTTACATACAATTTACATTTACATACAACAGTTTATAATAATAATTAATTATGGGTTACATTTTGTGTTTGTTTTGTGGTTAATGAAATTCTCCTCGTCAAATAACAGCGAACAGTATGATATAAATACAGTTCTCTCAGATCTCATAGTAGAAATTATCATTCATGAAACAACATTAGTTGTTTTGGTTGTTTGATTATTTTATTATCAAACAAAGGTCCTAGTCTGTTTGATTTACAGGGGAGATGATCAGGGGGGCAGACCTTCTACCTCCATCATGTAACAATGGGTAGAGGATTAAATAGAGAGGTTCACTAAAGGTGCAGCCAGTAGCAGAGTAGATATGAACCCTGGCTTCCACATCATAGAAGGAGACCAGACCCTCATCATAATCAACAAACACCCCCACCTTCTGGAGCTCAGCTCTCAGAGGGAGATGGACAGCAGGGTTACCAGTAAATACAAACCCATCCTTGTTGAAGTAAAGAGTCCAGTAACCCGTCTCAGTGGTCAATATGATCTGATCTTTTCTATTGATGGACTCTCTGGCCACTCCTAAACACCATGCAGTCTTGTCTTTAACCTGGACCTCAAAGTAAAATCTCCCCGAGGAGAAGCTCTGCCTCGAGAGAACAAATGTACACTGTGTAAATCTCTTAGGGCTGTCTGGGAGTTTCTTCCCTACACCTCCATCATGTACTTGTTTCCCATCCTCAGACAGGATGAGATGGGGATGAGCTGTATCAGGATCCAGAGTCACATCTACTTCATACTGCTGGACCCTCTTCAGTTCAACATCACACACCTTCTTCATCTCCATGTTCAGTGTCTCCTCCAGCTGATCCAGGGATCTCCTCAAGGTCCCTACGTATGACGAAGGACAGACCTCCACCGTTGACCAGTCCCTGGTAGGTGGAGGATCCTTCAGGGATCTGAAGGTCTGGAGGAAGTGGAGGTGGTCTTCAGTGTGTGAGAGCTGCTTCACCTCTGAGCTTCTATTGGTCAGATCATCTATTTCCTGCTCCAGCTCTTTGATGAGATCTTCAGCTTGTTTCTCTGTGGATTTCAGTTTCTCTTTAACCGTTTGGTTGAAATCATCCTGCCACTTTTCAGTGTAGCGCGTCAGAGCAGTGAGGACCTGCACACCATCAGCTATCTCTCTGTCTGCGTCTTTCTTGCTCAATTCTACCGTGTCTTTTATCTCCTTAATCTTTAGTTTTCTCTCCTGGATCATCTGCTGAACTTCAGACTCTATCTTCCTCAGCTGGGCCGTCTTCACTTCATATTCCTCCTTTAGAGGTACAACAGGATGGGACCTGTGGTCACTCTCTGTGCAGAACTGACACACACACACCTGTTCAGTCTGGCAGAAGAGCTCCAGAAGTCGGTCGTGTATCTTACAAATCCTGTCTTCCAGACGGTCCATAGGCTCGACCAGCTGATGTCTCTTCAGGCCTGCGACTCTCTGATGTGGCTCCAGGTGGGTTTGGCAGTAAGAGATAAAACACACTAGGCAGGACTTCACGGCCTTCAGCTGGGTCCCAGTACAGACGTCACAGGGAACTTCTGCTGGTTCAAGACCAGGCTGCTCTTTGACTCTTACAGTCGTTCTAAACTGAGCAGCCAGCTCTGATAAGAGGGCATTGACCTGTAGATCGGGTCTTGTGTGGAACAGCTTGTTGCAAACAGGACATTTGTACTGGACTTTGTCATCCCAGAACTTTGTAATACAGGTTCTGCAGAAGTTGTGTCCACATGGTGTGGAAACTGGGCTGCTGAACACATCCAGACAGATGGGACATGAAAAGCTCTCTTCAGACCAGGAAGTAGCAGAGGCCATTCCTAGACACAGACGGCAAAGTTTATGTATTGAGCAATTCCATTTATGTTCTTATTCCATTACAGGAAGAGAGGTTTTAACTTCCCTCACAGTTGTGCTGTTTTACTCACCTTGTTGTTAGTTCTGTCTGTCAGACTATTTGTTCCAAAATGTCTTTTATTATCCTCCCGAAAGAGGGAACTGCTTCCACGTCGGGTGGCTTTGGTTTCTTTGAACCTTAACTTTCGTTTCCTGAACATGTCCTCTCCTTTCCTGCCCTAACACCTGGCTCCTCCCTTAACACCTGGATCCTCCACTAACTCCCGGCTCCGCCTCCACGGTCACAGTTCACTGACGTTTCAACTGTCACACTCTGGCTTCATGCACATTAATGCACTGTGTGGGCTACTTCGAATATGTTCATGTGTTTTCCTCTTCTCTTCAGAGTTAAAAGAGCCGGAGCAAAACAAGAGACATTGTGGTGATTTAGTTTGGATTTGCGACTGTAACTGGGATTAACCGGCGTTGATGGACCCGGGCTTCCTGAATACCTTTTAATCATCCCCGTTTCGTTTTTCAACAATGAACAAATGGAGTAAAGATGTGTTTATTGGCGCTACGCTCGCTGCAGGACTCCGGCGTGCACGCGCACAGTGCACAGACAGCAGCAGACCTGTGAGAGCAGCAGACAGTGGCTTCAGTCTGGTCGCTCCTAATAGAAAGTTATGAAGTTACGTCAGTAGCGCTCCGGGTTGAAGGTGTGTGTGCACACACACATATGTTTACTGTGGTAGCGCTGTATACTACAGGCCAACAGCGGATCATCATTTTGTGTTAGCGATCAGAAAACTATATTCCACCCCCATAAGAGTCAATCCACGTCAGTCCTGTAACTACAAACATAGCAGCACTATAATGAACATCATCTTTATTCAAGGGTGATATTCAATAGACAAGACCCAGATTAAACTGGAACCAGAGACTGCTATGCCAAAAAATAGACTATATTGACAATGCATGACATAAAAGACTCCATCAACTATGGGGCACAAAGGGAGTTTCAATAGAAGGCCTGAATGCAGGCTGCAATAAAGGGAGGGAAGGAGTAAACTGTACAGTTAGGACATAAATCAAATCAACGATAAATGGACAAAGAAAATAAACAATATAGGGATGGCTGCACTATCAGGGAGGTTACTGTAGTTATGCATTAAAAGAGGAAAGAGTCACAAATTAAAATCACCACTACACACAAACCAATTCAAACCAAATCAAACCTGTTCCACAGCACTCAAATGGACCTACTCACAGCAGGCAAAGGTGACTCAAACCACACAATAAAGCACACATGCAAGATGGCTATTCTGCCCCTCGGTCTCCCCTTTAACACAGCAGGAAGCCCCAGAAGAACAAGAACAGAAAATTGCCCATTCATGTGATTAGTTAACGGCACACTAAAATGGAATTAATCAGGGAAACAGTGGATGGTTCTTCTAGTAGTGTCTTTGATTAAAAACTTGCTAGACTTCTTTCTTGGCTGCGATCCCTCAAAGTTTGAGTCCCTCACCAAACATGAAGAATCAAAACAAACAGCCAACAATGGCTAGCCTCAGCTGCTCTCTCAGGTGTGTCTCAGTGCAGAGAGAGAGGCCAGGTGAGCCTCCCTCCTCTTTTTATAGACTCCGCCCCTTGCCTGGGTCCTAGTGCTCGACTAACTGTTACATCCCTTCCACACAAGTATGAGACGACCTTCGTTTGACACACATTCAACATTCCTTTTTGTTCGATTTTGCCTTTGTTCAACTTAATAAAACACGTAAAGTCAGGAGAATGCCTAACAGAAATGTCTAGGAAAAGATTAGCCAATAGAATGGCGTCACTGTATTCAGAGGAATGAGGACCACCGTTTAGCGTCTTGTTCCCCTGATAGAAACAAAACACACAGAAACAAAACATAACATAAACTAAATGAAGAAATAGTTCAGTTCCACATTCAGTGAGCTAGCTTTGGTTAACGAACACACATTATCGATACCATCTCCCCCTTAGAGCTCTCCCTGTTACACACAGACACACACACACAAACACAGATATACACACACACAGATATACACACACACACACACAAACACAGATATACACACACACATATACACATACGCACAAACACAGATATATACACACACAAACAAAGGTGCACACGCGCGCACACGCACACTTACACTTACACACACACACACACACACACACACACACACACACACACACACACACACATACACACACCTGTCCAGACAGAAAGAAATGTAGATAGCAGGCTCACACGCTTTCTTTTCTTAATGAATTATGAAATAATGAATTCATTATTAATCATTAATTATGCAGGTCTGATCTTGTATAAAATCGCCTCCTTTAAGGAAAGCAATGTGAAACCAGTAGGAAAATAGGTCCTAATCGTTCTGGATAGTCTAATGTTCTTCCATGTAAATATGGAGTGATTTGAATGTGTAATGTTACAAATAATAGCAGATTTTATTATGCCCAATGCTATTATGTTATATTGCCACATCTAGTCACATCTACTGCATACTGCTGGACCCTCTTCAGTTCAGCATCACACAGCTTCTTCATCTCCATGTTCAGAGTCTCCTCCAGCTGATCCAAGGATCTCCTCAAGGTCCCTACGTATGATGGAGGACGGACCTCCACCGTTGTCCAATCCCGGGAAGGTGGAGGATTCTTCAGGGATCTGAAGGTCTGGAGGAAGTGGAGGTGTTCTTCAGTGTGTGAGAGCAGCTTCGCCTCTGAGCTTCTATTGGTCAGATCTAATATTTCCTGCTCCAGCTCTTTGATGAGGCCTTCAGCCTTTTTCTCTAAACCTGCCAATTAGGTTGAAACGTATTCTATAATATACATAATCTTTACAAGTTCTAATGAGACACAAACATATCGGATTGTAATGCAGTGTTAATCCACTCAGTAAACTGGCGTAAAAAGTATTACACTGATCAATGATTTAAACAAGCGTAGGTCTGATAGCCAGATAAATCCAAGATTTATTAAAAGCAAGACAAGCACACCAACGACTTTCAATTCAAACATACAAACACACGTGGACCGTCCTGGCTGGGCTTCAGATGATGTGCTCATTGGACTCATTGCTCCATGTGGACCATCTCTAACCCTTAGTTTGACAATACTCAATTATTATTTGTTAGTTTCTTAGTAGAGAGGTGAGAGACTATCAAGATAAAGAAATCTGTTGAATCTGGAAGTGACATCTGACTTCCACAACCTTTGTCAAAATGTTGATAATTATGTTGTGTTTTGCCAATTGTGGGTCGAATCTGTCGCGTTATAACATGACGTCCATTTAACGTCTAGCTTGAACTGACTAAATGTTTGGTGGTGTTATATAAAGTTATATTGATTCAACATATGGACAAATTGCGGTTTCGAATATGGGTCACACTGGGGTCAACGGTCAGACTGTCTGGCGATCTGTTTTTAAAATGTTTGTTGGACGTATATTTTACAATATATGTATAATATGTACTTACTGTTCACAATATCTAGTAATTCTTATTTAAAATGTTTGTTTGGCCTTGATTTTACAATATTGGTATACTATAAATAATTTACATATCATTTAGTTCGATGTATTTAACATACGGCCAAAATGGGTCAAGTCATGACACGACGTCCATCTTAATTTTCCAAACGTGGGAGCGCACACACCTAACGATACATTGAACTGTTGTGGTCCTTCAGTGTGTGGAATGAAACGATATTTAGATGTTGACGCCATGGCTCCTGTTATGATTAATTGTTGGTGTTACGTTGGGTCAGCGTGGCTCCCCATTGGCTAGCATCTTTCCCATGTGACAATAAAGGCCCTGTGTCATCGGCTGTCGCCGGGGTTTCCCCTACGCGGGGATAAATGTTGAATATGTTTAATATTTGCGATTTCGAATAGATGAGACCCCGATCGGTTAAAAAAACAACCACTCTTAACATACCTCACAACACAAGATAATCTGGCCAAAGGAATCGGTAGAATTATCAACAAATCGGGGCTTTGCTAACCAGAGTCGGAAGGAGGAAATCGGGCACAAAATCGGGCTAACGTTAACGTTAATTATCCTGTAGTGTGCCCAGGATAAAAAAGTCACATTTTTTCGAAAGGTTTCAATTAATTTACGCAAGGAATAGAGGCGAGATGGTTCACCAGGCATCACTCTTGCTCAATCTGTCAATAACGACAGCTGCTGGTTTTGCCTATAAAAGTACTACTAGTGTGCTATTCCAGCTGTGCAGCGTGATAAAAGCTGGAGTATATGCCGTTATACATCATGGGAAGAAGTAGCAATAAATGCAATGTGTGTGCGTCGGCAGACATGCAAGGCATTGGTGGTTCAGTGGTAGAATTCTCGCCTGCCACGCGGGAGGCCCGGGTTCGATTCCCGGCCAATGCAAGCGCCCTTTTATTATTCCACAATCGGATAACAACTCTAGTTTATTTAAGTTAAAATAAAACAAAAGCATGGCTGATCAATTAATGAAAAAACACAGACCAGTAGAAGTGTTCCCTAACGCCTTTTTTCTACAACAATCTGTGGTAACATTACGATAAAAATCAGCGTAACAATATTTACTTGGTGCTTTCGTATCATGGTCTTCACAATCCATTCAATATCTTTCCGTTTGTAATATATTATTCAGGTTCACTCACTTCTTACCTCATATTTTTTGCCTGTGTTGCCAAAAGTGTCACTAAATAAGGCTATAGAGAAGTTAAACTCCGTTTAAGTAAGCTTCAGTATCAATAAAAGCTGTACAGCAATCACCACTCCTCGTTAGTATAGTGGTCAGTATCCCCGCCTGTCACGCGGGAGACCGGGGTTCAATTCCCCGACGGGGAGTTAATAACTTTTGTTTTTCGTTGCTTATATGAAGGTTAATATTTACGTACTCTCCAAATTCATATTCTCTACCACTTAACTAATCCCTGTTCTTCAGGAGCTCTGTAGCCTATTACGACAATAATTAATTTCATCCCCCACTGTATTTTATCACTCATAAAATACAGTATATGGACAGAGGTGAACATTGCATAATGTAATGAATTTATAATTATGTTGATGTGGAAGAAATCCATGGCGGTTTTAACGTCAGTGCTATTAGTGCAACTGCTAATAATGAGTTTATCAATCATGATCAGCACCTAGTGGCCACTGGCTGACAAAGAAATGTATGCATGTATTAGTGTATTTATATTAGTAAATAAATAAATTAATCTCTCTCGATATATATATATATACATACATACATACAAAACAGTCCTGGGATTCTGTAAGAAGAAACATTTTAAAACACAAAGTTAGATAACCTTGATGCCATGACATTATTTAAATTAGTGATGGTGAGAAAAGTATTATTTTCCAATGTGTTTTTATGATAAACACCTATATTTAAATGCAGTACAACTACAATGTCTCTTTTTGAGATTATGGTTTATGGCTCAGATTCATTCCAAATGTATCCCATAATTAAACATCCTTAGGCCCACTCAGTGGAAGTACACGGAATAAATAGCGCAGAGCTCGCTTTGGTGCAGATGAAGACAAAGACATCCACCATGAAACGTCTTGAAGTACGGAGCCCCTAAGGGACATGAGCAAAAAATTAATAAAAAAAAGTTTCACGTGCGCACGCGATAGTTTCACGTGCGCACGCGATAGTTTCACGTGCGCACGAGATGGTTTCACGTGCGCACGAGATAGTTTCACGTGAGCACGCGACTAGTGTGCTTTTCCAGACGTGTACAACATCTGCAACCTCCTGATGGTTGAGTCACAATTGCATCTTCCGGCTGATGCTTATCAATCATTGGATTTGTATCTGCACTTGAGAAATGAAATCAAATCCACTCTCTAATTCCATCTACACAAAACACATCAACGTTCTCCAGTCAGCATGTAAATGATAGCTTACTGACACTGTTAATTCGGGTTGGTTCATTTGTCTGTTATGTGTTAACAGTAATATTATGAATCTTGTTAATGTAGGATATTTTGCTTGCCCTCACATCAGTCATGAACAGGGAAATATGGACACAAGCACAGCAAAGAAATAAAGCATATGACATGAATGAGAAAGTTGTCATTTTAATTGAACAGTATATCTTGGACATTTTGAGTATGTTTACCATGTGAGGCTTCAACAAAAACAGCCATTGGTATTTGCCCTTTGCCAAAATGTAAAACAAGAGGTAAACAAGTGTTTACCTCTGCATCTTAAATATACAAATTAAACGTGATGCATTAGTTTGTGTGCAAGATGGGAAAACTATTAATGCTCAGTATCTCCAAACTACACTGAACACTGAACACTGATCTTTAGCCGCCATCTAACCGTAGTTCTTTGCTGAGACTATCTCGTGCGCACGTGAAACTATCTCGTGCGCACGTGAAACTATCGCGTGCGCACGTGAAACTATCGCGTGCGCACGTGAAACTATATATATATATATTTTTGCTCATGTCCCCTTAGGGGCTCCGTATTGAAGAGCCAGTGAACCCAAAACTCTTATTTTGGCTTTAAACGTGGTAATACGGCTTATATGATCGTGAACATATAGTATTCTAGCAGTTTTGTCATTGTTACTAAAATAAGACCATATTTTAGACGGTGCAAAATCCAATGTTTTTGCCTGTCTCTGCAAGACACTATGTGAACGTAAAGTCTTAGACATGTTACTTTAAGAAGACCAAACTCTGAGCACATTGGTTTGTGTGAACAAGTCATATTTGTATGTTACTGCAACAAAAATTTACATGTTAACACGTCAGATCGATTTTCACACCCTAAGATGTCTCATTTTAGCGTGTTTTCTTTTGAAGAGACTCAATCTTTCTGTGAATACTGCCAGGCTCCCATTATCGTCTGGATTTCACCGTGCAATGTGGTCGGAACTGGAATATGAATATGGAATATGAAGTCATGACTCGTCGTATCGCCCGTTTCCTCCACTCTACTCCCTCAAAACACCAAGCGCATCAAAAGCGCCACGAGCAATTAATAGGCATGGCCTAACTAACTATTCGTATTTTGTTCATAAAGTTGAAACGAGACTTAAATCAATAATGATAGATTCATCTTTTAATCAACAAGACTAGTTCTCCCAAACCAGTTTGTCTGCCCCGCGTCTCGGTTGTCTGGTGGCTCATCTCAGTCCAGAGAGCTCCTCATCGAGAGTTGATACAACATCAACAGGCTCCATTCAAAGACGCTTTGAACTGCTGTGTGAATCAGTTATGTGGGCCACAAGAGACAATACAAAGTTTTGATTTGTCTAGCCGAAGGTTTCAGATTTGTCAGCGGAATTTGGCCACATTTGGTTTCAAATACAAAATTATATATATTTATATTAAAGGTGTAGTGTGTAGAATTTAGTGGGATCTTGCGTGCATTCTTTAATATGATCATATTTTGGAGGCGTTAGTTTTTTAGGTCGATTCCCTGTTCGCTAACTAAAAGTAGGCTATCACTCCTTCGGAAAAAGTTGGTATCCAAAAGAAAACTGTTGCGATACACAGTGATGTTATCAAAAGCAACCTATATTCACGTACCACAGTGCAAGTAAACATTGGCTTGTAGCACCGACGGCTATCGAGCTGAATGATCAATACACATAACAGATAGCGATAAGGTCTATGATGGTAGTTTACCACTGTGAATGCAATAAGAGGACTGGGTTTTGAGAAACGTAAATAGGCCGTTACCTCCGCCATGTCCTACAACATGTACAGTAACCATGGTGATGATGATAAAGATACCCATTTGTGATTGGTTGAACTGATTTATTCACAGGGTAGAGCCATCAAAGATCACCCTTATTGTGATAAAAATGTATGTCGCTTTTTTTAAATTAATGTTGCACCTTACACAATACAGGCCAGGACAGGCCACTGTAGTCGATGGAAAGAGGGGTGAGGGGTTGGGGTATTCAGTTGGTTGCAATCTTCATCGCTAGTTGCTACTTAATTCTACACACTTTACCTTTGATATACAACAACAACAAAAAAATCGACCAATCCCACTCAAAGACATTCCCCTTTTCCTAAACGACAAGGCTCTCTGCCACTTGGCGTTCCAGGAGGGAATGCCAGGTCCCTGGGTGCTCCAGGGGACTCGAGCCAGGCTGTCGGCCCGACGGGGTCCAGCGAGGCCGGGCCCCGGCGCCGGCGGTCCTCCAGCCCCAGGTGGGCGCTGATTTGTGAGGACTGCAGGCTCTGCATCTGACCCCTGGCCCGGGACTGGTACAGCTCTGTGGATGTTTTCTTGTACCTGGGTGGGAGGAGACCAGCAGCAGGTATAACAGGGTACTTCAAACCAGGTTAGTACGCCCCGTTCTGTTAATGTACACAATTATGTTCAAATAGCACCAATTTCCTCATCATTTGCACCAGAACCAAACGGGGGATATTGCTTTTAAAAAGTTGGACTTATCAACTCTTGCGCCACCACTGCACAGTTCAATCCCAGCAGCCCAGCGAGTTTGTGATGCTAGGTCGCTTTAAAAGGTTTCCCAAAAACCCTACTAAATAATAATACATCTGGCAACTATTGTATTTAAACTAAATACACTAAAAGACAGAAAATAAACCAAAGATAAGATAAGATGTACTTTTGGTCTTTGGAGACGAGAAATTTGGGAAACAACGACGACTACAGAAGTAATATCAGTTAGTAGTGGTAACTGTTAATACCGTGAACAGAAGTAATATCAGTTAGTGGTGGTAACTGTTAATAGCGTGAACAGAAGCTTTCACACATACTCACGTTCTCAGCAGCAGAGAGGACAGAACCACAGACACGGAGGAAGCGGCCATCGCAGCCGAACCCATCCAGGGCTGCAGCACCAGGCCCGCCGGCATGAACACCCCTGGGTGAATCGTGGGGACCGGAGCATTTATTAGGACCAGAGATGAAGGAGAATGAGGCTTAAGACTCAGCATGGCCTGTAAGGTGATACAGAGTTCTATTCCGCAATTTATTCAGATGTGTCATCACAAAAGGTATATCCATTTGTTTCTATTTCCTGTGGATGTCACTACCAAGGACAATAACATTAGTTTGAATTATTCTCACTAAACGTGGTAGACACAATAAATGACAACCTGTGTGTGCATGTGTAGATCACCTGCAGCGATGGGTATCCCCAGCAGATTGTATATGAGAGCGAAGATAAAGTTGATTCTTATCCTCCTCACGGTCTTCTTGGAAAGCTCAATGCTGGCCACCACGTCCATCAGGTCGTTCTAGGGGATAATAAAGATGAGACCAACTTTATGAATCCCCCACCAGGATATTCACCTGGTCCAGAAGCTCAAGAGTCAAAAGTAGAGGAAAAGTATGATTAAGTGATAAATAAATAAAAAACAAATACGATATACACTAAAAGCCCATAATTCGCAACTGTGCTGGGCCTACAAGATGATCATTTACTTAATGAATTAAAAAATGTATTGATTTGGATTTTGTTAATTAATCAATAGGTTTAAGTCCAGAAAATATCCGTTTTAATTGGCTGTCAGAAAGTCATCATCATGACTCATGATACATTTTCTGGTAACTTGACATAATTCCTGAACAATTCATAAAAATATAGTTTCCGAGTTATAAACAAAAACATTTTCCAAGCTATTAACGCAAATACTGTTTTCGAGTTATTAACGAAAAATTGTGTTTCCAAGCTCACCCGGATGAGGACTACATCAGCGGCCTCGATGGCCACGTCGGTGCCGGTCCCGATTGCGATGCCCACGTCAGCGCGGGCCAGGGCTGGCGAGTCATTGACCCCGTCCCCCACCATGGCCACCCGGAGCCCCTTCTCCTGCAGCTCCTGCACCTTGGCCACCTTGTGGGACGGCAGCACCTCCGCAAACACCTTCCTGATGCCCACCTGAAGGGGCCGTGGAGACACACACACACAATCAGTAGTGCACTTAAATAAACAGAAAGACAGACAGACACACAATCAGTAGTGCAATTAAATAAACAGAAAGACAGACAGACACACAATCAGTAGTGCAATTAAACAAACAAAGACACACAGACAGACAATCAGCAATGCAATTAAATAAACCGAAAGACAGACAATCACTTCAACCATTAAAAGTGGACAGACAGACAGACAATACGTCAAGTCAAACAAACAAACAAGCAAACAATCAATACATCCACAAAAAAACTGAAAGACAGACCGGCATACAATCAATAAATCTATATATAAAAAATACAGACAAACCAACAGAAAGGTTATCAATACACCCATTAAAAAACCCAAAAGCAATCAAAATCGACACAAAACAAATACTATTAGTAGTAGCATAAGCCACTCGATTTGAAACATTTGGATGCATTGAAGTGCATTAACAACGTTTAATAAATGACAGTTGGTTTCAAGTTTCTTTTTGATTAGAAATGACTCTACACTTACAATATAAAACCCATCCCTAATGTACTCTTCTGCAAGTGTACATTGCTCTAAGTTTACGTCTTTGCAATGCATTCAGACGATCCATGTGTGTGTGTGGATGCGTGCGTGTGCTCACCTGCGCGGCTATGGCCTTGGCCGTGCGCCGGTTGTCCCCCGTTATCATGACGACCTCGATGCCCATGCTTTGGAGCGTGTGCACGGCCAATGCTGACTCCGCCTTCACGGTGTCGGCGATGGCTAGCATGGCGCACATCATACCTGCACGCACACGCGCACACACACACACACACACACACACACACACACACACACACACACACACACACACACACACACACACACACACACACACACACACACACACACACACACACACACACACACACACACACACACACACACTGTAGAGCTAAAGGAAAACCTCCACCTATTGGGACGGCTTTATTCTAAAATATAGTACACATTTTCAGTAATACATTAGTTTAACCAACAAATATACAAAAACATCTGTATCCTCTTCTGTCTATTTCGCCAATTGGTGATATAGAAATAGTAAGAACAGCAGTACTGGTAACAGTAGTACCGTCTATGGCCACCAGGATCGCTGTTTGTCCTTTGTTCTCGTGGCTCGACATGGCCGCGTTGATATCAGCTCCGATGTGGTGGCCGTTCCTCCTCATCCACTCTCTGTTGCCGATCAGCACAGAGTACGACACGTTGCTGCCTGCTTTTGAAGGCGCCAGTTAACGCATGACACAACTAGTGCAAACTATTTCTTGTTCCTTCCGTCCAGAAACGGGGAAATGTTAAAAACATGTCGTAAAACTAATATCCATCTATAGTTCTTAAGTATATGTGCATGCCTTAATGTTTTGTGTTTTTTCTTTGATCATCGGTACGTTTAAAGACAGATTAGGTCAACACTGTTAATGAAGAATATACATAATTTGCAATATCTTTAGACATTGTAATATTAATGGAAAAATATTTGGTGGCTCATAGGCCGAAAGAACCTCCACAGGTGGGTCACGGCATCAAACGTTTGGGAACCCCTGGCGGCTCTCATTAATGTGCACAACTACCCACCCACCCACACCCCTACCTGTGCTGCGGGGCTGGGCGCCCGTGGTCAGGGTGCTCTCGCCCATGGTCGCCCCCTGCAGGTGGACCGCCTGCTCGGCGGCCGCGGCCACAAGCTGCTCCACGTTGGACACACGGCAGCTGATGCCGCAGCCCGGCACCGCCTGGAAGTCCTGGCAGTAGCCCAGCACGGCCGCGCCCAGCTCCTGGACCGCCGCGCCCGTAAAGGGGGGGGGGGGGGGGGGGGTTGGAAACGTAGGCATGTGTTAGTATTTGGATCGGGGTCATGCTAAGTTTATGCACTGGCGGGTAATACACACACACACACACACACACACACACACACACACACACACACACACACACACACACACACACACACACACACACACACACACACACACACACACACACACACACACACACACACACACACACACACACACACACACACACACACACACACACACACACACACACACACGCTTTGGGTGTCTGGAAAAGAGCTATATAAATGCAATTAATGATTACATATAGGGTTATATATATATATATATATATATATATATATATAATTTAATTATATATTTTTAAACCTGGACCGCAACTCAACAGCTTCAACGCTTCGGTGAGGGATCGGACAGGTGGAGTGCTCAGCTAACCGCTAACAAGCCACAGGACAGAAGACATGCTGGGTCCTCCACTGTGGGGGCCCTCATGCGGGATCCTCCACCTCATGCTGGGTCCTCCACCATGGGGGCCCTCATGCCGGGTCCTCCACCTCATGCGGGATCCTCCACCATGGGGGCCCTCATGCGGGGTCCTCCACCTCATGCGGGGTCCTCCACCTCATGCTGGGTCCTCCACCGTGGGGGCCCTCATGCGGGGTCCTCCACCTCATGCTGGGTCCTCCACCTCATGCTGGGTCCTCCACCATGGGGGCCCTCATGCGGGGTCCTCCACCTCATGCTGAATCCTCCACCATGGGGGCCCTCATGCGGGGTCCTCCACCTCATGCTGGGTCCACCACCATGGGGGCCCTCATGCGGGGTCCTCCAACTCATGCTGAGTCCTCCACCATGGGGGCCCTCATGGGGGTCCTCCACCTCATGCGGGGCCCTCATTCTGGGTCCTCCACCATGGGGGTCCCGTCATGTGGCCCCACCGCGGTGCACAGGCTCACCTCCTTGCAGTGCTTGGCGACGGCCACGCCTAGCGGGTGTTCGCTGCTGGCCTCGGCCGTGCCCACCACGGCCAGCACCGTCCTCAGGGTCATGCGGGCCCCCTCCCACAGCACCAGCACCCGGGTCACCCGCGGGACGCCGCAGGTGATGGTGCCCGTCTTGTCGAACATCACCGCCTTGATCTGAAGACGGGGGGGGGGGGGGGGGGGGGGGGGGGACGGGGGGGATGGGGGTCAGCTACCGCCACGGTTCAGGGGACCTTTCACTCCCGGGTTTAACCACCCCGAAATCACCCCGAAACCACCCAACTTGTGTGATTTCAGTTGTGACCGATGTGGGGTGGTTAAACCCGGGACTGAAAGGATAGGATTGTTGTTTGTTAGTGTGTGTGTGTGTGCATATGTGCATGTGTGTTTGACACACACACACACACACACCTAGCCCACCTTGTGAGCCATCTCCAGGGGCTCCCCCCCCTTAATGAGGATGCCGTTCTGCGCCCCCACCCCGGTGCCCACCATGACGGCCGTCGGGGTCGCCAGCCCCAGGGCGCAGGGGCAGGCGATGGACAGCACTGTGATGGACGCCTGGAAGGCGAAGCGCACGATCACGTCCGTGCGGGAGATGTCCGGGTCATAGCCCTGCCGGGAAGCAACGCAACACACACACACACACACACACACACACTCAACCAAGCGGCCACCTTGGTTGTAAATGCTAGCTGGGTGGGGGGGAACTGAATGCAGTTCGCTCCGCCAAGCTAGCATTTAGAACCAAGATGGCCGCTACGTGAATAAGGCCCATAGGCTGTCTTCATGAGATTAGTTCATGAGAGGCTTCATGAGACCCCCCACCTCCACCTTGTCAACACACTTACTGGGAAGTTGTCTTTGACGATGTCGAAGTTGACGAACCCAATGGCTAGCCATGCTAGCAGCGTTAGCACGGACACAATGACAATGAATGGAACAAAGTAACCACTTAGCCGGTCTGCAAACTGCTGGATGGGAGCCTGGGATGGAGGGAGGGAGGGTGGGAGGGAGAGAGGGGGGAGACAGAGAGAAAGGGCGGGTGAGAGAGATCGAAAGAGAGAGATTTTGACAATTTTATTACTTTAATTTTTGCATCTTATTTTCCTTTTGGTGCTTCGCCAATGTAAATGTAAAGGCAGTTTGATGGTCAGACCGACGGACACAGATAGACATGAGCAGACGTACAAAGAAACAACGTCCGGAGTTCACACATGAACTCCGGACGAACTCCAGAGAATCGGGTCCGGAGATGATTCGGAGTTGCCCTTTCACACATGCAACAAACAGCCGGAGATAAGCTGCATCAGACGTGTTCACACATATCGGGAGCTCCTCTGTATACTTTAGGCGAGGGGTGGTGCCTGGGTAGAGCGTGTAGGAGGCCGGACGTGACGCATAAAGTCTGCAACGGAAGTCGCAGTGTTTTGTTTCCAATACATCAAAGATCGTGGGTGAGGCTTCAAACTCATTAATGCTGACTCTTTTTGCGGTGATATCAATACTGCATTTTATAATGTATCTGCAATATCAACAGATGAGTGGAAAGTAAAACGCAAAATACAGGCGAGAATAGAAAAGTACGAGAAAAGCAGCTACACTCCGTGCTCCCGGTTTGGCGCCAGTCGCATGATAGAAACGCCATCAACGCGAACGCAACACGCCCCCTCGCTCTGTGAGAATTCTCAGACTCTCCGGACTTTACACTAGGGGCCTGGCCGGGTAAACTCCGGACTTTACACTAGGGTCCTGGCCGGGTAAACTCCGGACTTTACACTAGGGTCCTGGCCGGGTAAACTCCGGACTTTACACTAGGGGCCTGGCCGGGTAAACTCCGGGCTTTACACTAGGGGCCTGGCCAGGTAAACTCCGGGCTTTACACTAGGGGCCTGGCCGGGTAAACTCCGGGCTTTACACTAGGGGCCTGGCCGGGTAAACTCCGGGTAAACTCTGGAGGGGCGAACTCTTGTTCACACATACATCTGGAGAGTTCCCGACTTCCGCTGCATGTGTGAAAGGCCTATCAGTCAGCCAGACTACAGACGGTGCCCCCTCTACTGCCCCCTCACCTTGGAGGTCTGGGCCTCCTCCACCAGCTTGACTATCTGGGAGAGGGTGGTGTCTGAGCCCACGTGGGTGGCCTCCACCAGCAGGGCCCCCTGGGCATTGATGGAGCCAGCAATCACCCTGCTGCCCACATGCTTACTGACGGGCATGGGCTCCCCTGGAGGGTGGGGGGTGGGGGGGGGGGGGGGGGGGGGGGGGGGGGGTAAGAGAGAGAGATAACAGGGAAAGAGCGGGAGAGAAGGGCGGAAGAGACAGAGACAGACAGAGAGCTTATAAAGTTCATGAACAACTCATCCTACAAACACACAAAGTTAAACCACTACACTAGTTTAGTTTATTTGTGAACACACAACATTATTCCTGCCCTCTTTGGAAGGCTTGAGAACACACTACAAACTCCCTTGGCGGACCAGAGGTCCTGCTTTACCTGTGATCAGGGACTCATCGGCCATCGAGCTGCCCTCCATCACCCTACCGTCCACAGGGAACCTTCCCCCTGGAGCCACCTTCACCACATCCCCCCGGTGGACCAGCTCCACCACCACCTGCTCCTCCCTACGTCAGCGCACACACACACATACACACACAAGCAAGTTAGCACTAGCGAGGTAGCCCTAGCGTAGCGGCTAGTGTTGGAGTGACAGCAAGCGTTGGAGTAAAGGCTTTTTAACATTATAACAACATACATATAATTCCGTTGTACATTTTATAAAACACACTTCGCTGTCACTGTAAAGAATGGGCATAATAATAACAACAATCTTACAATCTTACAGTCTTATTTTATTTTTTTCAATACCCAATATATTCAAATCAAAATAAAATTCTGTTGTGTTTTCCCCTGCTATGTGCACAAATCATTCTGCGGTTATAACGGTTATTTCGCTAGTTAAACATTCATCGGATGAGGTCATAAACCCTTGCACAAAACATTCAAAAGAGGATGTTGGCCACCTGTGTCTCTGATCCATACCCCTGATTTTAAAAGGACACCATGAACCTTACTACTTGGGTCATTCCCCCAACTGATTCAACGCATGTCCATATCAAGCCGTACACATCCCCTGTTGATCCACCCTCTATATAGATGAGGAATGACCTGACAAGCACTATAAACTACAAAACAAAACATGTTTTGGAGTAATATTGGTGCTGAGGTCAAGACTGCTGTTGCAGGCCGTCTCGCCGGTGTCGTGTGTGTAACACTGTTGCAGGCCGTCTCGCCGGTGTCGTGTGTGTAGCTGGCCCTCAGAAGGCTTGTTACTGGAACTCTGAGTCGGTGTGACTTGGCAGTAAAGCGACTGGGTCATAATGATACTCAACCACATAACCAGACATTTAATATCTGTAAATAAAATGTGGATATTAATCCCCCCCCCCCCCAAATAAATGACATGAAATCAGGTGTGAAATTTTAACAACAATTATAACAAAATAACAACTTTGCCCATTGCTCTATGGTAAACTGTGTGTGTGTGTGTGTGTGTGTGTGTGTGTGTGTGTGTGTGTGTGTGTGTGTGTGTGTGTGTGTGTGTGTGTGTGTGTGTGTGTGTGTGTGTGTGTGTGTGTGTGTGTGTGTGTGTGTGTGTGTGTGTGTGTGTCTCTTGTGCGTGTGTGTGTGAGATAATGTTTGCCTATATCTGTGTGTATGAAAGTCAGTGTGTGTATGCGTGCGTGAGAGAGAGAGTGTATGCCTGTATCTGTGTGTATGACAGTGAGTGTGTGAGTGCGTGCATGCGAGAGAGTGTATGCCTGTATCTGTGTGTATGACAGTAAGTGTGTGTGTGCGTGCGTGCGTGTGAGAGAGTGTATGCCTGTATCTGTGTGTATGACAGTGAGTGTGTGTGTGCGTGCACAGTGCTGACCGGAGGATGGAGTGATCCGGGCCCAGTGTGACCACCGTCGCGTCCGTTGCCTGGAGGGACATCAGCTTGGCCAGGGCCTCCGACGTCTTGCTCTGAACAACAGCACAAGATGGTCACATTATTATTAATAACATCACATTATTATAAATAATAACTACATCACATTATTATTAATAATAATTACATCACATTATTATAAATAATAATTATATCACATTATTATTAATAATCATGTGAGAGACTTGCTGAATTAGTAGAATCTTTTTAATCAATTTAAGGAACTTGAATTTTTGAGAATTGTATATGCGTATGTAGTGATCATTTACTGTGTATGTTTTGTAATCTCAATGTTATTTCACAGCTTGTAATGTCAAATGGATGATTCATAAATATGAGGTAATAAAATGCTCTTAACAGTGTTTAGAAAGCTCCGGATAATAATGAATCAAGTCTTATGATCGTGTTTGTTTAACACAATCAGGTGACACATAAAGTTGATAATCTACTAACACCTGAGATGTGACATCAAAACTCCTGCATAATGTCATATCATCATCTTACTAGTTAGCTTTTTCGATATAGAATATTGCACCATGTCATAGCAACATTCTTTAAGATATTGCATCTAGGACAGATGAGACTTCTAAATGCAAAGTAGCACACATTATTTGTAGAATAAAATGGTATTTAATGTATGCATACAAGAGTCTCCTCTAGTCCAGTGAGCACCGATCATAGCGTTACAGAGTCTTGTAACAGTTTTGCGCCCTTGCATGAATGCAACGCCGTTCTTCAAACAGAGGTCAGTGTGATATTTCAACCAGTTGTTGATGGGAAAAGTAAAAAGAAAAGGATAAAGCAAAGCTACCTAGAAAATATCCATTACAATCATCACCTAGCTAGCTAGCATTTCCAACTAACAACCCTCGCTAGCATTTGCAACTACCTAGCTAGCTCCCTGCAAATGCTCACGACCTTATGAACAATCCAATCACCTTGGCAACATGCTCCAGCCATCTCCCGAGGCCGATGAAGACGAAGAGCATGGGCGGTGTGTCGAAAAAGGTGACGGGGCTCTGGGCGGCGCCCTCCGCCATGGCAACCACCAGCACCACGCACGAGTACACGTACGCGATGGACGTGGCGAGCACAATCAAGACGTCCATGTTGGCCGTGTAGTGGCATAGCGAGCGGTACGCCTGGACGTAGAAGTACCGGCCTCCGAAGATCTAGGGCAGAAGACCACGGTGACCTAGGGTTACATGAGGAGTAGATGAAGATCTAGGGCAGAAGACCACGGTGACCTAGGGTTACATGAGGAGTAGATGAAGATCTAGGGCAGAAGATCACACGGTGACCTAGGGTAACATGAGGGGTAGATGAAGATCTAGGGCAGAAGACCATGGTGACCTAGGGTTACATGAAGAGTAGATGAAGATCTAGGTCAGAAGATCACACGGTGACCTAGGGTTACATGAGGGGTAGATGAAGATCTAGGGCAGAAGACCACTTGACCTAAGGTTATTTGAGAAGAAAATTTGACTGGTTTACATTAGATTAGGTTAGATTTGAAATGGTTATGTTGGATTAGGATTAAGAATGAATTAAATCAAGTGAATAGATCTGTTGTGGATTGTACGAGCAGTAATATAATGATCATAATTAGATAGCAATTTTAAATCGATGATATGGGGGCATCTGGGAAAGAAAACTTTGATTAGTTCAGCGGAGTACCATGCTCACACTCGGAGCTCAATGTGGCACTTGGTTTGTGGCCTTACACAAAAAATATATATATTCTGGCTCATTTATAAATAAATAAATTTATAAATAAATATAATAAATAAACATATATTTTAATTTTTTATATAAAAAAGCAAGTGAACATCGGATGAAAACAACAACAATGAAAAAATGGGGGGGGGGGGGGGAATCTGTTTAAACCTTACGCGTGGAAACATACAATTTGGGTGGAAATCTGTTTAGGCCGTATGTGTGGAAACTAAATATTTGGTTGGAAATGAGTTTCAACCTTGTGATTGGATACATAACATTGTGGTGGAATCAGTTTGAACCAATCTGCTCCTCTTAAACAAATCCGGGTCTTTGTCTGTGAAAACCGATGAGCCCAAAGCGTCCCGGGGCCTAACAGCAGGAGGCTCCCCAGCCCTGGTACCTGTACGGGGGTACAGAGGAGGAAGAAGGCCAGGTTGAGGATGGAGAGGCCGGGCAGCACGTTGTGCTCCTCGGGCATGGCTCCTCCGTGTTCTCCATGCTGACTGTCCATCACCATCATGTAGATCATCAAACCCATCACCGGCACGCCGAACACCAGACTCAGCAGGAAGGAGCTCTTCCACCTAAACACAGACGCAAAGGACTGGATTCCTCCTTTCGCATTTCTCCTTTTAAAATACTGAATTAAGTACTTCATGAAATCACAATTTCACGTTAATTAATCGTTCATTATTAATGCAAGTATCTATTGGATTTCTTGGACACCAGATTTGCAATAAGTGGTGAAACAATTAGTTGATTAGTACTGAAAATACCAAAATATATATATATATATTATAATTTTGATAATGAATACATAATTGTTATTTATAAAATTTTACAAAAAATTAGAAAAGAAAAAGGATACTTGCTGTTGAATCTCTTTTGAGTGGTCGATGTTGTTCTGATAGCTTGCTTTTAGCAGCCTGGCACCAAACCCCATTTGCTGGAGTTAAGAAGAACAGGAATAATAGAGAGAGGATAATGGCATCATCATTGTATTTATTGTTGTCATGGTAATAGCTGCTCCGTCTTAGAGACGGTGCAGGAGCCCGCACTACCTCGATGGCTCTGATGATGTCGCGAGCACCGATCACTTCGGGGTCAAAGCGAATGTTAGCTTTGTTGGTTGCCAGGGCGACGGAGGCCGCCAGAACCCCTCTGGTCCTGGTGAGTCTGGACTCGATGTTGTGCACGCACGACGCGCACGTCATCCCGGTGACCTGTTCATTAAGCAGGGGAGCAATTATTCCATGCATCGTTATTGGTGGTGATGGCGACGCAATTATGGACTACATTATTGTTTATTATTACCTACTTTCCCAATAAACAATGCAGATCCATTTGTCTTTTCAGAAATAATGTAATAAATATATCGTTTTTTTAATACTACTTCAAGATGACAATTCAAAGGGGATTTTCTTTCTTCGAATTTGTCAAACAACTTTTCTTTACAAAGTCTGGAAACGATTTAGTCGTTTGGCAAACTCTTTAATCCGAAACGAATCACAACAAATTCAGAAACAAATCATCGAGGAGCAGGTGGAGGGCGAGGGGGCATCTTGTTCGGGAATGCTCGTTGCCAAGGCTGCGGACACCGAGTGTTCGAACGCCCTGACCACGCGACTATCCTCCGATGGATGAAGTCTTACCGTAAGGTCCAGCTTCCCCTGCGTGACCGCGTCGTCCTCCAGGAGCGAAGCCCCGAAGCCCAACTCCTCGATGAGCTGCGTCACAGCCATAGCGTCCAGGACATCCGAGTGGAACTTCACCTCAGCCTTGCCCGCCATCAGAGCCACCAACACCGACACGATTCCTTTTCGTTTACACAAAACAACAAAAACTTTGCTGTACAAATTTTCGGCAGACGTTCACAGCCTTTTCGCAATAACGTAATAAAACGTTCCTTTAAACAAAAATCATACCGTTTCCAGATAACAAAAAAAGGGATCACCCTTTCTCTACATTTCCGGCCGATACTCGCAGCATTTTGGCAAGGGTTGGTAAAATGAGTTCATAAGGTGAACTTCAATGAGAACATTTCATAGAAAAAAGTTTGAATTCAAACAAATTTAGCATGTAGGTCACCGATGGCGATGTTGCATTTTTAGTGGCGCCTCAGTGTAAGCATCAGTTCATCTTCAACACGACAGCGTCCTCACCTCTGTGTTTGAGGAGGTTCCTCTCAATGTTGGCGACACAGGACGCGCAGGTCATGCCCGTTACACAGATGAAGCACTTCTCCACCTTCAGGGCGTCTGACGAGTCAACAAGGCTGGGTGGTCTCTGGGAACCGCTGCTGCTACTGCCGGCCATCGAGCCACGCGAGGGTAAATCCTTGCTAGGGTCCGACGACCTTGTCAGCGGTTTTTGGGTCAAGAAAGGGTCCCGGCTGGGTGAGGGGTCTTAAGAGAGAGAATGATGCATTTAAGTTAGCTAGGATAGCGTTTAAAGGCCATCCTGTGGCTGAGATTGATCATTCCTTCAATACCCCTGTGGGAGGATGATGGCTGATTGAAGCAGCCTCACCTGGCCGAGTCTGATTGGACTCTGGGGCTGGGTTAGGCTGCACACCTGTTGCACATTGAGTAATCAGTGTGCACAGGTTAAACCAGCCATCCCCACACCCACACACTCAGGGAGATCTCCTGCATGGCAACATGGAGCCCTAGGCCATGTATCAGTTTCTGCAACTTTTACAAGAAACCGGTTTTCCAACACCACCACCCTGCATCCTGTGTTCGGAGGAGCCCAGTTGTTAAAAACCTAAGGCATTTGTGACCTTGACACCTGAAATAGAAGAATATAGCGCACAAAATAAATCACTCCAGTTAATTCCCCTCTTTGGCAGACCGCCGTGTCATTAAATCTTTTTCTTTTTCCCCCCTCCCTTCCAAATTTTTTTTTAATTTTCCTCCTGTTCCTTTTTTTTTCCAACTTTTTTTTTTCTTTTTTTTTAATCCCTCCCCCCCACCCTTTTTCCCCTTTTTCATCTTTTTTTTATTTTCCACTTTCTCCCTTTTCCTTCAATTTTTCCCCCTTAAAAATATCTTTTTTAAATTTTTTTTTTTTTCCGTTTTTTTTTTCTTCCTTCTCTTTTTCTCCATCTTTTTTTTTTTTTTTTTCCAAGCAAAGAAGAAAAAAAACGGAAAAGAAAAAAGTCCCAGCCGACATAAGAACCCTTGGTATCCCACTAGAAGGAATACTTGGTCTAGTTTCCCTGGTTACGAAAGGCAACACAGGTTGTGAATTAAAACACACGTCGGTTCTCAGGCCAGAACAGTGAAGGCAAAATGTGTAACTATTTTCCACACTTGAATATTACAGAAAAAAAGAGGATTGGAAAAGCAAGGAAGCTGTAACAGCTACAGCAATGCATTGTGGGTAAAGAAGGAAAATTAGCTATATCGTCAAGTTCGCTAAACGTTTTCTTATGTTGTAAGCTGTGTTTGTTTCGTTTTCATTTGCTGGCCATTTTGACCTTTCATGATTCTACAACCTTGTATCTAGTACTTAGTTCTAGTTTCCAACGTAACATTATAAGTGTTCTTATTTAAGTTCTTAGTTAAAACATACAGGATGTGACCAAATCTCACAACGGTTGTTCCTTCGAATCCTCACCTTCTAGGTAGGCCTGGAAGCCCATGTCCTCAATGGCGGCCCTGAGCTGCTCCGGCTGGGTCACACTGGGGTCAAAGGTCAACGTTGCCTTTCCCTCCTCGAGCGACACGGCGACGGAACGCACGCCGGCGCCCTGCGCCACCCTCCCCTCGATGGCCTGCACGCAGGACTCGCAGGTCATCCCCCCGATCCAAACGCTGACCGCCGACGCCCCCACCGCTATCTCCCCGACGACGTCTCGGAGCGCGTCCTCCGGCACCTCCCACGGCCGCCACCCGATGGCCGCGGCGCCGCCCTCCAGGGACGCGTGCACACTCGACGCCCCCGCCCCGACGCGCCCCTCCACGCCGACCCGGACGGTCCGTTGGACCCCCCCGCCCCCGCCGGACGCCAGCCGGGTCACGCCTCCGCCGAGGACCTCGGGGAGACCGGGGATGTGGCCGCCGATGTCCTCCCCATCGTGGGCCAGTGGGTGGCGGCCCGCGGCGTGGCCCGCGGCGTGGCCCGCGGCGTGGCCCGCGGCGTGGCCCGCGGCGTGGCCCGCGGCGTGGCCCGCGGCGTGGCCCGCGGCGTGGCCCGCGGCGTGGCCCGCGGCGTGGCCCGCGCCGCTCTGGGCCGGACGGGACAGCTCGCCCTGGCCACCGCACTCGTAAGCCGGGTTGTCGTGGCCATGTTCCTGGGGGGTACGCAGAAAGCGTGGGAAAGAAATCATGGAGGATCAGTATTTTCTAACCTTTTGTCGTCCAGTGTGTATAGTTTATCAATTCCGTGGACTTTGTTTGCCCACAGTTGTACGACCTGCAAGGATTAGAATCACATGTAAACATATTATTGAAAGAACATAAAATGCTAGAAGGGTGCAGTGTATTGCCATTTTTTTATCCATAAAATCGTTCTCTTTGGTGAAATGCTGATTTTGGAAATAAGAACTAATGGTGATGAAGCAACTTACTACGTAGCTATTCATACTGGCACAACAGAAAGTACACAGACTGCAACACCCACGTTTGCCGATCAAATTGCCACAAAACAAATCACAAAACCTTAACTTGTTTGACACGGGTGTCAGCTAACATGAATGACAAAAGAAATAGTTTGGTCCCATGGAGACACTCTCCAGTGACCTCATGTGGCCCTGAAACACTGTGTTTGTGTGTGTGTGTGTGTGTGTGTGTGTGTGTGTGTGTGTGTGTGTGTGTGTGTGTGTGTGTGTGTGTGTGTGTGTGTGTGTGTGTGTGTGTGTGTGTGTGTGTGTGTGTGTGTGAAGGAGAGAGACGTTGCAAGCCTTCTTATAAGCCTCCAAGTGTGACTCTACTTAGAGTGAAAAGTTATACATGTGGGAGTCTTCAGGGCACCCTCTTGAAAGAAGTCTGGTGCAAGACAAAGAAAGAAAGGAATTGCAACAAAATTAAAATAAAATAAATCACTTGTTTTTCTGTTGTATCTACCAATTCAGGGTTTAAAAATAAACAAATGTATTGTATGACGCATGTTAAGTTCATCATGTCTCAATTCATGACCAGGGGGGTCACGTGGTCGAGGTGAGACAAACGCACGACTTGTTTACCACTGTTCAAAGTGCAACTGTAGCTGTATCTCCGTTTAAATTATATATATATATATATATATAATTTTTAGAGGTTGATTGGGGACGTGACCCTGCTGCCCTCGTTCCATGCACTCATTCGAGGGTTCCTACTTTCCGGCCAGTTCATTATAGGCCTACATTATAACACGTGTGATAACTTAAACGTAATCCACTTCAAACATGTTGCATTTATAACACTGCAAGAATAAAAAGGCAGCAACAAAAACGCTACTTCTCATTTATGTAGCCTAACACTTCAATGTGTCGCTGCCAATGAAGTCATAGAAGACTAAGAAACGACTTAAATATGAATTCCAATATACAGTCCTACCTTGAGGTCAGAAGCTCCAAGTCTTCGGTGGCCGTTCGGGCCGGTCAGTGGTCCCGGTACCGGGTGACTCTCACAGGTGAAGCCTCCGCTACACACACACTCAGCCATGCACAGCTGCTCTACCGCGCCGCACGCTTCGGGAACATACTTGGAATGATTGTTCGGCGACTTGGACTTGAACATAGTAGCCGGCTCGATCGTCTGGCTTCGCTTTATTTTGACATGTCCAACTCGAAGGGCGAAAGTCCGTGGCGGGATCGGCTCCTCTGATAAGGGAGCAGTCTTTCTGTTCAAACCTGGAATCAAACGGATGTCGTCACATGTGTCTATCTAGAAAGTGGAAGTTAAAGGGGTCGATCAATTATGTTTCCGATAAATCTATTTTTTGGGCACACACAAAGGATCCCAATTAAGCTTGGCTTACTGTTACAAAACACAAAACAAACAAGAAATGGCAACAACAAAAAAACGTGAGTGAATAAATTCCAAATGAGGAAACATCAATGTATTTAACCAAAGATCGTCTTATCAACTGTTGTAATTATCTGTAGTTGTCATTAAGTGAACACTATTATTCTAGGTTTTTTCTAATCACCCAGGCCTATGCATTTCTCCACTTTGAGTTATGGTACAGGCCCGACGCCACGAGGGGGCCAAGGGGTGCAATGGCTCCCCAGTTCAAACATTGTGCCCCGTTAGTTTTGTATCCATGTTTCCTATCACACAATCGGCCCCATCCGTCAAGCTCACCCCATGTGTTTCTAAGCGCTTCTTTCACGCAACTCTATTTCTACGCTAGACAATTTAACGGCTGAAAAAAACAAATTGTGATTGGCCTTCCCAATAGAATTTGACTGTTTCGGTTTACTTTCCAAGTTATGTAGGACACAACAACAACAAAAAATTACTGAGCAGCTGAATCTAATATCTGAATGGCAACTCTTTTGAATCAGGGCAAAAAGAGGCTGCCTGGTTGGGCTTGTGTTATTTTATTGTTTAGTCATATTTTGGAAATGCGTGGGAAATGTCAGTAATAAGCGTTGACATTATTTCATCATTGGCCTTGCTGCCAATAAGGGGATGTGATGTTAATGTTGTTTTATATGGTAGAATAGGTGCTTGCTTTGCATTACATCGGGGCAGACCTTTCTGTGTGACCTATCACAGCGTATTAAAGCACTCTTGTCGCAGGAAAGCTTGGTGGTGAGTTGTCCGTGTGTTTAAAACAGGCAGTAGCCTATATTATTGAGGTGAGGCAGCCGCGGGTGTGTGCAAATACATAGTGTGTAATTGTACCATCGATTATTATCCCTCCTGTGTTATCAGCAAGTGAAAAATAGTTGTGCCCCCTCTGTCATTTCTGATGTCCCCTTGCCTATTAATCCTGTGTCGGGTCTGATATAAACTATAGCTTTCATCATCGTTCAAATTGTATCGCCTAAATATGCATCGATGCATTTTATTCAAACTACATTAAAAAGCAAAGTTCTTTGATCAGGCCTATAACTGGTTTGTAAATCTCTGTGGCAGCCAGGCTGGGTCAAAGAAGTACAACTAGGGAGGACAAAGAGGGACAAAAAAGGGCCTGTTGAGGTTTTGTTACAATAAAAAAGGCATTGTTTAAAGTAGACTAAGTTTTCAGGAGGGGGTTTTAATAAGTGTATTTCTACAGTGACCAGTCTACACAGTGTTTTTTTTTTTTTGTATGTTGACTAATGCTGGCCGAGTTTGAGTTTGTGGTTAATGGCCAATTAGACGCTTCCAGATCCTCATTTCCGGCACCATGATTGGTCGAAACCATAGGTGTAAATTGCACTGGGGACATGTACCCACCACTTTTTGAAATAATAATTTTTTAACGTAATTTCTTCAGTTGTTTTCTTGTATTTTGTCATATTTTAGGGCCGTGATATTCGCTGTGCTGATTTACTGGTGCTTTCTAGATGTGATATTGTAATTGTTCGGTTGACCTGGTGTGGATGTGATGCATATGGATGACTTGTTACTTGTGCAGTCGTGCAGAGTTTTCGTATTGTCATCTGTTGTAGCCTAGGCTATGCCCTTTTCAAGCTCCTTTATGCAATTATCCCCACCACTTTTCAACATAAACTGACACCCTTGTTCTAAAGAAATATGAAGCGAACGAAAAATAAAGGCCCCGTTCAGCCAGATGTGAGTCAGTCTGCCATCAGATTTTTGATTAGTAATCTTAAATCTAAGAGAGTAATCTCTTTACTAATCTTAAGTGATTTGTAAGACTAGATGTAAGTGAACCTGCACGTGTAAACATTCATATTCGTTTTTATTTCAGTCTTTTGTTTTAGGCTACTTCATTTAATATGTCCAATGGAGAGAGCCTGCAACCGAAAGTCACACTTTAACAATGGCAACAGTGTCAACATTAGCTTATTGTTTTTTTTTTCACGTTAAATACCTCTGTGTGTAACTATGGAATTATTACAGTTCTTCCTGAAAAAGAAATTACGTGAAACCCTCACAATTGAGTTTGGTAGGCTATATTTGGACAAGGGCTACTCTTGTCTGAACTGTTTCTGAGAACACTCTGCATCACAGCTCCCTCTTACGGTTATCTTAAGTTACTGCGAGTCACTGGTCCCGCCCTTTTACACTAGGCCTGCTGCTTTAAAAAAAAGGCTGTCGTTCTAGAGCAGTCTTGCAAACCAGCCTTGCACCGTTTTGTTCACGTGCAACCTATTTACACAATTACGGTGTACTTACCGGACACACAGGCCAATGCTAACAGTGTAAATCTAACATTTCAATATTTGTATTGGTATACATTAGATTTTTTATAAAGATAGTTTTACACAGGTACAGATATATACATACATAGTCCAAGCCCTATCCCACCACCCAAAAACGATAGGCATATTGTAAATTGTATTACACGAACATTATATAGTACATATATTGCAAGCATTGTATAAACGATGTGGGTCTGATGTGTCATCTTTGGTCAGCAGGTTGATTTGACAGTTTAATGAAGACCACCATCTGTGCATCTAAAGATGCCATATGGCTCAAATAGCTACTAAAAGAAACATATTTAGTATGTATTTTATTATATTGCTGGATAAAAAATAAAATGTAAAAAGAAGAATACAAAGTTCAATATTTACAATGTCCTGTTGGCCTGCTAGGGTTTGACCATCCTGGAGTCTTGGGAATGTGTTTCCGCTGGGTCAAACAAGAACAAAATGTTGATTCAGGTGCTTAAAATGTATTCTATATTAATACATGGGTGGCCTATAGGAACTGTTTAAGGCTTCTACCAAATAAAAGGTAAACATGAGCGCACATCATTTTTTATCTCTCTCCATCTGACTATGTCTTGAAAAATTTTATGAATTGGCGCAGTATAAACAGTAAGCTTTAGCACCATGGCTGGGAGCCATTGATATGCCTATGTCAGGATAGAGTCCAAGATACAGGTTAGACCATTTTCTATGGAGTTAGATGGGAAAGTCCGGAGATAAGCATCTCAATGGCTAGAGTAGCAGATGGGGCTAAGTAGGCTACAGCAACCACAATAATCAGACTTTGGGCAAAGACATCCTTTGGTTGGTTGGATTATGAGGATCTCTCTCACCAATGGCAACGTTTGTGCAGTAACCGGATATCGACACACGAGGTGAAGAGCAGGCCTAGGACCACCGTGACCACTGAAAGGACGTAGGCCATGCTAGAGGAAGAAGCGGTGTGCTGCTTATCCCCCCTATCTGGAAGGAAGGAAGCGAGAATGAAGGGGTGTCAAATGCTTCATCTGGCCACAAAGGAACAGACGTTGTATGGGCTCTCAACATCAGCAAACGTGACAAACATTTGACCCCGAAATCAACTAAAATCTCAGGCAACAGGCAGTGTCTATTATAGCCTATAATTATAAATTGTAAAATGTTAAATTGCAGCAGCCCCATTAACGGAGACGTCACAAACTATTTTGAAACATTGATCCCACAGCAGTAACCTTGCAGACCCTTGCCTGCTTCCACAGTGAGAAAGAGATGCAGATGGTCGTCTCCTCCATCATATGCACATTCACACGTGTAGATCCCGCTGTCTGAAGGATGGAGGTTGTTCAGGTGTAGAAACAGGGTCTCATTTTTCACAGTAAACGTTATTCCCGAGCCGTAGCTGTGTTGGCTCCATGGTGGGGTCCTGTTCCTATCGTAATGCAGTTGAAACGGTTTCCCCCTGTTGGTCTCGTTCTTCTTAGTACACGCGGCAAACGTGACGGTGTCAATAGTGTTAACGCAGCAGAGTCAATAATAAGACTCTTCTTCTGACCCAATGGTTTTTACTAGAAACACTGCAGCGAGGAAATCATGTCAACGAAAAACAAACAACTCGACAAACAAACAACTCAACAACCGAACATTCATTTGCATTACTTTGCATGATTTATTGGTAGTTAAGATTAACATTTTCACTTCAGCCATCACTTTTGATCGAAGTAGGCCTTGCTCATAGATTGATACAAATAAAAGTTTACATCACCAATGAGTTACATTCATGAGTTTACAACACACCATATCAAATTAAAACATGGTTTTAATGTTCTGCTAGTATTGCTATGTGAGCGTAGCGTTGCTGTCTGCACACAGGCCTATCCACGGCAGCGGCAGCAGACGCCACAGCACCTGCTGCCACATCTCAGCAGGGGATATACTGTCTCCCGCTCGTCGCTACGGAAATGCATCTTTCCCCATGCAGCTCTCAAACTACCGCTCGCTTCTGGGTTGGTCTTCTAGACTTCAAAGCTTTTCTTTTCAGCTGCTGTAAACACCCACATTTAGGCCACCCACAAGAATTGCCTTAGAAAGCGGAAACCCTGTGGTCCCACAGAGTCATGTGAGAGCAAAGTTAGTAGTTAGTCAAATGCATATTAGACAAACGTATTTGACCTTTGATACGTCGATACAAACTATTGCTTTTACTTAAAGGCACGTCTACAGCATGCTGAGAAATAATGCTAACAATTAACTATTTAAATGTGTCCTTGCTTTCTCACCACAACACAAAACCACAACACAAAAAACCGGCACATATATACGGACAAGTGGATGAGAAATTAACGCCAATGAACCAAATAAGCACCAGCATGTTTGGCCCACACCCTTCCACCCCAAACTCTGTCAATCATACCCATCTCTGAGTATTCTTCACTGGGCTGTGGATCCAGCCAAGAGGGGCCAGTACAAGGAACCAGAAGCTCGGTCCAAGGAACAAGAGGTCCCGTTAAAAACAGCCCGTTCGCGGGTGTAGCTTCTTTGACAGCCCCCATTGGTTAATGCACGACTAAGGTGAACATAAATGTTTACCTTGATTTAAATGTATTCAGGGTTGGGGCAAGTCTAAGATCTATAATCTTATCTTAGAAATATAATGTGGCTTTGTATTCCGAGATTGGAATATCATTTATTCCAAATGACATGACATAGGGGCAGGGTCAAGCTGCCATCACCTAAAGTCTGATAGAAGAACGTAAAGCTCGTCTCTTCCGCATGCCACATGGGGGGGGGGGGGGTTAGCCATAGAGGCAACAGGACAAGATGGCCGTCAGTGTCAGACTGTATCCATTGCTCGCTCACTGACGGTGCAGTCTGCCGAGCAGTGACAGGATAACGGCGTAGGAGGTAAACAGTATGTACCGTTCGCTATCTGCACACAGGCCTATCTACGGCAGCAGCAGCAGAAGCCACAACATCTTCTGCAACATCTCAGAAGGTCACCTGTCTCCGGCTCTTTGCTGGAAAATGCAGAGATGCAAACAGGTAATGGGTCTCAAAGGTGAGAACTGTGCGTGAATAGAGAAAACCTGTCACAGCTAGGGGGAATAATACCCTTGGACAAAATGTTGAAAGACATTTACTTTGCATGCTCATTTCTAGCATGCAAAGGTTATCTTTATAATTGAGAGGTCCATATATCAATAAAATATAAATAGAATTATTTCTAGTCTTGTGCAGGCTATACCATGGTTAATGTAGAAGGCCTACATTGGTCTGGATTTGGGCCCTCCATCCTTATCACTAAACGTAGCACTCATTTTATTATAGATTTGTATGTTGGCCATATATTTAATTCTCCCCTCTGTCCCACAACAGCAATCTCTTATTTAAAATACATTTAATATTTAAAGAAATATAAAAACGTTCTCCTCTTAAACCAGGAAACTAAACATTTATAGATATTTCGCTAAAGGGAATATGAAGTTAAGTCAGGCCGGCCGCCATCTTGTGAGACAGAACCAACAGAATAACGGAGGCAGTGACCTCTAAACATGGCGTGTTCACCATAGTGTTTAACAAGAAGCGACATCAACCTCAGATTCCCTATAGGAAAACTCCTGTAAACTCTCCCTTGTTGGGTTTAGAACCAATGGAGGGGGAAATCAAAGAGCCGATCTGTATAAGTTATACTTATAATTATAATTGTATAAGTATAATGGGATTCAGAGAGGAGCTTGTGATGGAAAATGACTCAAGGCCCCATTCCGAGGTCAGCTCGCTTAAACCAATTAGTTTTGATGTGCACATCTGTGGCCTATCTGTCTTTCCAACTATTTACTTCCCCACAGTTGTCTGTTTTTCCTGTATTCCTGCATTGTGTTGTGTTCTCATGTGAGAAACGCCTGAGCAAGCTCATCTCTCCAACAATGTGTCTGTTCTTGACTGCATATCCTCTCCCCAATTTCTGTGCCTCGCCTTGACTACATATCCTCTCCCCAGACCAGGTGTCCGGCTTTAACTGTGCATCGAACCCTTTATAGATAGTAAATGGCGCCATCTAGTGATATCTCTGAGACGTTGTTTGCTCCACTCTATAAAAAGGGCTTCCCTCCTCTATTCAGGGAGCTTTTTCTCCAGAACTCTGCTGTGCGTGGAGTTGCCTTTGAAACTGTGCATTTTATGTGCTGCAGCGCATGAAATAAATCAACTACGGATATCCATTTGTCTTAGCCTTTTATTCGAGCTAGCCACCAGTCATTTAATTTGCTACAACAATTTTAAAATACGTCTGAACAGATCTGTGGGACGAGACGAAGTTAGTTTTTATTTATTTATTTATCACCAAATCAGGATTAGATAATCACCAGGACTCTGTCTTGACTAGGATTGAATGGTTTGGAAAGCAGCAGAACGCCTACCCAGACAACGTCTGAAAACCCCTGCAGTCCCACATCGTCATGTGGAGCAATACATATGTGCAGTTAGTCAAATAATATAATTAACTGTAAGTGGTACTTGATTGAAACAAAATGATTGCCATTACAGGCACATACATGTTAGGCATGGCTACAGCAAAATAATGGCAATTACTTATAGAATTCATTGCAACAGTTTGATACCAATTCAATATTATGTTGCTTTCTCTTCAGTTAACGTTATTAACATTTCACAAAAACCTGACATAATATAGGTAGAGGCAACAGGGCCGTCAGCACAGTTACCAGGACGATCAGACACTTCTCATTCAGGAGGCAGTGCTACTTCTGTTGGAGAAGCCTTGTTCAGGCCTACTCTCGCCAACAGGGCCATGCAGGGAGCAGTGACAGCAGGACGGCGTAAGAACTGACGAGTAGGCCTTCAACTAAGACCGCCATAGCAGGATGTAGACAAGGGAGTTACCCTCATCTCTCAGATCTGTAAAGACACCAGTCATGAAGCACATCGTTTGTGCACTTTATATAACTATGCCTACAACTGATTGTTTTTAAGTGATGTAACAGAAAAGTGTCAACCCTTTTTCCGTTGGTACAAACTATTTTGAAACATCATTCCCACAGCAGTAAACAAGACAACTTGCCTGCTTCCACAGTAGGTATCGGATCAAGCAGGTCTTGTTCTCCGTCACACAGATCCAGATCTTTTCATTGATCCCGGAGGAAATAGGTTGTTACAGTTGCTCAGCTCAAGCCAGAAACATCAAAGAGAACACAACTAGGAATATAAACAGCAATATAAATATTTACAGCATAAATAATAAAATATGCACCGATGTAAAATAAAGTATATATATGTAACTAAAGATAAGTAAAGCGAGTAAGTGACTCTAAAGTAAAGTGCCTCAGGTATATTGCAGAGTTCAAAATGCCTGAGTTAAGTTGACATTTTACCACGAGGTGTGAGTGATAAGCCATTATAAAACACTTCAAAATCTGCCCTGGTCTGTGACATCACAAGTGGGAGTGTCAACCCAGCTGTCCGCTGGATGGGTCAGTCTACCAGCCTGCCCAGCGGACTGCGGTAACCGGTATATCTATCCAGCATATCTCTAGGTGAACACCCCCGCTTATGTCACTAAAGCGCAGGGCGACATGAAAAAAAAATGGTGCTGACAACCACAATAGATGCCTTGCAGTTGCTTGACTGAAGATTATTGTTCCATCTCTTTTTCTAGTTTGGCGTGTTCTCCAGGCTCGCTTTTTACCAAATCGTATCAAGTCCAAAGCTCAAATCTCTAGCACCACCAACAGGTCAAAATTGCTACATAGTGTGGTACGATCTGGCTGCTCATGGCCTACAACATATCGTGCGCCATTAGGAACATTTACTTCTACCAGCTGTGAAAACCCCCTACAGGATGACCGCTACAGTAGTGAAACATACCAAACCATTGAATGCAGTAGTTGAGCTTCAAAATGCTCATCCCGAGATGAACCAAGTTGGCATTTATGGACTCGGCACTCGATTTTGAACGACACTTATGACATTTTGTTCATGCAATCCAAACCATAGGATTGATTTGATATCATTTCAATATTTTTATTGCCAGCTTTGCAATTAACAGACATTTCACAAAAACCTAAATACCCACAGGTGGATGAGAAATAATGCTGAAATGGACTTAACTTTCAGTCAACAAATTGGCACCAGCTTGTTCATCCCATACACCCCACACACCTTCTCCTAAAGTTCTGTCAACCAAACCCAACTCTGAGGGGTCTTCATCAGTGCCCTGGATCCAGCCGAGCGGGTCCATGGCACAAGAAGCCTGGGGCCCCGTTAAAACAGCCCCAGCCCAGTATGTTGAGTGAAGAGGCAACAGGACAAGATGGCAGTCAGTACGGTTACCAGGACGATCAGAACATTCTCCGTCCAGAGGCAGCGATCCACCTTCTGTTCCAGACGCCTGGATCCAGCCAGAAGTTTCAGCAGCTACAAACAGCAGAGTGAAGGTCTTAAAGTAAAATCACTGCAGTTGTACCTACAATATGTCAACCTTTACCACAGTTCCAGGCTCAAAAGGGACTCACAGGCCAGAGGAAAGAAACCTTGAGAAGAAACACAAGAAGTCTCTCCTTTCAGGGACTTTAGGCGTGCAGAAGGTGCCACAGGCACATATATCCTATCAAAGAAGACTAAATGTCTCTTGTTTAGCAAGAGAGTTTCACAAGAAAGTAGTTAGAGGCAATAGGTATTAAAATACACCTATACATGATTCTTATCATGTATAGGTGATGGCACACCATGCAGTGCCTCTAAACTGATCTGGAGGAACTTTTACCATGGTGTGCGTGTCTTGTTGGCCGCCAGCGCCGTTAGTGAGGTCTGTGTGGTGGTTATTGGTCTGGATGTGGGCAGGCTTTACACCTTGAAGGACTTGACATTGTAACCTGAGGGAAACGCAAAAAGGCCAATCAAAATCGAAATGTGCAAAGACGGAAAATACAGAAATTGAAGTTGAAACGCTTTCCGAATAGTCAATGTCGATAATATAATTGTTCATGAAATATAGAAAACAATGTTAACATTGTTTTCTATATTTTCAACTCTACCATTTCAAGGATTAGGAGCCCGAACCAAAATGTACATTCTTTCTTTCCCCCCCCCCCCCACCTACCTGTGCTCCATCACTTGAGTCTTGGGGATCTCCTTCCAGAACTGGGCCAGGTCTTGGTTGTCCCCGGCAACGCCCTTCTCCATTTCAGCCGCCATGACCAGGAACCGGTCCCGAGGAGAGGCCTGGGAGACTGAGACAGCCAATCGCAGTGAGCGGAAATCTCGGAAAGCAAACCGTAGGAGCAATACAGCATTTGAATGTTTTGTTTTCTTACACTCAATCTACTACTTATTTATCCATCAAACTCTCACATACACGCACGTAGCATTAATCCTAAAGTCACACATGATTTAAAGTATGGCTACTTAACTTGTATGCAAGGGCTTCATGGGCCTTATTCACCTGGTAACCATCTTGGTTCGAAACGCTAGCTTGATGGGGGAATTGAATGCGGAATTCTGCATTCAGTTCCCCAACTCAGCTAGCGTTCAGAACCAAGATGGCCGCTGGAGAGCAGCGAGACCTACCTCCATGCAGTGAGACCATGATCTCCATGCTGGACCCCAGCTCCAGGACACCACTGCTGGGCTTCACCCTGTACTTGTCTGGGGCAGTGGTGCGAACCTTGACACCATATATTCAAGTGCACAGTAAGAGTTACAGCAAAGGGATAGACATACAAAGTAATGTACATAATGTGTACATAGAGTGTAGCATTTTTTATTGCCACTATACAATAAAGAGTCTTGGTCGATGCGGACGGGAGCCTTTCACTTATTAACGCAAGACTCACCTTATAGGTCACTGGGTTTTTGGTGATGTTCTCAAGAAGGATAACACATCGTCTGTCGCTTTCTGACTGGCCAAAACACAGCTCCCACGCTGGGCTGAGAAGAGAAGGCCAGACACAACTCTGAAGGTCCAAACCTATTTAGCCCGACGTCAGCGCTACGTAGAAGCTAACGCTACCTGAGGCGGAGCAGGGAGCCTGTAAAGGTGGTGGTGGGTCTTCTGGCGGGCCTGGCCCTGGAGGCAGAGTCACCGTCCCCCTCCTCCGCAAGGCACACATGGCAGGTAGGGGCGGACAGAAGCACAGACACACATTCATGATCTCACACAGCCACGGCGGGGGATGGGAACGCGGGTACAGGCGCAGGTATTGACTACTTTGTGCTGAACTGGTCATCAACTTGCATAAAAAAAATTGACTTTTATGAAGATTTACTTTTGAAAAACACAAAACAAATGCAGACCACGGACTATATTAAATTAATGCACATTATAAAATGTATACCAATTCATAATAAAGTGGTTTTTAATGCCAAATAAGCCCAGTGGGTGAAATGCTGCTGACCAACACGGTTAGGTCCCTTGTGCTTCCACGGACCGTCCTGAGCCTCGGCTCTTGCTCGTCCGCCTCTTCCTGGCCAGGCGACTCGGACATCGAAGGCTGGAAGTCGTCTTCTGGCAGAGGAGGGTAACTGTACTCGAAGGCATCCTACAACACAACGAAGACATGGGACTGTTACTCCAAACTAACCGTTCCGAAACATCCCAGAACAATTTAAGGAGGAGGAGGGTCACTACCACGTCGGGTTTGTGAGTAGCTGCGGAAGTAGACGCAGACGTTTTACTTGAGTACAGTATTCTGTCCTTTTCATTTTGATGCGCAAGTCTACTTTGTTATTTATCATCAGGTATAACGAGAACGCTTGAGGACTTTTACTTTCAACAAAGTACCGGTTTGTTGCGATGGACTTTTCTTCTAAGGCTGACGCTAGTTTTTCCACTGATTGATTCATTTTAAGCCCTTAGCCCTTCCAATTAGCCATAGCACTTTCTCATTAGCCTATAAGCACTCAAAACAACGTTGTGGAGGACTTCTTAACATGCTGAGATTGTTCTCAGCGCTGGATAAAGAATGAATTGTGAATTAACTATCCACCAGTAGCCCAGGCCCTGTGACCTCATGACCGCGGGGGACACGTACGGTTCCACCCATGTGGAGGGGGAGCTGCTCCACCTCGATGTAGGTCTGGACGTCGCTCCTCGACACAAACTTCAGCTTGTCGATGGCATCCGGCCCCAGCCAGGACTTCACAATCTTCCACGCCGCTGAGGACACACACACACAGAATTTTATATCAACAGATGCACTTTTTGAGGCAACAGGCATATACTAATAAAGTTTGATGTTGTTCAGTAGTAATAGGGATCAAGCTATTGGAAGGTACACCTATTTTGCAACACACACTTTGACTCATACAGTGCTACACAGAGGGGATGTAGCTCAGTGGTAGAGCGCATGCTTTGCATGTATGAGGCCCCGGGTTCAATCCCCGGCATCTCCATTTGTGTTTTTTTTTTCCCACATTAATAACCCCTTTAATTAAGTTTCATCTTAAAAAACATGCTGTTAACACAATGGTAACTAGATTTTCTGGTGGTATAAAATATTACATAGTTTAAAAAAAAAAAAAATATATATATATATATATATATATATATATATATATATATATATATATATATATATATATATATATATATATATATATATATATATATATATATATATATATATACACACACACACATACACATACACACACACACACTTTTGAGCAGTGGCAACCAGTTTCAACCCATTACAAATTGCTCTTTTGTTTTACTCATGGGACATTATTGCTTCAAACTGTTTCATTAAATTCAATGTATTTTTAAGTATTTCATACAAACTGCTACTGACTAAAAACTACAACTACCAAGAAACCCACCACCATCAACCACACCCAACTGTTACAAAACAACAGCAGCTTGGTTTGAGGCGTTCAGAGTCACCACGTTACTCACCGTTCATAATCCATGGCAGCTCAAATATGATGATTTTAGCTGGGAACAAAAAAAAAATATATATATAGAATAAAACAGATGGGTAGTATTAATTCCAAAAGTAAACGGGTGATTCTGGAGCTGTGTAAATGTTGCCTCATGATGATCAACACTTACCCAGTAATCTGGGGTAATATACTTGGAAGCAGTTGATGAGGAACCTCAGAAAATCCATGTCCTGAGAGGGAAACAAAGATGTTTGGAGAAAGCTAAATACATTAGCATCAGGAAATACAAGAGACATGTGAGATACTTAGTATACCCTGCGCCAGAAAAACATATCTAAACTATGGCATTACTTAAATGGCACTTTCTACCAAACATAATTAACAATCCCTAGCTTCTTATACCGATTTGATTTTTATAAATTGTTGTACAACCCATATAAAGTGATAAAGTGTATATAAAGAAATACCTGGCCAAACTAAAATATCTAGTACAAGTACAACAACAACAGATTTCTCTGTCATTTATTGAACAAAAGAATAAGCAAACATGCAGAAGCCATTCGAGAGCAAATACATGCAAGCTTCCGGCTGGTTGCACTCCGCATGCAGGGGAACGAGAGGAGGGGCCTGATTAGAAGACAGGTGAGCTAGTGGCAGGTGTCGTCAATTACCAATCACCGTCTTCTCTATAAAACCCATCAGCAGTAGCTGGACCAGGGAGAAGGAGCGTCTATTGGGATGAGCTGGCTGAATTAACATTTGCTTTGTCAACGCAATTAATTGAGAGCCTGTGTACCTGCAGTTAGGCGTAACTCGCACCTGAAGTCCCAGAAGTCTTTGGTGACCTCTTACCCAGGAACCAATACGCTTGCAACACGCGGTTGACCTCCATGCAAACGCAGCTGACCTCAAGTACATAAGGAATGGCCTTAACAGGGACTTAGCTCCAATCACAAATGTTTCTAATGGATAGCATTCAATGAACTTGGTTAAAGTTCAGGTTTCACAGTGACTTTGCTCAAGGCTCAAATAAACAGTGCAAACACATGCTGTTGACACATATAGGGAAATGAGTGGCCGCACATAGATGAGTGTTTCCTGTTTACACAAACATCATCTTTAACAATATTTGAGGTAACTAAAGAAAATAAACAAAGGGTAGCCATAATAGGCCTTGGCTTCAGCAGACACCTCTTCGGGTCATTGGTATATGTTAAACATGTATTCGTATTTCCTTTCTTTAACTTTTTGAACTCATTTATTTAAACCTCAACTAAAACTTGCTTTTGTTCAAATGTATCCAAATGCGTCGGCCGTTTGGATTTCCACCTGCTACGCGGGGGTCGGCTCACCCGCATGTCTTTTAAAACCATGTGACAGGTGGCGGGCCGGGGGCCGGGGGCCTCATCCAAACCAAACAGGAAGTCAGAGAAGAGGTCTCACCACGTTGCCCAGGCCGGACTCGGACATGTCGAACACGGTGGTGAGCAGGGAGTCTGGCTCATGCCTCACGAAGCGCTCCAGCCAGAACGCCAGGTACCTCTTCTTCTCCTGCAGGGTGCGGCCGTCCTTCGCTTGGATCTTCAAGCGGAACCAGACTGCCGTGACAAACAACAGGTTAGTCCTGGCTCCCCCGTTCACAGGACTAAAAGCTTCTGAAAATCAACCCACGGAATCATATCAGCGAAAGGGACAGGGGGTTCATTCTGTGCGCCGACATGGCAGCAACATCGCAGGGTTAGGGCCTCTAGTCCCGGTTTGAATGAATGTCATCGCATCCCCAAAGGGGAAAGGGGTTCCCTGTGTACCATAGTGTAAATAAGTCTTAAACATTGTAGGGTTAGGTAACGTACATGTACAGACCCTGACTTTAAAGAATGCTTTCAGGTTTGTTCGTTTTTTTCATTCTTCATTTTCAATTAGCAGAAGACACGTGTGTCGCATCAACGCTTAATCAGCCGGTGACCCCGTAACCACATTAGCCAATCACAGGTTATGCATGCAATACCATGTGTTTAACCTGAAGAGAGTAACCTAGAGTCATCTACGATGCAAACCTATCGGCCAATGCTGTGTGTTGGGATTTGGTTCTCCTTTATAGTCATCTGTATTCACTGGCTCCTAGATACATGGGTGGCAAGGATTTGAGTCGTTTCAAAACCCACACAGCTTGTGGCCCTCTTTGTCGTAGCCTCGGAAATAGTGCATGCCAGCCTCCAGGAATGACCTCTGAAGACTGTCCTCGGTAATGTCTGGCAAGGGGAGGACACACAGAAACATAAGTATGCAAAACAAAACAAACACCAATGCTGACCGCTGGAAACCATTTCCATCAGAGCCAAAAGAGGACCACAAGGTCCCCGGGTCCCTGAGCGTTAGACAGACAGACGAGAGGCTGAGGCATAGATCACATGGAGTTGGTCCATTGTGTCTTCAACAGTAGGCTCTCTATTCTACTTTACAGCCGATCCCATTGTAGTCCTGTCAGTGTCAACATTTGGATGACGTAGCTCAAGGGCCGTCTCATATATTAGAAGTATGCACAATAACACTTTACTTTTTAAACTAAGACAGCGCAGGGTAGAATATAGCTTATTGATTATTGGGGTAATTTCATAGACTCTGAAACAAATATATTGATGCAGTTATAAAGGTGTTTGGATTACTCTAAAATATTAAATCCATGTGTGTGTGTGTGTGTGTGTGTGTGTGTGTGTGTGTGTGTGTGTGTGTGTGTGTGTGTGTGTGTGTGTGTGTGTGTGTGTGTGTGTGTGTGTGTGTGTGTGTGTGTGTGTGTGTGTGTGTGTGTGTGTGTGTCAACGGTAAGTTACTGTTGCTACAGCACCATTCACGCGGAGCTCTTTTCGCCATTGCAGACTTTCGTCAATCATCTTCACGGCATCTCCCACGACGCAACGTTTCGACTCCAGGTAGCCCGCCACAAATCCATCGTCCTCCAATAGCCGCTGCACGTCTACGCGCTCGTACCTGCCCGAATTCTCTGCACGAAAAGTTCATTGTTAAAAAAGTCATCATTGTTAGCCAAACATTTGTCATGCAACGTTAGGTCTTTGTTTTTTTAATGGCAGGACCTCGTTCCGATCATACTTTGGCAGCCAGACAAAACGCGTAAATGATTCAAATAGTTGACGAATTGTTTATTTTACTGTCGACGTCCGACATTTCCATAAACATATCTTCGAAATGTGTCTTACCTGGATCGTACTCCAAGCGAACCCTCTCTCGTGTTTCTTCAATTTTCTTTTGCATAGACTGTACAAAAAACAACAACAACTAGGCTACAACAGACAGCACTAATAACGACAACCATCAATCCATGCGAGTCCACAGTAGTGATAACCCAAACCATAGCGTACCTCGGGGGTCTCCGGCGTGTCAGCCTGTGCCATGCTGAAACCTTTCCTCTGAAGAAGCCAACTGAGCCTCCTAGTTGACGGCTTTCCCGGCGGACTGACTCTGCGGTGTGGAGGAAAAGCACAAGGAGACCGTCAACAACATTCTAGTCTTGGTTTGTTGATGTGCTAAAAATGCGAGAGATGAGGAAACGTTTTGAAGTATTCATTTTCGATTTGTTTTACAGGTGCAGCTGGTGAAACAGCTGACGTAAGCAGCCAGGTGATATTTTACCTGGAAGTTATTGCAAACGTTAAATATTGTGTTTTTTATACACGGACATGTGTAATACATAACAAATCCGAAGAGGTTATTCGTAAAGTAGAAGTAGGCTCAAGTACAAGTGTAGTACAGGGACTTTTAACATAGGGACAGGTGATCTAGTGTTGATGTGGTTGGAACGTGCCTTCTTCCAGGTATCACACGCATTGGTGGTTCAGTGGTAGAATTCTCGCCTGCCACGCGGGAGGCCCGGGTTCGATTCCCGGCCAATGCAACGATATTTTTTTTTTAGGGCAAATACTTTGACTATTTATTAGGATACCTCATAATAATTAATTAATTTAGGATTTTGTTTCCGTTTAAATAACAAGTGTCCTTAAAGACCTGTGTGTCATAGTATTTATTTGATCAGTTTTCAGTTCTCTTTCTAGTTCTGGACTATTGCCAAATGGCGCCCTCTGGCGCACATTTATTCAAAAGTGGCGTTTATCAAAACCTTGCGTGTAGAATTAATTTGTCCCGTGGTCCCTACAACAGAATAGTATATCATTATTATATTTAAATCAACAATGCTCTTTATAATGCTTACCGCCGCTTTTTAATATTCACCCCTTTCTCCCTTCCGACGGTGAGAATACATTATATAAGTCTGCAACTCCGTTTATTTCGCTTTCAAGTTGGTGGTGGCGACAATGTCATAGTTGAGCATGACTTAAGGATCTATCGGGCAGGTAAAAACGCCCCGCCTCTTAACGCGAGATCATTTCAATAACCGAAACGTCACATGACCATGGTTTACACAAGGTGTAAACCATGTGACTGAAAAACAACTTATCTGTTTCAATTCTATTCCGAAGGCTTTTTTTGCATGGAAGACGTGAAACGAAAAAATTATATATTTTTTAAATAGTACAAATTAAAATATATTGACAATCTACAAATGCACATACGGTGTATCCTTTTCACTCGACTGATGGCGAGTTTGGTTTCATCCTATAGAGGGCGCTAAGCACCCAGTAATACAACATAATGTGTGTTTGCTGAAAGGCTGCTGGGGAAATTATTTTAACAATCAGCAAGCAGCACGTCACAAGGTAAAAACTCCACCGCGACCATTTGACGGTGTACATCTTATATACTGCAAATAAATGATGAATATAAATATTTTGACCCATGGTTGTTGCGGCCCAATGTGTACGCTTCGTGTGTGCGTCCATCTTCCTTTCCAAGATGTCAGCTTGTTGACATCCATCGTTGCGCTGTCTCTCCTTTAATACCGGCGGTCCGGTTATTCAAGTTTACGTTGTATCCCATTGAATAACGTTCTAATTACCATTTATGTTTTATTTTTGTCAGGGAGTAGTCTACCTACGCTAACTTTCTTTGCCGTCATATCCCTGCTACATAAGTGATTATCATGGTAAGTTGACGGCACTTGTAATTATCGGGACATCGTCCATCTATTCTTATTGTTGCTAAACGCGTGTGTGTTGTATACTTCTGTAACCACTTCCAGGCCACGGAGGAGACCGCCTGGGTGTCTAGCCCGTCGTACAGTCGCTACTGGCGGCACTACCAGCAAGCGATGAGCTGGTACCAGAAGCACCGACGTGCCTACGGCAAGGCACTGATCGCGGCACACGGCCCGGCGTGCTACGGTCAGCCGTACCCCGGCAAATCCTCCACCAATGACCTCCACCACCTGTACGCCGACTGGCACGGCGGGGGCAAGGACGAAGGCGGGCATGTGAGGAGAGGGGAAAAGAGGTGCAGGGAGTCGTCCAAGCCGCTGGACCGTGAGGAGGTGGAGGAAGAGGAGAGCGGCTCGGAGGAAGGACACCCAGAAATCGAATGTGACGTGAGCAACATGGAGATCACGGAGGAGCTCCGTCAGTACTTCGCCCAGACGGAGAAGCACAGAGAAGAGCTCAGTAAGTGACTCGTGACAGAAAACAAATAGAAACAGTTCAAAGGAAGCTAAAACAAATGAAGCATTAGACACAAGGTGTATGCCTCTGTGAACAGAGTATTCGACGGGCAATCGGCGGTTGGGAGAGTAAATTACATTAGCTATTGGTGTTTTGAGAGAATAAAGAATAGACTAGTACTACACTAGCATTACAACTACTAGTAGGATGCTCCAGCGTTTGCACATTAAACATAAAGAAGACAATCCCACAGAGGCAGACAACCAGCACAACCTCAAAAACGTGGACATGAAGTCAAACACCCATCCATATATACTCAAATCCCACGGTCGCGGTTATGGTTATTATGGCAGAGTTCTCTGAATGTAAAAGCTGCTTGAACATTCAACTACTGGCAATGGGGTAATCAGTTCTGCAAGTTGGCTTGATTCACTTCTTTTTACACAAATCATGATGACACATAAAAGTGTGACGGGTAGGTAGGTAGACAGACAGACAGGCAGGCAGGCCGTCCAATCATTTCAATCGGGCCACACCCAATGAAAAGATTGGGCTTATTACAGGCCTGCCACAGCCACAGATACCAGATGTTTAAAAAAGAAAATTGTGATATATGATAAATGGCCTCCCGTAGCTTTAAGAACGGCTGTTCCAATCTGTCCCTGCAGAGAAGCAGCAGGAGCTGGAGGACGAGGAGCACGCCAGCTACGTGCCTGCCGACCAGGACCTCCACCGCGGGGCGTGGCTGGGCACGGCCGCCGCGCCCCACGAGCGACCCGGGGCGCGGCGTGGAGCCGAGATGAAGAAGCTGTACGGCACCGACGCGGCCAAGATCCAGGCCATGGAGGCGGCGCTGCAGCTCAGCTTTGACCGCAACTGCGACCGCAAGCAGCCCAAGTACTGGCCCGTCATCCCCCTCCGCCTGTGACGACCGACCGGGGGGGAGGGGGGTCTGAGAGAGGGATGGAGAGACCCGCTGTTTGCTAGCTGGGACCTGGATGCGGAGCTCAGCTAATGCTAAGAACGAAGATGGAGCATGTCCTTTTGCACTCACTTGCTGTCAGTCAGAGGATTCGTTTGATTGTTGGTTGAACGCCCTTTGGGATTTTTAAAGATATGTCACTTGGGCAGCGACGCAGCCTCTTTTTGGATCTTCCTGATGCATTCGGAGTAAAGTAAACCAGTAAGATTTCAGTAATAATGACACACTTTCATTCCAGCAGATGGCAGTGTATGACCGTTAAAGTACCTTTTTTTTTCCTGCCGGCGTTCATTTCATGAGGAACAGCCAGCGTCGCATTGCCCGCACACATCAAGCGGAATTGGCCTAAAATGTAGGTCAACTTGAGAGTGGTGTTATTTTCCAGGCAACTTGAGTACTAGGCCAGAATCGTTATGATGTATCTGGTCTACGTCGTCTCATTTTGGTACTGTGTGTTCGTGTGTGGCATTGAAGCTTGCTCTGACTCTTTTTGATGGTCTCACATTAAGGTGCTGTTTGATGCTGACATTGATGATTTTATTGGGGTTCCAAGTTTCTAGACCCCCTTCTCACTTACTCAACATGTTGGATATTCACTTTTTATCATTATGCCTTACTGTTCATTTAAATGTTTATTTTTATGTTTTGTAATAAAATCTTTTGCATTTTGATCAAACTTGCTTGGTCATCAGAATCAGTTTTTGATGTATAAAATAATTTTTGGGGGGGTTTTGAAGACAAAACGAAAGGCCCATTCAAATAGTATCTTGCATCCGTTATATCTTGCATATTTACAAGTACGAAGGGTAAAGTGTGGGAACAAAATGTCAAGACATTTGCATCTAATCAGTATTTAGATAAAAAAAAAATTAAGACATTACATTATAATTGATTAATGCAGAACTAATTTTGTGCTCTGGGAAAATTACACTTTTGCACATATTGCACACATCATATTGTCCATTAGTCATTTATGGTTGAACAACGAAGGAATATGTCATCGCTCTCCATTTCAGTCCAGTTATTCCAACCGACTATTGGCCTTATTGACCTAGCAACCATCTTGAATGCGGAGTTCTGCATTCAAGATGGCCGCTAGGTGAATAGGGCCCATCGCAATCGATTGTTGATCTTCAAGCTGATTTTCAAAGTTCAACATTGGGTTCACTCGGTCCACAGTCCTAATGAGAGAGAGAGAGAGATGATACTAATTGGATCGGAGAGGAGCAATCCCCTCTGGTAATCTAGGGAGGGTTGCGATCCGGGATAGATTACACAGGTTACAGGTAGCTAGACAAATTTGAGTGGCTTTGCTTCACACATGGTGACGTCAGCACAAGTTACGTAAAAGATTTAATGACGTGACAATTTAACAACTGAGATCATTGACCTGTCGCTAGAGACAACCGATGACACCGAACATCTTCATTTTGATTTTCAGAATTTGTCATATTTTACTAGCCTCAACTGCCACGTGCTGTACATATTATGCCACACACACACAACACATTAACCAAGAGCTCTGTACTGCTCTGAGAGTAGTTCTGTTGTCCGCCCCCATCAGTCTGTCCATCACATGAACAACATATGCTTCCAGTAAGGCTTCAAGGGGGCTACTGATGTGTTTACTGCCTCCAGCATGGTCAGAGGAGAGGGGAGCTGACAGGGAGAAGCTAGGATTTACTACACCGAAGCACGCAGATGAACTCCACCTTTTATTGTCTCTCTCGCTCTCTCTCTCTCTGATTGTGACGAGGGTTGTCATGGTGATGTTGGTGGTGGCGAGGATGGTGACCGCATGTGTGTGACAAGGGCGATGTTGGTTACCGGGCTGATAGTTGTCATGGTGAAGGTGAGGATGGTGCTAATTGTGATTAGGGTTGTCGTGGTGTTGTTGGTAATGAAGGAGTGATGGTTGTCATCGGGGGGGTGAGGCTATGGTAATAAGGGCGGTGACGGTGATGCGGCAGATTGTCGTCGTCTTTGGTGATGGATTGTGGTGACGGGCCTCAATGTTGTCATGGGGACGGGATGTGGTCATGGGGCTGATTGTTTTCATTGGGACGTTGTGATGGGGCCGATTGCTGTTGTCATGGTGACAGATTGTGGTGATGGGGCTGATTGTTGTTGTCATGGTGACGGGTTGTGATGACGATGACATCACAAGGTGGGGGAGGGGGGCCAGACTGTAGTCAGTATCTGGGCCAGAGAGATTAGAGCCTTGTCAGATAAATCACTTGGCACAGAAGAGTAGGATTGCCTGTGTGTGTGTGTGTGTGTGTGTGTGTGTGTGTGTGTGTGAGGGTAGGGGAGGGAGGGGGAATGTTATGGGAGAATGGCTCTAGTGAGTGAGTGAGTGAATGTGTGTGTGTATTGGTGTGTGTGTGTGTGTGTGTGTGTGTGTGTGTGTGTGTGTGTGTGTGTGTGTGTGTGTGTGTGTGTGTGTGTGTGTGTGTGTGTGTGTGTGGAATTCCTCTAGTGTTTGCCACGGAGAGGATGTGGAAAGCACTATTTGTGACTCCAGCCAGTATTCTCTAGATCAGGGGTCTGCAACCTTCACTATCAAAAGAGCCATTTTTGGTCCCTCTCCCACCAAATAAAGTGTATCTGGAGCCACAAAACCTATTTGACCCCTAAAATGAAGATAACACAGCGTGCAAAGTTGAATATATAGTTACACTATATATAAAATAACTAATATCCTAGAGTTTGTTGCATTTATGAAATTTGTAGTTGTAGGATGTGACGTTTATTTTGGTTGACCAAATATGAAAACACATTTCTTTGCTATTTTGTGTCACAGCATCTCCAAAAGAAGAGGTGTTCCCTTTGAAATAAAAATTGCCATTATGTATTTCCATTTTTTTCAAAGCTACAGGGAGCCACTGCAGAGGGGTAGAATGCGGCTCCAGAGCCGTGGGTTGCTGACCCCTGCTCTAGATGTTTCACCTCCGGTCCCGACACTCTTAAGACAATGGAGCCATTCCATCACTACAAGTCAACCAAAAACCCAGCTGGGAAGTGTAGTTTCTCTGCACCAAATAACACAACATCAATACAAAAATAGACCATCCTGCATCATCTCTTCCTATCTCAGCGCAACACAACAAATATCTCATTTAAAATGTAAATGGCATGTGCATGTAGTTATATTTGCATATTCTAGTAGTATATGTAAGTTAGGGTTGGGTAAAAAAGGTAAATAGAAGGTAAAAGAACAAAGAATATATTGGCATGTAGAACATACGAACCGCTCCCTCCTGTAAGTCAGGGCACAGCGTGTCCTCGTAGCGATGACATGTAAAGTGTGTGGGGTCGGACCCAACGGCAGCATCGCAGCAGCTGTGTGGGCCGAGCGTGGGGGCGACCATGGCCCCGCCCTGGGATGAGTTTGCATGAAGCGTCCCTCCCTGGTTCACCATAGTCTAGCTTCACTGGGGAAATTGTAGTCGCTCACCTTTGAAGTTAGCGACGGCTAACTGCGTTGCCTTTGCTAACTCCGTTTCTGATTCCGCTGCGTTACCATGCTAACGGTGCTTGCTCTGGTTTGGTCACAGTGTCCCTTCCCAGTTGATCACCTGTGGAACGAGATGGAGGGGGAGGGAGGGAGGCATAGTGGGGAGGGAGAGAGGGATAGCAGGTATGGAGAGAGGGGGAGGTAGGGTGAGATAGGGAGGGACAGAGTGGAAGGGAGAGGGGAGAGAGAAGGGTAGAGGGGAGGGAGGGATCGAGAGAGTGAGAGAGGCAGAGGGGAAGATAGGTGGTGAGAGAGAGAAAGGGAAAGGCCAAGAGAGAGAGAACAAAAAAGGTGGAGGTTCACTGTATTTGTCTTTGTTTATTGTGGATTGAACGACATGATGTGTTCATCTTTTGGCTCTGTTGGTCTTTAGACAGAGGGATTCATTAATATTCAACACATACGTTGGATTAGAGATCAACATGGTTCAGTTCGGACTTGCCCGCACAAGACGAACATGATTTTGTGCATTGGAGAAAATGTCAGCAAGCAATTATATAGTAGGTGATTGTTTTCCTTTGTGTGTGTGTGTGTGTGTACGTGTGTGTGTGTGTGTGTGTGTGTGTGTGTGTGTGTGTGTGTGTGTGTGTGTGTGTGTGTGTGTGAGTGAACGAAAGCAGGATTAAAACACAGGGATGGAGAGGGGGGGGATCTCCTTGACGACAGAAAGCAGAGGGCGGGGCAGAGAGGAGAAAAGTGGGTCATCAACGCTACAGATTAAAGGTTAAGCACACACACACACACACCCATACTTACATTCAAAGTACAATATGCACAGTAACACACATATGCACAGAGTCATTCCCACAGGTACACACACACACACACACACACACACACACACACACACACTTCTTAGAAGGACCATTGTACACCTTCAAGGGCTCCAGAAGCCCATTAAAACAGGAAGGATTACACTCAGAACCAAAGGCAGCCTTAGTGTGTGTTGTTGTTGTTGTTGTTCCAAGCTATAATCATAAAGTATAGTATTGGAATGATTCTCTGAGACTCCACAATGAGGCACCCATTATTGACCCAGTGGATTTCCTGATTATTGGTTTGAATTTAGAATTTTAATTCACCGTCACGCTCAACTTTACTTTAAATGCCCTTAAATCATTTTAGCGCAGTTTCACTGAGTCAATCGCAGTCGTTAACTCCTGCTAACGAGACTGCCATGCTAACCGTGTTGCTATGCTAACTGGCTGTGTCATTCTTCGGTGCTGGCCTGGGCTCACAGCATGGTGCCGTGACCTTCGCCTTCCCTTTGTTCATGTGGATTGTTCACAGGTGGATGGGGTGCATTCAGAAAGCAGGTCTTCCAAAGGCGCCAGGGTCGGCAGCATGGCATGCGGTTCTGAATGATTCAGGGGGCCCGGCCGTCCTTGCTTGCATGTGACTCCAACTATTGAACACACACAGTTAAGGGAAACCGTCACGTCCGGCTCTTTTCTAAGAGAACTGTTTCATATGCATGTTGTGAAAAAATCCCAACCTGCAATGTCAACTACATTTCTGTGAGAAAGAAAACGTTGAAAAGTTGGACCATTGACGTCATTGGTCTGATTTGGAGAACGGAAATCCAGGACAAATGACGTCAGTGGTCCAACTTTTAAGGATTTATTTCCATGGAAACAGAGTTGATGTTGCAGATCTGGATTTGTTCGCATCACTCGTATGAAGCAGTCTAACGGTGTGATGGTACCCCTTTAACCTTTAAGAACCGTTTTTCTGTGTGTTGTTCGTACGCCATTTATATATTTATTCACACGATACACAATTATCTAGTAATAAAGTAATTAGCATTCATCAGCAATGGGTCCTCCAACATTGCATGTCAGACGCTCACCTGCAGCGGGACATTACAAGGCTTCATTTGGTCATGAAGTTCACCGCCTGGGACGCTGGGAACAACAAATTGCACAAGATCATGTCCCTTACAATCCATGCTACGCCTTCACTCTCAACTCTTTACCACAGCTCACTCCTTATGCGGTACACATTAAGCAGGAACCTTAAAAGGACAGCGCACAGAGGAGGCGTGCTTTGTTCCGTGGTGGATGCAGCGTGGGTTCCATCCACCCAGCAGAAGATCTGGCCAAATTATGTTTCATCACCGAACTGACAAACGTAGGAACGGCGGGGTTCTTCAGGTCGCCAGCGTAGCCCCCAGAGGCCGTTGGTTTCGACCACCTGTCCTAATATGTAAACTGTTGCTGAGACCTTTTTTGCACTTTATTTTGTAAACAATATCATCGTCACATCATCATCATTATTCAGATGTTACTGAATAAGAAACAGCGGAACCATAAATGTAAGCGCAATACCTGCAGCTGCTGTTCATTGGAGAGGAATATTTTGGCCTTAACAGTTAAGCGGTATCGTTGGGGGACTCAAAGGCCACAGCCCGCATGACAGCCACAGGTCACTGATAGCCCACGGCCTCTATCTGAAACCCAACAGAGACACGATTGAGAGAGAGACGAGGGTCGGACAAGGAGCAGCAAAATGATGATTATCTGTGCAATTGACCTCTGGCCTGGCGTTTGGACGAGAGACAGACTGAGCCGTGTGGCAGGGCTGTGCCCCAGGCCTGGGTCAGCAGAGAGGTCAGCGGAGAGGTCAGATAGGGCACAGATGGGTGGAGATCAGAGCTTGAGATCAGTCCTGTCTTCACGAGCTAGTCGTCCAAATAGGTGGCTTCTCTCTTCTCTCTCTCGTTCTTTTATCACAATTCCAGTGAGAGATTAAATGATGAGTTGACTCAGTGATTAGTCAATGGACTAAGAATCCTTTTAGCTCTTAATTTGAGTACAAAAGAAAAACAATCCAATCTACAAAATACACACTATTCAGTGGGTGGGTACTACCTAGGTACAGATTGCAGTAGGTACCAAAAGAAGACCTTTATTGGTAGTAAACATCTATAAATACTGTAGTAACAAGTGCCCAAGTAACTCATCACTTTGCCTTGCATCTGCGTTCCTTTGTGATTGCGTGTGTGTTTGTGTGTGCGTGTTTGTATGCTGTAAGTGTGTGTTTATAATTTACATGTGTTTATATTGATGTGTGATGTTGTGTGTGTGTGTGTGTGTGTGTGTGTGTGTGTGTGTGTGTGTGTGAAACGTCCTTAATCTTTGTGACCTTGCTAAGGATTATGGGTTCCCGGGGGAAGGGGTGTTAGGGGTTCAAACATGAGCGATTTCAAAATGGAGATCTTTTCCGTAAAGAAATAATTATGGACAGGAGAGTGGAGAGAGACAGCAGAGTGGGTCGAAAGAGAGATGGAAGACATGTAGCATAGGACCGTACATGTAGCATAGGACCGTACATGTAGCATAGGACCGCACATGTAGCATAGGACCGTACATGTAGCATAGGACCGCACATGTAGCATAGGACCGCACATGTAGCATAGGACTGTACATGTAGCATAGGACCGTACATGTAGCATAGGACCGTGCATGTAGCATAGGACCGTGCATGTAGCATAGGGCCGTACATGTAGCATAGGGCTGTACATGTAGCATAGGACCGTACATGTAGCATAGGACCATACATGTAGCATAGGACCGTACATGTAGCATAGGGCCGTACATGTAGCATAGGACCGTGCATGTGGCATAGGACCGTACATGTAGCATAGGACCGTACATGTAGCATAGGACCGTACATGTAGCGCAGCCGTATGAGGCGGATCACCCATGGGGCTGGCGTATATTCTGTAGCCATCGTACATTCGGTTGAAGTGTCTTGCACTAAGCAAATGCACTATACAAATATAATGTTTATTATTAATACTGAAAGACACTATAAGGGTTAACGGCCCATTAAATGTCCTCCTCTTTTCCATGTAAAGTCTTAGGTGGTGGGAGAGGAGTAGGGGGTGGGAGGATGGTAGTTCCGGGTCATGTGACGGGGGGATGGGAGGGGTGGGAGGGTATAGGTTCACCGTCTGCCTGGAGCATCAAAACACCCCAGGCTTTGTTTTGGGGGACCAAACTGGGTGTTTACCTCCCATGGCAGGAGTGGGATCCCCTGAGTGATAATCTGTGTGTGTGTGTGTGTGTGTGTGTGTGTGTGTGTGTGTGTGTGTGTGTGTGTGTGTGTGTGTGTGTGTGTGGAGGGGGTTTCGCAGCATGTTAGATTTTACCATAATAGCCACGTGGCTCTGAATTATAACCTGGTTTGGGGGGCAGATGGGGTCCTTTTGTTTGTTTATTATTAGAGGAGGAAGAGGAGGAGGACGAAGAGGAGGAGTGAGCCAAAACAACATCAACAACCGACCACTTTATAGTTTACTTGTGGTTCCTTGTCTTTTTGGGTGGTGTGTGTGTGTGTGTGCGTGCGTGCGTGCGTGTGTGTGTGTGTGTGTGTGTGTGTGTGTGTGTGTGTGCGTGTGTGTGTCAGCATCAGTTTCGAGACAGTGAGTTGCACAAGCCGTGTTAAAACGTGATCCATACAATGAAAAACAACAACCAAAACGGTTGACAAACTGTCCCCATTAATCAACCAACCAATCAATACGGATGAAAACGCAACACTGCCACACGAACACAAAGCTGATCGGAGGAGTACACCAAATAAAAATTTAAAAGGAGAAAAAATGAAGATAAGTAGAGAATACATTTCTTTTTTATAAAGGTGCTAATATGCTAAGGTATACGCATTGGTTTCCAAATATATCTTCGGGAGAGGACAGCGAAGACAGACAGGAAAGTGGGTTATGAGAGAGGGAAGGACCCGTAGCGTAGCAGGTAGGAATCAAACCTGGGTCACTTGTTAGCACACTAGCTTCTTAAGCCACCTTTCCGCTCCCTTTTTATGTTAACTCTTACAGAAGGATAGCTGCTATCCTGCGCCTCCATATGGACAAATGGATGTGAAGGTTGTGGAAAATGTGGTTGAAGCAGAACAGCGCTGGTTATTTTATTCTTATTCATTCACAAGGTGTTAAATGAATCAAATTAGAAACACAAATTAAACAGTCACTCAGCCGTGGGGGATTCTACAGCATTGGCTACAGAGGGAGAGAGAAAGAGAGAGGATGTGAGGGAGGGAGAGAGAAGAAAAGAAAGTTAAAGCCTCTTGATAGTCTCTCCTCCCACTCTCCTTACCTCCGATTGTTATCAGCTACTTTCATTTCTCCATCCCTCGTTCCATCCCTATATGTCCGTCTTAAAATAGGACCTTCATCTGTTCTCAATGTCTCTCTCCCCTCCCTCTCTTTCCATCCCACTCGCTTACTCTCGCTCTCTCCCCCTCGTATCACCAGATGGAGAGGGGGCGGTGTGTGTGTGTGTGTGTGTGTGTGTGTGTGTGTGTGTGTGTGCGAGGGACAGTGTGTGTGTGTGTGTGTGTGTGCGTACGCGGGGTTGTGCATGTGCATGTGTGTGTGTGTCATGTTAGTGGTTGGCTGGCTGGACATGAGTTTGCATCTTGGGCTCCGCTAACTAACGTCTGACAGCCTGCGTTCGTAAGAAGATAAATAGTGCTGATCGCAGACAAGAACAAATATAATTGTTATCGTCCTACATACAGTGTTCACACGGCCAAAGTGGGGTTGAAATGTGACATAGCGCAGTTTGGAGGGGGGGGGGGGGGGGGGGGGGGGGTAATCTGATCAATCTAAGCCGACGGCACGTGTGCATCTTGAAAGGAGATTATCATAAAGAAAGAGAGGTAGTAATACTGTAGGAAGGTTAACAGTGAGGGAAAGCGACAGAGAGGGAGAGAGAGCAAGTGTGAGTGAAGAGCGAGCGAGTGAGCGAGCGAGCGAGAGAGAGACAGAAAGAGAGAGAGAGCGAGAGAGCGCGCGCGAGAGAGAGCGCATCAAATCGACACTCGGACACATCACCCACATAGGTAGACGCGCGACACAAGAACACCGATTTTTAAACATGGAAGGGACGAAACCAGCGACGGAGTCCAACGCAGAGGAGAACCAGGAGGAGGGCCAGGAGAGCAGAGGTAGGACGCCTTGAGTCAGGAGGACAAGACGTTTGTGCCGTTTTTTTCTGGTTCTCAATCCGCGCCTGCTGAGCGGTTTAACCTACTTGTAATGGCTTCTGCCTGCGCGACACAATAGCGACTCGTGACTCGCGACTGGAGGATCAGTCTGGCTTCTGAGTGAAATCGGCCGATAACAAATAAATAAAGAGTGTGAACGAGAACGACTTCTCCGACTGATTGCGATTATTTTAATGCCCTGACCACAATTGCTGTGGTCGACGTTTCTGTTGCACGGCTGATGAGCAGCACTGGGATGGGGAGGGTGGAGGGGAATTAGAAATGAGGCAATTACGATCAGAGGAGATTGCCAGATCTGTTTTATGGAGTATAATAATTCAAACGTGTTTCCGCGGTCACGTGGAATCGCCTTCGTTACTTCGCGCCTTGTGGACGAGCAGCAGGGAGCGCGGGGGTCTACCGTTGCGCGGTAAAGGGACCGACAAACGACGACGACTTCTAGGTGCTTCGACCATTATAACGCTATTCAGTTATACGAGATGGTGTGGTCGATTAGACCTGTAGCACCATTTACATTTTGTGTGTGTGTGTGTTTGTGTGTGTGTGTGTGTGTGTGTGTGTGTGTGTGTGTGTGTGTGTGTGTGTGTGTGTGTGTGTGTGTGTGTGTGTGTGTGTGCGCGCGTGTGCGGCACCTCATTATGACTATCACTGCTACTTGCCGTCCATTAGGCTCACACAGTCCACCAAATTGGCGCACGACACGGTGTTTTGGCGTTTCCACCGATAAATATACCGGATCTCACTCGTTTGGAAAGGCGTGTCTTTGTTCGTCCACCTGGGTAGTCGGGTACTTCATTTGTTTTGACGTAGGCCTTCCCAAGAGACCGCAGGAATAAGACGTCTCCACTCAGACCAGAGACAAAAGAATCGAGAACGGGGCGGGGTGCGACCAGAGGGGGACATCTTTGTTGTGATTGGCTGCGGGATCTGTCAGCGTGTCAAAATGACGCCGTGTTGCAGCTGTCCTCGTTCCTCGTCGAGGCCTTTGCTAATTCTTTTTCGGGAAACAGGGATCTTAGCGTCGGTCTAATAGCCATGGCCTCATTAGCACAATAGTTCCTTAACGTCATTATGTCAGTTTTACATTGATATATGAACATTTCGAAAATGAGGATTGAACTCTGTGTGTGTGTTGAACTCTCTGTGTGTGTGTGTGTGTGTGTGTGTGTGTGTGTGTGTGTGTGTGTGTGTGTGTGTGTGTGTGTGTGTGTGTGTGTGTGTGTGTGTGTGTTTTCAGGTGAGCCACTGTGTGGCAGAATGTGATGACTTTGGTGCTGATGAAAAAGAAAATGATTACATCATCCCTCCTGCTTGTGTGCAGGTTCTACCGCACATTTTAACAGTGATAACTTGAACGGTCACTTATACATCCACAATCCTAACATAGTATATGCTCTAACGGCGTCTTACAGTAAAAGTTGCAAAATTTGTGTTATCGCTGACAGGATGAAGTTGTGCTTGAAAGTTGCGCTGGATGTGATGTCACAAAATTTCCAACAGAAGTGAATCCATCCAATCACGTTCCACCAATAGCATGGGGGGGGGGGGGGGGGGGTGGAAAATATTTGATTTGGGGATGGCCTATTTGTCAATGCAATCAGACGTAAGCATGTTGTGTGTGTGTGTGTGTGTGTGTGTGTGTGTGTGTGTGTGTGTGTGTGTGTGTGTGTGTGTGTGTGCGTGGTTGTGTCAGTTGGACATCTGGAACTTATACATAATCTTATAGCATCTGTTGAGTTTCTGGAGATTTACAATTTGGGCGGGAAGGCCAGAGCAGCCATGTTAAGGAGCTTGGGCCGCTTCCTGTGTCCCAATGTCATGTCTTCCTGCTGCGGTACAACTGCCTCCATTCGGTTCCAACCACGCTAACGCTGGCATCGGACGGACTCTGGATACAAATGTTAGATAATTAGGATAACTGGTGAAGAGTGATTTCTTGAATGGTTGAGGATATTGTTACAGTTGTTTAAATGTGGAGTAGGCTTTAGGGTCCATTCACACCTGAGCTGTTTGGTCCGTTTTAATCGAACGGACCAAATACCACAGTCCGTTTGGCATGCTGTCAACGCTCATTTGAACTCTTGTGCTGACCAAACAAAACAAAATCTGGTGCACTTGAAAACGAGTCTTGGTTATCTTCCAAGTGAACTCTGGTTCGGTTCGCTTTAGGTGTGAGCGTGATCCAACTGACCCAACTGTACTCTTTTGCAGAGTCCTGGAAATGATAAACATGTGCAGCCAAGTATACGTGAACGTTTTTTAGATTAAAATGAGTCACGGTCCGACATGGTGCAATCAGGATGGTAAAGAACTCCAACTGGAGGATGACTATACAAAGCAATTGCTTGTGGTCACTCACAAATACATTGTCTTTGTTAAATTATTCAGTGACCAAATGGGGGAAATAGGGTTATATTTTATTTGTTGGAACACCAAAGCAAAAGTAAAAATTCCAGGATTGCAAAAGTTGTTGTTGCTCCACTATTATTGTCCGCAATAAGGAAGCATTGTGAGTTTCCCTCTGATTATCTGTCCAATAGACTAGCAGCCCTTTCAACAGCGTGATGTCTTTCAATTTTTTGGTTCGTTTCATAAAGTCCTGTGTGAACACTAACCGAACCAAATGAAAATGCAACACAGTATTATCTTCCTCCCAGAATCGAACAGTCTGCTGAACTATAGGTGTTAAAGCGCCCTTAGAGTTGTCTTATTTTGGGAGGGCTATGATTCCCTGCATGTTTTGTTTCTGCTGCAGCTATGTATAACAGACTCAGATGATTTCACTCATTAATTATGCATCTGCTAATTAGCAAAGATGAGTGGCCACTTTAGATTACTAACACCGTTGCCATGACAATGGATGTTCAGTTACAGGCAACAACTGTGAGGAAATATTAAACACAGGTTAAAAGCAAATGTCACTCTGCAAGCTAACGTCTAACAGTATCTACCTTTATTTAATAGATAAAATAAAAGCAACAAAATATAACATGATAACATGATAAATACAACGTTAACTTTAATGTTGCATTTATCATATGATCTCACATAATAAAGTCTATTTTGCCTTTGACAAAAAACGTATGCTGAATGAAAACTTGTAATTATCAATAACAATGTAGCATAGTCAAGCAACAAAACATAGCACAATCTAGCATAAACACTAACTAGCATAGCGGTAAATAGCATAATGTAACCTAAAGCATAGAATACCGTTTTTTACCAAGGTAGAAAAGGACAGGCCTGTGTTCACACTCTAAGGTTCATTAGCAACAGTTTGGTTATATACCCTTAATTAACACAAACAATATGTTGTCTCACTGTTTACAGATATTCTGTCTTTGTTGTGCATGACTCACAGCCAAGCCTAATTACAATCTGGAAAATGAACAGGCAAGGCAAGACCAACATTGTCTACAATCCTATGGTAGGGGAAATCAGTAGCGCCAACGCATGCCAACGGCAATATAGTGTTATGTACAAACACGTCGAGTCTGTGGGCTCATTAAAATATGAAGCAGACATTTTCCCATGGTGACATTTTATGTACTTTGAACCTTGTTTTGGTAACCTTTTTTTTTTCTAAAGCTCGTCTTGTTCCCAGACATCTGCCAAAAAATATCTTCTTACTTAGTATGTGTGCGTGCATGTGTGTGTGAACGTGCTTGTGTGGAGTAAACTGCTGTGACTTTGGCTACTGCTCACGTTTGAAGGTCCAGTGTGTAGAATCTAGTGGCATCTATCAGAACGAACTTGGCAGAAATGGAATATAACATTCATAAGTATGATCTTTTTAAATTACTGTATAATCCCATGAAAATAAGAATGGTTGTCTTTCTGTTACCTTAGTTTGAGCCCGTTATATCTACATTGGGTGCGGGTCCTCTTCCATGGAGGCTGCCATGTTGCACCGCCATGGTTCTACAGTAGCCCAGAACGGACAAATGGCTCTAGAGCGAACGCGTTTTGAAAGTGTTTTGTGTAAGAGTTGTAGGAAGAAGTGGGGCATGTTATCCCCAATGCTACGACCCATTTGTGATTCTTTTTTAGCACTGTCGTTGTGTGGGAGCGTTGTAATGAGTGATGCCACACACCTTGGCGTTATACTATGTATCCAAGGTGCGGACATCAAAATCAACTGCTGCACAGATGCAGCTCCACACATCCACACACATCGTGCCACTAACTATAAGTGTTCTAGAAGTCAACTTCAACCGCTGCACAGACGGTAACATAGTGTAGTGAAGGGCAGTTTGTGGATGAGAGGGATAATGACAAGTGGGTGTGCATTCTTTAACACATCCCTGTTCTGGAAACTCGTTTTTTGAGGTAGTTTCCCTGTTCAATAACTAAATATAGGCTCTCACTCTTTCGGAGAAAGTTGGTATCCAAAACGAAACTAGCGATATAACTGCACACTGGTGTCATGATATCAAAATTCACGTACCGCAGTGCAAGTAAACATTGGCTTGTAGCGCCGACCACTATCGAGATGAATGATCAATACACATAACTGATAACGATAATTAGAGGTCTAGGAATGTAGTTTACCACTATGGATGCAAGAGGACTGTGTGTGAGAAACATAAAAGGCTGTTATCTTCACCATGTCCTACAACTTGTACAGTGACCATGGTGATTATGACAAAGACACCCGAGTGTGATTGGTTAAACAGATTTATTCACAGGCTAGAAAGCCATAAAAATCGACCATGGTGCGATTACAATTAACGTCTTTTTATGTACAGTCCAATTCAGATCCATCACCAGTCCAGGCCACCCTAGGCGTTGGATAGGGAAGGGGGGGGGGGGGGGGGGGGGGGGGAGTTCAGTTGTTTGCAATCTGCAACCTCACTGCTAGTGGCCGCCTCCGTCTTACGCACTGGACCTTTAACACATAACAGTTAATGTTCAACACTTAACCACAACCGTACAACATTTATTCCCAATCTCAGTCCGCTTGTTTTGAGGGTTCAAGTTATGTTTCCAAGAGGACCACTCCATAAAAAGAAATGGTAGTGTGAAAAGCCAGGCAATTTTACCCTGGTAACCACCGAGCCAGCAACACACAGCTAGTCAGCATCACTTCAGCATTTAACACTCAATGGTGTAAGAAGCATTCACTACATGACAAGTTATTATCAACTGACAGTCAGTACACAAACATGTGATTGGGGTTAGGGGGCATCTTGCTCAAAGAGGCCTGCGTGTGACCCTCTCGAACCCTAGAACTTTTAGGCTGGGAATTTAACACCCTTACCACCATACCCCCATTTCATAAACACACCAGCGTTTATAAAATGCCCCAGTTACGTCCTTCCACAGAGGGGTGGAGGGCCAGGGGAAGGTGAAGGTCCCAGCTCACAAAACCAGTCAAGGTCCCATCCCGACCACTGGTGGCTGTGGAGAACGTGATTGGATTGGTTGTCATAGTAACTCTGAAAAAAACTTGATTTGTTCCATTCAACAAGAGGACATACAATGTCTATCCTCTCCCGCACGTCCTCTTCATCACCTCAACTCTTTTGAACAAGCGGATCGGTTTTGTGTTCAAAATGTATGACGATTTTATCTAATCTTCCATTTGCAGCCTTCGCAGCCAAAATGTGATTCTAATTAGGCTCTTAGAGTGTCATGTGATAAGAGAAGATAATACCTTATTGATCCCTGATCAATAAGGTATCCCTGAGATCCCTGAGATCCCAAAAATCCCTGAGATTTTCAGGATCAAATCTCTTGTGGGCTACTTCTGTTTAACCCCCCCCCCCCCCCACACACACACACACACACACACACATACACACACACACACTTCCTGTCCAGATGTCAGACCTCTTATGACCTTTCACCTTTGCTCTAGGGTCCCATGAATCACCCTGACACATACGCACACACACTAACATACATGCACACACACACCCACACACATTTGCGCATACACAAACACGCGTGCACGCACACACACATACACGTGTTCACACACACACACACACACACACACACACACACACACACACACATATACTCTAAATCCAGCACTTAATGTCTAGCCTTCTCTCTCTCTCTCTCTCTCTCTCTCTCTCTCTCTCTCTCTCTCTCTCTCTCTCTCACACACACACACACACACGCCTCTTAGCTCCCCTGCCGCTGATGGTGTGTGAGTTTAGCGGTAGCATCTGAAAGCCGTCAGAGAGAGAAGGATAGAGAGAGAGACATAGAGAGTGATAGAGAGAGAGACATAGAGAATGATAGAGAGAGAGACATAGAGAGTGATAGAGAGAGAGAAACTCTATCGCCCAGAGCTGTCGACCTCCATCTGGCTCTAGATTGTGTGTGTGTGTGTGTGTGTGTGTGGTGTGTGCGTCTGTGTCTATGTCTCTCTCTGGAAGTATATTTGATGTGCGTTGTTGTATATAATACACCTTTGAGTATTTGTGTGTGTGCTAATATATTTAATTTGCATGTGTGTGCGTGTGTGTGTGGACTTGTTTGCGTTTGTTTATGCATCTTCAATGTGACCAGGGGGTAGTGTGTAGGTGTGTGAGTGTGTGCGTGCATGCGTGCGGAGAAAGAGAGCTCTATTTTTAACTGCAGCTGTGGGCTGGGCATGCCTCCCTACTTTACACAACAATATCCAGTATTTTCACAGCAGGTTATATCTTTTGTTTTACACATTCTATCATATACATAGGTCTCAACCAATAAAATGGGCATGCAAGTGTTTCTGTAGTACACTTTTGTGGGAGAAGTTTGCTGCTTCAGAGTATGTAGGATAATGGGAATAGCAGGTGCATTGATGCTGCTGACAACAACATTACTGGTACATCGACATTTAGTAGAGGCTCTGTCACTCAGTTATTAGGGCTCTCCCTAGCTTTCTTTCTTTTTGAGTATGCCCGCATATGTTTGCCATAGATATAATACAGGTCTCTAGGTCTCTACTAGCCAGACCGACGGTAAACAGGTCTCAAAACGCAGAAAGCCCCCATAAGGCTTTTGTCCATATACACTGGAGTCATAAAAATAACTAAGTTGGGGCAGATTTATTTCCCAGCATGCCTTGTTCCTCGAAAGGATGCCAACCCGGTCCACGCCCGCTGGTTCCCAATCTGCTACTGGCTAGCTACCGCTTACACATCGTTAGCCCGCGATGATAGCTACAAGATGGAGATTTCGCAGGTTGTGGTAGCATGTAGCGTGTAGACATGAGACAGGTTTAATGATGGGTTTTTCCCTTAACGTTTTCAGTTCCGGTTGAAATACTGGAAAGGGAAAGGGAAAGCGAAAGTAGCATAAATTATAACGTTAGTCAGACATCAACGTTTATTCATGAAACAAGAAGCAAGTCCACAAACAAGTTGATTTAATTGTTGGGTTTATTATTGCATTAGTTTATTATTATAACTTGTTTCTTCAATGGTAATGCATACAATGATAAATGTATATAAAAGGCGCACACACATACACACACAAAATGGAAAGTAATTTTTTTTTAATCGTGTTGGTGTGTGTGTGGGGGGGGGGGGGGGGGGCATGCTATGGTCATTGGCTCCTGATGACATCTCAGGGGGAAGTAAAATCACTGGAGAGGGCTTCATAACCCTTCATAACTGCTCCGATCTAGAAGTTCACCGGGCACGGTCCATCTCGCCCACAGGGGCCATTTTACATTTCGGAAAATAAAGAAATAAGTCACGAAACTAAGCTTGGCTGAGTCTCGTAGCTTTTTATTCATCCAGGTAGAACATGTTGATATTTAAAATGCATTTTGCAAGGGTGATCAGGCTTAAGATGTTTGAGTCTGAGATTGCCATGCCCCGTGTAGTTTCACTGCCATCCCAGTAACTGTCTAAAATGAATGTTATGTTAATAAATCGCGGCCTGAAACATCAACTCTGTTTCCATGAAAATATATCTCTAAAACCATCTGGACCATCTACGTAATTGGTCCGAGATTTGCGTTCTCCATAGGGCCAACCATTCAGGAATCTTTCAGCGGAACCGAGTTAATGTTTCAAAATGCAGTTTTGTTCAAACGGTACACACATACTGTGCTCTCTTATATGAGAAGACAGCCAAGCACGACCCTTCTCCCTCCAAGCGAGATATCAAGAGGTGTGCTTTCACTTCCTGTTAGGTTTAGGGTTTGTGGTGTGCCGTGTGAATGACGGAAAAAAGTGTGTGTGTGTGTGTGTGTGTGTGTGTGTGTGTGTGTGTGTGTGTGTATGTGGTTGTGTCGAAAACACAATCTCAGACCAGCTGTTAGGTTCATCTCTCAATTTACGAATACGAGATGCGTAGATAGAGTGATAGACAGAGTGATGGATAAACAGAGCCAAGACAGACAGACAGACAGACAAACAGACATACAGATAAGAAAGAAAGACAAATCCACAGTAGGATATGCAAGGAGGGGAGGGTTATGGGTAAAAGAGATTGTGGATCAGGGAAGGTTAAATACCGCAGAAAATGTAGTACTGATGACTCCCTGGTTATGTGAGAGGGAAGTGAAGGTTCCATGAAGTATACACGAACACCAATGTTTTTCAAGTCTTGATTAAAAGATCTCTCTCTCACTCCCTCATAGTATATTATGTATATTACAGGGTAATAACATAACTTATCTGGTTTATTTTTTTCAGTTATATTATTATCCTGTAATAATATTATCCTGTATACCCAAGCCTCGTTTGTGAACTCTACCCAGAATGCACCAGGAGAATCCCAGCCCCTTACGAACAGGGGGGTTTCTAAATTGGAACATCACCCGCGGCGAACAGCAGACCGGTCCTCTGAAATATTAAAAAAGCGTTCTCAGCGCTCTCATTGGTGGACAGATGTACTCAGGGGGTCGTTAAGATTAAGGACGGCGCTCTAGAGTTTGTAATAAAACCGTCGTTATTAGTTACTGTCACTCGATGATTGCATGTTGTTGCATCATCATAACTACCGATGTCGGGACAGGACATTTTTTTATCAGAAACTACATTTCATTTTTCACGGACAATGGAAAGATTTCAATGCGGTCTGTTTCCACTTTCTCAGTCTCTCACCTTGATGCTGTGTCTCTAGCTGCTTATGTCTTTGTTTGTGTCTGAGATTGCAGCTGTTACCAGGTTTCAGTTTCCTAATTACTGTGTCCACACGTCACTTCTGCTTTCCCAAGGTGAGCGGCACCTGGTTCACTGGCTAGTGTGAGATGTTGGTCAGTAAATGAGTTTTAGTGTATGGTCTTCAATATTTGCTGCTGTGGTTATACAGAAGCAGTATACAAATACGTTGTGAGTGAGCGACTGCTCCAAGAATGTGTATTAGTGTGTATGGATGTGCTTCAAAAGTGCGATTAAGACGTGTTCACAGGTGCCTTTTATTCCTGAGTCTAAACACTGTCTAGCGCTCTTCTCCTCTCTCACTCTTTATCACACCATCACCACTCTCTCTCTTTATCACACCATCACCACTCTCACTCTCTTTATCACACCATCACCACTCTCACTCTCACTCTCTTTATCACACCATCACCACTCTCGCTCTCTTTATCACACCATCACCACTCTCACTCTCTTTATCACAGCATCACCACTCTCACTCTCACTCTCTTTATCACACCATCACCACTCTCGCTCTCTTTGTCACACCATCACCACTCTCACTCTCTTTATCACACCATCACCACTCCACTCTCTTTATCACAGCATCACCACTTTCACTCTCTTTATCACAGCATCACCACTCTCACTCTCTTTATCACAGCATCACCACTCTCACTCTCTTTATTACAGCATCACCACTCTCTCTTTATCACTCCATCACCTCTCTCTTTATCACAACATCGTCTCTCTTTCTCACTTTGTTTCTCACTCCATCACCTCTCTCTCACTCTTTTTATCACTCCACCTCTCTTTGTTGCTCTCTGTATCACTCCATCACGTCTCTTTCTTTATCACTTATTACCTTTCTCTTTCTCACTCCATCAACTTTCTCTCTCTCTTTATCACTACATCACTTCTCTCTTTCTCTTTCTCTTAATCACTACATCACTTCTCTCTCTCTCTCTCTCTCTCTCTTTATCACTCCCTCACCCCTCCCTTCTGCCCCCTCTACCTCTCTCACAGTGAAAATATAAACGGGCAAAATCGATTATGTTTTGAATACTGGACACTTGAAGTTCATTGGATCAGGTGTGACCAATAGCGCGGATCCTCCAGAGGAGACCGGAAGTCATGCGTTTGGCATGAAAGGAGTTGAATTCCTCGTGTCTGGATTATCCTTTTGAACTGACATCTCTTATCAGATAGTAACAGCTGTGTGTGTGTGTGTGTGTGTATGTGTGTGTGTGTGTGTGTGTGTGCCCGCGCACGTGTGAGACAGGAGTGATGTACGTTGGGCTACGTTGCGGCTGAACTGGGTCATGTATAACACGTTGCTACGGCAACTGCTGTGTTGGCCAGGCCCTAGGGCCAAGAACTGCTTTGTTTTTTTGTTTTGTTTTTCATCTCTCACTCTCTCTGTCTCTCTCTGGTTGTTCAGTTTCTCTCCCTTCCTCCCCTTCCCACCCCCTCCCTCCCCCTCCACCCACATACTCTCACACTGTCGTTCATCCCAGACTCTCTCTCCTGTTCTTTTGTCTTCTTTTTTCTTGTCATTTTCGTCGCTCATTTTCCCTCAATCCAATTTCCTTTTGTGATCTCCACCTCCCTCCCTCCCTCCCTCCCTCCATCCTACCCTCCCCCCCCCCCTCTGTTACTGTAAGGGTTTCAATAAAAGGGACTTTTCAAACAATCCTAGTTCCCTCCCATTGTCTCTCGCCCACTCGTTCCTGTCACAACGAGGTTTCGTGGAGCCAGGGTCCTCCATGAGGAGACTCTCAAAGCAGATGAAATGACGACGGAAGGACGAGAATGTCCCAGAAAATACGAGGCATACATATATAAGGAGCATATTTTGTTTAGCTTTTTACCGTGTGTGTGTGTGTGTGAAAATCCGTCATAATTCATTACAGGCATGGGACATTAAATCAAAAGCAATAAGGCCAAACCACACTGAGAGTTGGGGTGGAAAGTATCTTCTCCCGTGGAAAGCTTTGAACAGAGAACGTAAAAAATCAAATAAACCACACTTAGAGACGGGCCACAGGCTCGGAGGTGAGTTACTCAGAGTCATGAGTACTCAGAGCCCCCCCCCCCCCCCCCCCCCCGCCCCCCGCCTCCATGGTAGAACAAGCCATTCACCTTGATTGATGGATTTATTTATTTAGCCATGGACTCCATGAATAAGCAGCACCACAAAGATGGCACGGGCATATTTCAGAGACCGGGGAAAGAGAGTGTGTAGAGATGAGTACGGATGAGATATGGAGTGAAAGAGAGATGGATGAGGAGACAATTAGGGAGAGGGATGAGTGTAGATGGAGAGGTAGAGATGGATAAAGCTATGGAGAGAGAAAGACAGAGAGAGAGAGATGATGTAGAGATGAGTGACACTTGAAGACAGAGGCAGAGCTGGAGAGAGGGAGGAGTGAGTATGGACAGAGGGAGAGAGAGATGATGTAGAGATGAGTAAGTGTATGAGCGAGCGAGAGTGAGGGTAATAGAGCGAGGTCTATGGGTCGACCACAGACTGTCACCTAAATTCAGAGCCCTAATGAAAAGCCCATTGATTTCCATTAGGGCACACCGCGGCTAGCTGTCCAGCCGGCTCTGTTTCCCATTAGAAACCTTTTACAACCCATAGAGAGATAAACGCTCAGCAGGCATAGCCAGGGGCATACCCAAGAACAGGGGTCCTTTAACAGTTTTCACTAGCGTGGGGTTGTGGGTGATGGTGGACTGGTTTATAGATGGAGAAAATATACGTTTTTGAAGATGATTAAATTTTAGACATTTTTGCTTGATTATGCTCTACTGATGTTTGTGGCTGTATTTTTTTTATATATCCTCCTCAAATTCAGTTCATTTGTATATTTGTATATTCGTGCCTTTGTTCATTAGTATATTTGTGTGTGTTTGGGAGAGAGACTCCTCATTGGGTGATGGCCGTTCCCCATTCCTTTGTTCGCCTCATTCCCAGGCATTCTCCACCAATGGGAGGCTCCAAATCAGCGTTATTAGGTTAATAATTTGTCGAATTCTTCATCAAAAGAAGTTATTTTTGTCATATTCATATTCTTCTCGCTCCGTGGACTGTTAAGTGTCGTGCAGAGCGCATAGGAAGTAAGAGACTGGATATTGTGTTGCGGTAGACCGGGCTAACGATATCATTTCAGGATCCTCTCTCAGCCTATTCAGTCGTTAACTTTTACGGAGTTCGGAGTGCATTGCAGAATGCTATTGTGTGTGTTTGTTTAAATTCATGTTAACAGTTAATCCCTGATCTAGGTGCCACTGAGTCACATTATGTCACATTATGCTAACACGCTAAATTAAGAAGGGTGTTGCACACAAAAGCTTAGTAGGCCTGGCAGGTTCCGTTAGCTTCTTAGCATATTAAAGATGTTTAGTGTGTGTATGTGTTTGCCTGTTTGCTGTGTTTAAGATTATTTTGTGACTAAATTAAAATGTGTGAGTTTTTGTGTTTGTCTGTTGGTGTGTCTGTGTGTGTGTGTGTGTGTGTGTGTGTGTGTGTGTGTGTGTGTGTGTGTGTGTGTGTGTGTGTTATACATCTCCACAATTATCACGCTGCTTCCTTACCTGTCAGGATATATTGACAGAAGCTGAGTCTTGCTCCCCATCTCAAGAGGTCTAAACCATCACTTCTAAAGACAGAACAGAATTTGTAAGTGCTGGAGGGGTGTAGAGGATGGAAAGAGTAAATGAACCAATCACAAGTATGCCAAAGTCATAGTAGTCTAGCCCTATTGGCCGGAAAGGTAGCCTGTGGATGTTTGTATCCAAAGCGCCTGAGAATACTGTTAGTGTATACATCACATACTATAGATTGATGTTAAGGTTCACAGAGGACACACTGCCATGGAAAACACAATCTAACGTTTTATTTCCATTCGCATCCACTCGCAATTAAAGAAGCCCCAAAACTGAATGCTGAGTGGAGCCGGGCATCAGCGCTACGATGCCAAATGGAGCGGGGGGTTGTCATGGAAACAACAAAGTAATGCACGCAGCGGTTCTTTCATTCCCTGAGTAACTTCCTACTTTCCCTGCGGAGCTATTTTTAACGGACGTTATATAATGCGCAGCTCTATCGCTCAATATAATGTACCCCCCACCCCCTCCTTACAACCCTTGCTTTCATTTCCTTTCATCCTCTTGACTTTGGTGTGAGCCACCTGCTTTTGAATTCCCAGCATGCACTGCAGCGGTGGGATGAGCACATTGTATCTTGGTTACCTGCCCTCGTAGTCGAAGCTATACAAAGACATGGAGGAAACGGATCTATGGTTATACTGACACTTAGATTTTATGTTTCAACATAAAGGTGACCTGAAGATCGACGTCTTTGCTATTTTTAAGTCAACGGTTTTGAAAGTTCAGTCGAAATACCGTGAAAAAAAGTATTTAGAGGCAGTGGCTTAAAATCTGTGTTTTGAAAACACTTTTAGCTGTGCATCCAAGAGCATTCTGAGAACAATCTGTCTTAAAGCCCTCGTTGCAGGACATTAAACCTCCGCAAGCCTACTCATTTTATGCAACTGTTATGCGGTGATGTAGCCACATCAATCTCAACGTTATAAATCCACTAGGCAGTTTAATGCCCCAGCCTTCACAAACCTGCTTTCAGCCCAGAAGATAATCTCACTAGAATCACATTATGTGTGTTGCTCATGCATTTATGGAAAGAGGAAAGAAAGAAAAGTGGAACGCAGTGAAGGGTGGGAGAGAGATGGAGAGGAGGAGGGAAGTGCTTGTCGCGTGGTGTTTTACATGTAATATTTAAGACTCTCTGGCACTGGCACTCACTAAGTGTGCATGTTTCTTACTGAGTGTGCTGCTAGATTAGATTGGCATGTATGTTCAGGGGTAATGTGTGTGTGTGTGTGTGTGTGTGTGTGTGTGTGTGTGTGTGTGTGTGTGTGTGTGTGTGTGTGTGTGTGTGTGTGTGTGTGTGTACGTGTGTGTGTGTGTGTGTGCGCAATACACACACATACGTTGATTTGACAGTTGACGATAGCAAAAAGAAAAAGACAACTGTTGATGCACAATGTTTGGTCAAAATTGTATTTTTGTTCTTAGCGGAATTTGGATTAATTCATCTTCCAGGATCATTGATTTATTTTTTTGCTTTTGCTTTTATGTTTAAGTTTAATTTATGCAAATGTCACCGATTTATTTTTAAGGACTCAGCAGTGAAAAAACGTGAAAGAAAATCTCTTTCTCTCTCAATCAATTAAACTCCATCAGTTCATAAATATTTAATACACACAACTAATGGCATTTGGGATGAATAATAAATACCACATATCTCTCTGGCACCCCCTGTAGGATGCTTCGAGTGCTGCATCAAGTGTCTGGGCGGCGTGCCCTATGCCTCGCTGGTGGCCACCATCTTGTGCTTCTCTGGCGTGGCGCTCTTCTGCGGCTGCGGTCACGTGGCACTGACGGGCACCCTGACCATGTTGGAGAACCACTTCTCACGCGTCACCACGAACCACGCCACCCTCACCCTGGTGTAAGTTCCCAACCACTGTCGCCGACATTGTCGGTAATGACACAAGCTTTTGACTGGAAGCTGTCAAGTTAGCGAGTTGTCTTATTTACTCATTCACACACGGCCATCTTGAATATGACACGAAACTTGGGGATTCCTCTGATTTTCATAACCTGTTTTGTCATTGGTTTGCAAAGCAATAGTTTGTCTAATTTCCCCTGGTTTTACAATCCCACTTTCTGCAAAGTTAAGGTACAATATGCAAAAAAGTATTGTCTTGTAATTTAGACTAACTTTCAGGCTACAGGGAGGGGTTTATTGCTGCGACTTTACAGCAGCGTAGAGTAATCTTATGTTGTTTTTTAGCGAGCCACCCTTTTGTAGGGTGGGCGGCTTTAGGAGAGAGTAGAGAAAGGGATGGGTGAGGAGCAGAGTGTTTATTTTATTATTTTAGCTAGCTTGAAACTCCAAATCTTTCATAATGTACCTTTAAGGGTGTGTAAATGTTTTATTTTGCCTGACGCAAATCAGTTAACTCAACAGATATGGGCCGAAAACTGGACAAAACCTTAGCTAATAGTCAGAAATGTGCTACAGCTTTAGATTTCTGCTTGTACGCCAACATGACTTCAGTTGCGATTAAACGTAGCATGTTCATGTATTTGTACGTGTTACCATATTCTCCAGGATCCAGATCTTTCAGTACGTCATCTATGGTATCGCCTCCTTCTTCTTCGTGTACGCCATCGTGCTGCTGGCTGAGGGGTTCTACACCACCAGCGCCATCAAGAAGGAGCTGCAGAGTGACTTCAAGACCACCGCCTGCGGACGCTGCATCACCGCCTTTGTAAGAGAATCACGCAAGTGCTAGCAAGTCTCTGAAATGTAGAGTTGGTCTAGGTTTATCAGCTAACTGTATATGCTATCATTATGAGGAAATGGTTAACACACAAACTGTGCCCTACTACCCTGTTTCAAACAAGAATTAAAAATAAGAGGAATGAGCCAGACATGCACAAATGCAAGCACACTTACACTCACACATACACACAGACACACTCATGTGCACACACACACTCACGTGCACACATACTCACATGCATGCGCTTAACCCATGTAAGCCCCTCAGGGAAGTTCTGGCACAGTTTCCCATGTGAACATGATTACACTAATTGCTTCAAAAGTCCATTTATGTGTGTGTGCGCGTGGGTGTGTTTGCATGCGTGTGTGTTTGCGTGTAAGTGTCCGTGCATGTGTATGTGTGTGTAAGTGCACTGCAGGCTTTGAAGGTACTTTGAAAGGGAATATTAACCTTATTGTGGAAATTATGTGGGATGAGAAGGATGGACAGATTCCCAATATGTTATTTAGTCCGCCTGGTCGTGGATTTGATATATAATTTAATTTGTAAATATCTCCACCCCCTCTGTTCTCCTCATCTTCTTGTCCTCTTCATCGTCCTCTGCCATTGTCTTCCTCTTGTTAATGTATCTCTGTCTTGTGTTACGTTATTGTTAGGGGGCCAAGCACTAAGTGCGAGGCAACCTATTGTAATTGTTATATTTATTATTATTTTTAATTATTTTTACTGTGTGTGTTGAAGCCTTTTGCACTTCACACTACAGTGTAAATGCAGGTTGGATAAGCAATGTAACCACCTGTAACAAAATGTACTTAATATGTAATAACGTTATGTAACAGCCTAACCCTAACCCTACTCTAGCGTGGAACTTGCTTTTTGGCTTAACACCTAACCCTAACAACACTGTATTGATAACGTTATTACATATTAAGTACATGCTGTTACATTGCTTATTACACAGTACTTACTGCGTAATTACACTGGAACAGGTTCTAATATAAAGTGTAACCGCTTTTTGTCAACTTTCTTAAAAAGTGCTATACAAATGAAGTTGAGATAGTTATTTCTCCCCTCCTCCAGTTCATGTTCCTGACCTATATTCTGGCCCTGGTCTTCCTCGCGATCTTCGGCTTCACGGCGATCCCCGTCTTCCTCTTTTTCAACATGTGGACCACCTGCTCCGCCATGAAGTCCCCCCTGGCCAACATCACCTCCCCAGACTCCATCTGCGTGGACGTCAGGCAATACGGTCAGTAGAGGACCACCTACCTAACATAAGTTTAGGTCTGTTTTATGCTAGCTAATGCTTTGCTAGGTCTGCAATACCCTAATTCTCCCCATTCTCATGGCTTATGATAGCACCTCATGCTAATGCCCTAATACTAACACCCCCATTTATAAGCTCCTATGCTAGCATGTGATGCTAACACAATATGCTAACACCCACATTCTGATGACCTATGATGGTTGGAGCACACCCCACGCTCCAACCCATTCAGCTATGCTAGTAAATCATGCTAATGCTAACACAAAATTATAATGCCATTCTCTAACGCCCTAGACGAACAATATGCTCAAGCCGTAAGATAATGTGCTATTCTTAACAATATTTACATTTGTTCTTCTCTATTGCCCTTTGGTAATGCATCATGCTAAAAACCTATGCTAACGATGTTCACCACCTGGACAGAACCCATACTTGAGTATGCTGTCCATGCCGAGTTTTGGAGATAAGAAAAATATAGCCTGAGTATTATAAATAGAATGGACTTACAAAATGAACAGGTATCTTTCACTTCAATGTAGTTAGTTAGTGTAAATGTATCATAATTTAGTGTGCTAATTTAAATCAACCACATCCTTGTTTATCTGTGGACACCTTGCCCTGTATCATAACCTTTCAGGTTAGGGTTATCGTGGGGTTAGGGTTAGGGTTAGACTGACGTTTTGTTTTATTTGCTTTCGACCACACGATTGTATTTCATCCATATAACCTGGGTCTCATATAACCTGGGTCTCATATAGCCTGGGTCTCAAATAGCCTGGGTCTCATATAACCTGGGTCTCATATAACCTGGTTCTCATATAACCTGGGTCTCAAATAGCCTGGGTCTCATATAACCAGGGTCTCATATAACCTAGTTTCACACAGGGCCTGGATTTTATATGTCAATATCGGTCTGATGAACTCACATGTACGTGACCCACATTAGTAACCAGCTGGCGATATTTCAGTGATTATCATATACATTTCACTGACTAACCGGCTGTTAGCCAACACTGACCTCGATAACTCACCACAACTCAAGTCAAATTATCTTTCACTTTGTCTTTTCCCATATAAATCGTATATTATAGTACATTATATATTTCAATTATATAATAACACTAAATTCATGGCATTGACTTGGTATAGGGAACGTTTCAGACAAACCCGTTTCAGACAAACCAATCACATGCTTGCACAGATGATCTGTTTCAAGGCTACAGCCTCTGAAGTACATCATTTGTGTTGGGCTAGTTTTGGCTATGCTAGGTCTGTGTTAGGATGGGTTATGCTATACTATCATTGTGTTTCTTTAGATTAAGCTATACTAGATTTGTGTTGGGCTAGATAAACGACTCACCAGTCAGTCTGTAAACGCTTAGCTCAACTAGAGACTGAGGTCAATCTACCAGGTTTCGTTGCTCAAGCTGGTTGGAAACAATTAGAGAGTTAGAAAAACCCAGCCTTGCAGAACCAATCAAAAGTCTTGAGGGCGGCCCTTCATATTGGTGCTGTGATATGCAGAAGTACAAACACATACCAGTAACATGTGCGTTACAGAATGGATTATGGAATAATGTAACGTTGCTAGGGACATCCATTTTCAATGTTTTAAACGCTCTCTCCGTGTAACAAAGTGATTCGCTAGATCTCCAGTTTGTTTCACTACGGAGGAGAATGGTTGGAGAGCTCATTTCCAGTATGGCGTAATTTCCGGTCGAATTAAAGGGTTGAAGATCTGTCAGCGGCCGTTGTAATCGCAGGTCCAACAACTAACTTACTTTTAGAAATTTTAGAAACTTTCCCAAAGTACAAAATCAATTAGAAATCCAAAAAACGTTCTAAATATATAATCAATCCAAATGAGACTGTAGATCGAAACGAGATGTTTGAATGCTGTATGGCAATATAATCTCTCAGGTCCTTCTATATATTCACCAAGACAAATTCCTTGTATGTTTAAAAAACGTACTTGGCAATAAAGCTTTTCTGATTCTGATTCTGATTCTGATATTTGTCTCTAATTCTAAAGATTTCGCCTGACATCACACTTCGCTTTGTAACATAAAGATGTGCAGGTGTCCATTAAGTGGCACCATTTTCGCCAAAAATCATCGGTAACACTTGGATTGTGTTATGCTAGGCTTCGCCTGGTCAGTATTATGTTAGGTAAGGTTAGGTCTGTTTTATGCTAGGTTATGCTTTGCTAAGTGTGTTGTGTTAGGTAAGGTTAGGTCTGTGTTATGCTAGGTTATGCTCCCCTAGCTACGTGTTTTGCTAGGTTAGGCGATGCTATGCTAGGTTTGTGTTATGCTAGGTTAGACCACGCTTGGTCCCAGGTAATGTTAGGTTTGGCTAAGTCTGTGTTATGCTATGCTTGGTTTGTGTTATGCTAGGTAAGGATATGTAAGGTCTGTGCTATGCTTGAGATGGGCTAGGCTAGGTCTGTGCTTTGCAATGTTATCTTAGGTCTGTGCCAACAGAAGTCCCTGTCTGACATTTCCTATCTTTCTTGTCCTCAAGGTATCATTCCTTGGAACGCCACGCCGGGAAAAGCCTGTGGAGCGACTCTGGGAGAGATCTGTAACACCAGCGAGGTAAAGCAACACCGCTCGTCTCCTACACTCTCCACTTTCAACTCATCTCTTCATCTCTCCACTCCTTTCCTCTCTTCTCTTCTGCATTCCCCTCTGCTTTCCCCCCTTTCCTCCTCTAGATATGTTTCGTATATTGCTCATCATCAAGCTAATATTCCTTCCTAGGATTTCTTGTCTAAATTCAATTCCATTCCAGAGTTTAATGAGCACAAGACAGGTCTGGTAGAATTTTCTTGCGAAACATATAACAGAACAGTAGAAGAAATATGTAACTCAATACACACACACATATATATATATCCTCATCTAAAGTAAGATGTCAATGCATATATAGCTCTCTCTCCCTCAGTCTCTATACCAATGCAAATTCAGACGTATTCTTGTTCTTTGTGTTTCACAGTTCTACCTGTCTTACCATCTCTACATTGTGGCGTTCGCTGGCGCGGGAGCTACACTCATCGCCTTGGTGAGAATTTCCGATGCATCAGATAAGAACACAAGCAAAAAAACAAAAAAGCCTGTTGCCATGTTACGCTTACAGTTACCGTGGCAACACCGCCTCTCGCGTATTTGACTATGTTCTCCGGAGGGTTGAAACGCGCTCCCAACACACTCAAACACACGTCGTATCGACACACCCAAACACCCACAAACCCAAACAACCTTGCGCATACGTACTCTCACACACGTAAACATACGGTCTCTCGCTCGATCTTTTTCCCTTTCTGAGAAACGTACACAATGTTCTCTCTCACACCAAATCACACACTGAATCTTTCTCTCTCTCTCTCTCTCTCTCTCTCTCTCTCTCTCTCTCTCTCTCTCTCTCTCTCTCTCTCTCTCTCTCTCTCTCTCTCTCTCTCTCTCTCACACACATACACACACAGTATCTAAACAGTTATACAAATATTTAATGTTTCTTGTAAAAGAGTACAACAGTAGGGAAAAAGTAAATAATTACGGGCAGAGGACCGAATATTGTATATTTTTGGTTTTAAACGTAGTGTCTTATACCATCTTCAACATATTAATTATTATTCTTATATTATTGAAGATCAAATCGGTCACTGTTACTAAAATCATTTTTTTAATCTCAGTGTTCGATTTCGAGCAAAAAGGAGGGGTTCACTAACCCCCTTTAAAATAAGTTTGGTCTGTAAGTAATAAAATAAAAAAACAGAAAGAACTAGACATAAACCTCATTAAGTTAAAGCGGCCAAAGGGCTCGAGTCCTTTTGGACAGAAGCGGTCTTCATGCTTCTGCTGGTGTTGGTGGTCTGTGCAGATCCACTACCTGATGATCCTGGGGGCCAACTGGGCCTACCTGAAGTCTGCTGACACCACGCACGACTACCAGGACATCAAGACCAAGGACGACCAGGACGTGGAGGCAGAGGCCCGCGCCAAGGACGGCCACAACTCCTCCTCCTCCTACTCATAAGATGCTCTCTCCCCCACCCTCCCACCCCCACAACCCTGATCCCCCCCCCCTCTCCCTCTTCTCCACAAACACACCTCTTGATCATCATCCGAAACCCCAACCACCTGTCTATAAAATAAATGTAACGCCAAGGCAGTGATTGCCCCCCCTCGCCGCACACATGCACACACACGCACACACACACACGCACGCACGCACGCACACACACCTCTGCCTCCTCCCCTCAACCACTTGCGTCCCATTGGGGGGGCCGAGGGGGGGTGGAGGTGGGCGGGGTTTCCTGATGTGACCCCCAACCCCAATGTGACATCGCCCCACCTCCTCCTTATGGAGGCCGAAGCCTCTCCCCCCCCCCCTCCAGTCACACACACACACACACACACACACTCTCCATCCTAAGCCCCCTTACTGAGGTCAAACTCAGGTGCATTGAGTGAGTGGCGGCGGCGGCGGCTCGGTCGCCGTGGTAACCATGGCACCGGGTCCTGAGTCAGCAGCAGCAGCCGGTTTCTCTATGATCCTTCTCCCGACACCCTGAAGACCCACTGGTTCACTGTCTAGTGTTGGGGACCGGAGACGCAACCCACACACCAACTCACCCCCCTCGCCCCCACCTCCTCCCTCCCTACTACTTCTTTATTTTAGGTGTTTTATATGCATATATAAACATATATGAATATAAATATATTGTGAGAATGTGTATGAATGTTGTCAGGTTTGGTTTCTTTTTTGGCTTTTTTAAACACTGAAGTACGCGAGGTACTGCGATGGATTTATTTTTATTTTTGTTGTTTGATTTCTTTCCTTTTCTTTCCTATTTCACTCTTTTCGCTCATGATTTTGTCATTGGTGATGCTTGATACGTTGTTGCACTATTTTAGAAAAATAAATATGAAGGAGAAATGTAAAAAGCCCACGTAAAACAAGAAACACTTAAAAATAAAACCCTGTTCTTTGTGAAGGACATTTTTTTTTATGTAAATTAGCAAGGTTAGCAGTTCTTCAATTACTTGTTGAGAACTGAGGTGTAAGCACATTAAACTCAACAGACTTTTGTGACTTACCGGTAAGTTTGCTTCATTACTGAAAAAGGAAAAGGGATAATGACACACACTCAAACCAAAACCATCTCTCCAACGCTACGGTGTCGCTAAGATGACATCCACAAAGTAAAGAGCAAATGCAACTTTAAATTGCTAACCAATGGGCCTTAGCCTACAGCTAGCGGCCATCTTGGTTCTAAAGGCTAGCTGGGTTGTTGGAAGTGAACATCCCAGCTCACGTTTAGAACCAAGATGACCACTAGGTGAGCAAGGCCCGTAGTAAAACAGGTTATTATCTGTACATAGATTTAACTCCCGCCCCCAGTGGATTTGAGTGGCACCTCTCCCAGATCACCCCCACCCCCCACAAATAACTTAAACGTAATGTTTTTTAACCATTTTGGGCTACGTGTTTAGCATTGAAAAAAGAGTTCTGCATTTGATATAATTGTAACGTAACGACTTTTAAATGTCTTGAAAGGGATACAGTGCAGTTTTGACGATATGACGATGGATTCAGGTGCTCGTAACCATATAGATTAAAATATATACGACAAAAAAATTACCTAAATTGAATTGATTTCTCGATGTTTTATCCGTTTTTTAAAAGGCAGCTGGGTTCTTTTTGGTGTGATTCAGTAATACCTGTTATTGAACATGTTTGTGCTTATTTTACAATGGCCAGCCAAATGAGGACCAGACGGAAGCCATGCCTCATGCCTCTCACGAGCCACAGTGACTGTTTTGGATGTTTACACTGTTGTATAAATACAAGTCAGGAATTTTCATAACTATTCATTTTGTAATCGGACATTGTTTAATATTCATGAACCGTATTCTAGATCAGTCTTCACTGGTTAGTCCGGGCTACTCTTGTGTGTGTGTGTGTGGGGGGGGGGGGGGGGGGGGGGGGGGTGGAGGACGGATACGATAATTACAACAACAAAAAGTTTCAAGATTAAAAAAAAAATACAAAGCATGTTAGTATCGTCCACGTGTGCAGCTGTCTGTTCCGTCATTAAAAAGGACTATATTGCCATGTGTGTTTTGTTTGGTATACGTGCTTTTGCCGGCGGGGTTTGATGGGTGTATGGGCCGACGTCGCGTTGAAGCTCCCCAAGCGAGACGCTGCGTGGCCGGCTGTCGTCGTTTCCTCCTTATTTGCATGAAGGAGACTTAACTGTGTCTTTGCAGTTTTTTCAGGTGATGTGTAATCAATTGTACTGACAACTATGATAGGCAGTGTTTTGAACCCCGAGCCCCCCACTCTTTTCTAAAGGATTTCCATTGTACTTGATGGCATTGTAGACCCCCTCTTCATTCCCCAGTAGATGTTACATGATTATGGTTTCATTTTTTAAGTTGGGAAGTAGTTCTATGACTCCTATATAGTGATGAATTTTGTAACCTTCTCTAGTAAAAACCGATATTTTTTATTATCGTGACATCGTTGTCTGTCTGCGTAATTCTTGAGTCTGGCTTTTCTGAACGTTTGGAAACTAGGCCTAATGGTTTATTTACCATTAGCCTGGCCTATTTCACTACTAGTTTACCTTTTATACACACACAGTTTACAAGAAGTCAGACTATCCACTGCTGTACTCAATGGGAATTATTGTTAGGCCTGCATACCATCGAGAATTTGTCAAAAATTATCTCCTTATTAAGAAATGCCAGTCCCCCATAAAAACGTGTCATCCATGCAAGGTATATTCTAACGTTATATGTCAAGTGTGCGTTGTCTTCAATCTACTGTGAAACAATACACACATTCCTGCATGATTGTGTCCCTACAATGTTTAAAATAAAACACGTAACTAAATTGTTCAAAAAATGCTGGCTAGCGTCTAACGTGACAGCAGGCTATATGATGACGTAATGTCAACTGGGCGTTGGTCAGGTAAAACTTCCTTGCATTGCTGCCATCTGGCGGAATGCAAGAAGTACTGTCGGTACTGCAACACAACGGTTAAAGTTATGACACTCTCCTTTATCTACATATCGTTATTACGCGAGCAAATTAAAATACAATTTAACATCAAAACGTCTGGAGTCTTGCTTGTTCAGGGATATTCTGGTAAAAAGCAATGAAACTGGATTAACTCATTTGTTTTATCAGTTCAAAAACACGATTAACAATCATTCATATCCAAACATGATTCATTCGGAACCACTGTTGATGGAAGCTTAATCATCATACTCATTAATATTAATCGTTATTGTGTCAATTTATTTCAATAACATCTTTTACAATATGTTTTTACGACATCATTTCACATTTCACAGTGTTTTTGCATTACAAATCATGTTCTCTTATCTGAATAGACAGATGCTGCTGGTGTTTGCAGTTGTATTCATTATAAAAAACCTAGGGATCTATTATCTACATTATCATCATCATTATGGCATTTAGATTAAAACAAAATACAAACCTCATAAAACAACTTAAAAGTGGTTAAGGCTTAGTAAACAAGGTCAGTGATGTCATGAATTAAAATATGAAAATGTTAAACTATGTACCTGCAATTTGATCGTGTTTTTTAGTAGTCTCTTATGAGATTGCCTTTTTGTTTTGTTTTTTAACAGCGTTTCTTACTAATTGGATTCACAAAGCAGTTGAGTTCAGTTGTGTTTCACATCCAAGTCAGTCCCCTACCCGGTGGAGGTTTACCACAGACACAAAGGAAAGGATTGGCTATTACTAAGTCTTATGATCAACTGCATCTCATCCCCTACGCCTGGGTTCGCTGTGTTTGACGTGTTCCCTGCTCGACCAATCAGCAATCAGTTGATGTAAACCTCCACAGAGACGGGCGACATGTTGCTAACCTCAGGTAGGACTGGACATCTCTGCATATGCGTCGGTCTGCAACCTCTATGTAGCGGAGTGGATGTACGCCAACTTGTGGCAGAGAGGTGTCGCAATGGCAGTGGGAGTCGTCCCGTGAGCACCACGGCGTAGCGGGGGGGGGGGGGGGGGGGGGGCAGTTCAGCAGCACGCCTCGCCCCTGTTGCCGCCGCCGCCACGTTGGTCCTTCCGGCGCAGGTCCACGGCGTCGCTAGGCAACAGGTGGTCGGTGCGCTCGTCGCTCGTGGCCAGCACGCGGCGCACCGCCTCCTCGAACGCCGACGTCACGTTGGTGGCGTCCTTGGCGCTGGTCTCAAAGTAGGCGTGGCCGCCGTTGTCGCGGCACCAGCGCCGCACGTCCTCGCCGGCCACCTGCCGCTCGGGCACGTCCAGCTTGTTGCCGAGCACCACGAAGGGGAAGCGCTCGGGGTCGCGCACGTCGGCGTAGTACGCAAACTCCTTCTTCCAGTTGGCCAGGTTGACGAAGCTCTGGCCGTCGTCCAGGCTGAAGGTCAGCAGGCAGCAGTCGGAGCCCCGGTAGAAGGGCGTGCGCAGGCTGCGGAAGCGCTCCTGGCCCGCCGTGTCCCAGATCTGCAGCGTGACCGTGTGGCCGTCCACCACCAGCTCCTTGTTGAGGAACTCCACGCCGATGGTGTGGAACAGGTGCGTGTCGAACTTGTTGGCCACGTAGCGATTCATCAGCGACGACTTGCCCACGCCCCCGTCCCCCAGCAGGATCACCTTCAGCAGAGACGACTTGGTGGCCGTGGCCATGGCAACGACACGCAGTTAAACCCTTCCCCCCCTCCCCGCCCTCCCCCCCCCTCCCGGGGCTGAAAGAACCGAAGCTGGGGCTGGCCGGAACCGGATTGAGCTGGGGAGGAACCGGATTGGGCTTGAGGGAAGCGGAATGGAGTGAGTGGAACCGGAATGGACTCGGTGGGACCGGAATGGACTAGGTGGAACCGGATTAGACTGGATGGAACTGGGTGGAATCGAATTGGGGTGTGATTTGGGACAACGCCTGAGGGACAATGCTTCCACCTAAGAAAGCAAACAGAAATGTCAAATGTAAGCTTTTAAAAAGTAACCAAGTAAAGTAAAAACGGAACAAGTTTATGTGATACATCACTACTGAATTAATTACTTCCATGCTGGTGTAAAACAAGTGTATGAAAAGTGACGCTGGGAAAAGCAGTTTGAAGCAGAGTTAACAGCACTGGGATTACTTTTTGCCTTTGTTGACTAAAATTAAATTGGGTGTGGATGCACAGACAGACAGACAGACAGACAGACAGACAGACAGACAAAGTCAGATTGAGGTGGTGGTTGAGGAGGCTAATCTGGTCAGGCTGCCACAGATTATTCATTATCCCCCCACCCCCTAACTTGTTCTGTATGCAGAATCCATCCATATTGATAAGGGCCACATAGTCTCATATGACCTTGAACTGCTAACTCGAGAGACTCGAGGACTGTTCAACCCTGGTCTGGATGAGGAGGATTGGGATTGAAATCGCTTCTCACACAGAGTGAACCCCACCAACTTTAAGCCTGGATAAGGGCTGATGGGGGAGAGGGTGAGGGAGGAGGAGACAGCAGCAGGAGACACTGAGTGTCGGTCATATTGCATTAGGAGTGCATCCATCATGAATCCCAATAGGTTCCAATAAAACCCTTAGGGCTTGGTATTATTCAAATCATCATTACAAAGTGTTTAATGTATGGTGCATTGTAGTTTAATGGCCTGAAGCCATTCTGGGCCATTAACCGTTTTGTCCACAATCCCTTACAAAGAGTGCCTTCATAAAGAACATTGTCGTACCACCAGTCATGTTTTCTGTCATCACCTCCCTTCCTCCTCACCCAACACACAGCCAGTCATGTGCCTAGTCCAGCAAGAGCAAAACCATGGAATCTGTTCCCCAGTGGTTTAACTGCGATCATGCACGGTTTAATGCTTCCAAAGAGACGTAACGCAAACACTGGCATAGGTCTAAACATTCCTGACATTATACACACACACACACACACGCACACGCACACGCACACGCTCACTCCACTGTGAATTTTCCAGGATTAAGACCCGGAAATGTGTATGCGCTACTACAGAACGAATATGGGGAACTTAGGGAAATGGTATCACGCTGCCTGTACTTTCCGGTGACCACAATCACACTCGCAATCAAACTTGTGACTGAACACTTCTCCTGTCTAGAAACACTCAAAACTAGACGGCTTAGAAGATATGATTGAGAAGGGATAGAGTCCGAGATGGCGACATTTGGAAACACAGGCGAAAGCTAACAAGCTAAATAAACCAGGCATATAAAACGGCCAGACCCGCTCACTCTTTATTCATGTTTCCAAACAAACATAATCATTGCACGTTTGCCAAACCGTTGCCTTTACGGCGAAGGATGTTAACCTACCTCTTGGGTTGGCTGTCACGGGTAAAACGGCGTGGTCGAGCGGTGCAGGTCAACCTCCATCGTTTCGTGGAAGCGGCCCGGTGTGCTGGCGGTGCGGTGTAGCGTCGCTCTCTTCAGTGCCGTCGGACTGGCGCTCCGTGGTTGGTGGTACCCCTGATGACGCTCATATGACCCGGCGTGTCACGCCTCCCCCCAGCATCATGCGCTCCGAAAGCCACCACCACTGTGGTTTACGCATAGTGGAAACGAATCGTGCTATGGTTGTGATTTGTAAAAACAACGCGAATGCAAAGTGTCCGCTCCAGAAATAGTAGTGTTTTCAGACAACGTACGCCTCATTTTCTTTTCCTTTGACCTAAGCCTATAAATCAGTAGGCAAAGTTTGGCCTCAAAAGAAAAAAGAAAAGAAAAGATATTACAGTTGACATTTCATGTGCGAGTAATGTATAAAACAATAGGGTTAATAAATATCACATTATGCACATTTTTTGCCTTTTTTGGCTAGAAATACAGTAACTAAAGCCAAACTCTAGTCTGTTAAACTTTGGAGCCACATAGTGATAATACAACAACAATTTATGTAAGGATCTGCATCAAAACACATCTTAACAGTTCTAAAATATGATAACATTGATATCTCAACGTGATAATGCTGAAATCTGGTCGGTCGAAGACCACAAAACGTGTTACTACTTCTGAAAAGAATGGCAGGCAGTAGCCAATTGGCTGTTGCCTTGTATTATGCGGACTGCAGAACATGGGTTGTTAGGGATGGTCAGCTGAGCTTCTCACATGCTCTACCAATTCTCCCAATCACATGTCTTTGCCCCTGGAATCTCCATGCTCCACATTAATGGGATATTGTGTTTGTGTGTGTGGCACACTGTTTGTGCATGTTAACTTTAAAGAATAAAGCATGTGTTTTGTTACCAGCCAGGGTGCGACGGTAGCTACCGTGAGCTGCCTTCAGTGATGGAAGACCATAGGTCGCAGACCGGGGAGAAATCTTCTTGTTTACTGGTGGTTCCTAGACCAGCATTATGGTTCATTAGCGCCACCCACTGGACTGGTGTGTGTGTGGATCAGTAGTCTTGGCTGCAACTGCCACACCCATTTCCTGAATGAAGTAAATGACATGGCTACATACTTGGTTTGCACCTGACCAAGAGGCTTATCCCTGACCCTAGGATAAGGTTTTCAACCTGCAGGTCAGGGGACTCCAAAGTGGGTCAAAGAGGGGAATCAAGAGGGGTGTGGGACGGCCACCATACAATCTTTAGCAAAAACATATTATTTGATCATAAGTAGGCTTATATATGAAAAGGAGAGAACTTTATTGATTAACAGTGCACATTTAAAATGTTAATTATCTCACTCTTTTTTGACATGGTAATAACACTATATTGCTTATTTTACAGCACTAAATATTTGGCGGGTTCTGGGCCAAAAGTAAGTTCCCCCTGGTTTATAACAGCCCGTTTTCACTGGATTCACTGGCTCAGAGACACACCCAACCACTGTGGTACCACTGTTCCCCGCAGACGCTGCAGGTCACAAAGGTCACGCCGTCATGGTCCGGGCCCCCGGGCTTCACCCAGCCGGGCAGGAAGAGGGCCCCGCGAGACACCTGGCTCACCCTGCAGTCGGAGGCCTCACACCGCCGGCAGCGCACCTTCTGCGTGGGGGTCCCCTCGGGGGCCCGGGGGAGCTGGTGTTCGCTCACGGCCCGCGCCGTGTACTCACGCCTCAACCGCCGGAGGTCTGGGCCGGCCATCTCCTCGGGGGTCATGCGGGCCAACTCCCCAGGCAGCAGGGAGCGGTCGAGGAGCCCCCGGCGGAGGTGGCCGCTCCTGGGGTTCCTGAGGTTGGCCACTTTGCTCCTCACGCAGGCTTTGTATTTCAGCTGGCTAGCCGCGTGGAGCGAGTAGATGTGGTGCTCGAGGTCACCGGCTAGTCTCTCGTCCTCCTCCTCCTTTGACCTGTCGGGGGGCCCTTGGGAGCGGAGGGCTGCGAGGAGAAGCTGGAGGCATTTTGACCTGACGTCTGGGAAATCGCCAGAAGGTTTACCGGTGTCTTCTGGTGTGGAAGTTGGGGGTGTGTTCTCTGAAGGGGGTTGGTGGGGAGAATCGGTCATTGGAGTGAGCATTTTGTCCTCGGCATGAGGCCATCCTCCTCCCCTGCCCTCCGACGGACGTCCTGGTGGAGAATCTGTCTGTGGTGAATCCAGCTCTGAATCTGCTTGCCCTGTTGCATCACTAACCAGGCTTTGAGATGCCACACAGTCCCTGGGAGGGAGTGGGTCGTTCTTGTAGCTCTGGGAATATTGTTTCTTCCATTTTGACAAAATACCCTTGATTAATCTTTTAACATGTGCGTCTGAGCATGTTTTCAGAACCCGGTAAAGAATCTTGACAATGTCTGTAGCCTGCAGGAGGGCCACCGTGACTGATGACCTATCAAGGTCTCTTAAGAGGGCCCTCATTTCCCTATAAGACCACTCGGTGTTCAGTTTTTCTATTTGAGTGGCACAGTGCGTGATCTGGTCTTTTGTATCCATTTGTATGTGTAGCAGAAATACAAGACCCACTTTTTCAAAATCATTCCTTTTCGTGTTGCACACTGAAAAATTGAAAATATTTGGGCAATTGAAATGTAAACACAATCTTCAAGTTCAGTCCATCTTTATAACATACGTTAAGCATAATGAGGGAACACGAACAATATAAAAACATATGGCACACAGCATATAGTGGTACTTTACAACCCGTGGGTCTGTACGTCGCATGGTGTATGTGGTATATTATTACCTTATTTCGCTGGGTTTGTGTTTGCCAGTAAAATACCGATTCTTCCGTACGCGGCCATGTTTTTTCTGTTCAGAAGAAGGCGTGAACTTTGGTGCTCTTGTCGTCAGATGGCGCTGCAAGACAAGCTAAATAAACGTGGCAGCTGTTTTTTCTTGCGACGGTAATCATCATTTTGCATTTACATCATTGTTTATCTTATCCTTTGAAGAGAGCATCTATGTAGTAAAACAGAAAGGAAAAAACATAGTGTTTTCTTTATTGAAAGTTAGAAATAGCCTGGTCCATACCATTGTTTTATCACAAACTAAAACTACTGAAATACTGTCTCTGTGACTGGATCTGTGTGGTTATTTTGGAGCTGTTGGCTGAAGGCCTCGAGTTGAAACATACGCCTACATGTCCAAGCCAATTAACACAGGCCTTATCTTTTAGAAATCCATACAGGCCCATTTGATATAGGATACGGTTCCCATTCAATAGCTTTTTATTTTCACTCCAAGGGGTCTGACCCAAACCACCTCCGTCATGTTTGCAGCAATCCTATGTCACACCTATTTCCCAAAAAATCTTAGGTTTTTTATTGTTTAGCGATTCTTTTTCTCAGGACTGATTAGTCAAAAACTTGTGTTCAATATGAATTACTGTGAAGACTTTGTTATTTGTATTGTTTCCTATTTAATGCGTTTGGGCTATATTTAAAGTACTTAACTGAAAAAGCCAAAGAAATGAAACTTAAAATAACTCTTCTGTAAAACCAAAAGCACATCCCTTTCTATGTTTTGAGAATGGAAGTGGTATTGGAGATGTTGGTGCACGTTGTCTTCTTCTCTACTGAAGACCACACGAGGACAACATGAAGACCCACGCAGGCCTAGGCATGTCCCTCTGTTCCTAAATAATGACACGTTATGTATGTAGCAATGAAATGCACGTGTTCTGTGTCAGTAATTCATAGCTGTCACATTATGTCGTAAAAATATTATATGTGCAGTATTATAATTCAGTTTGTCATTATAAATCACCTGTTTTGTTCCTGGAAGGGTACATGCAAACCTGTGTATTATTTAATTAAAATCTCTATCACATGACCTGATACAGATAAAGTAGCCTACACATCTAATCCTCAATGAGAAGAGATTAAATACTGTGAGTAGATTACATGGATTGGATAATCGAACGAAGGCGTGAATACCATATGACATCGTCTACCACTTCTTATGAGAAACAGTAGGACTCTTTGTGCTGTGTGTAGTAAATTGAGCAACGCCCATTCCCACTCTCTCCCACCCTTGTTTTTCATCTGGGAAAGAGAATCTCCCTTTCATACCCACTCCCTCAAGGTTTCTCCCCTTTGCAGTCAGTCTTGCACTGCATGGGGTTTTATATGACATTTGACCCTTTAAACCCTTTGATGCATTAGCAGTCGTAAGCATGGCTCTAGTAGTACACCTGAGTTTATGGACGACTCTGTCTGGGCTTTACACACAATGTCTCATTGTGTCAGTGGGTCAGTGGATGTAACAGACAAGAAGAAAAATATATATATTTCTGCGGTCTCAAAACAGGAAATACAAGTCTATTTTATTCCTGGAAGCCAAAGCAGAGTTTCTTTAATCGTAAATGGTGGCAGAATGTATTACGTTTCCTCCTCCAAGCCATGAACACAAAAGCTTTTCATGGACATTATGGGCCCTATTCACCCAGCGGCCATCTTGGTTCTAAGCACTAGTTGGGTGGGGGAACTGACGCAAACTTTAGCATTCAGTACCCCCACCCAGCTAGCATTCAGAACCAAGATGGAACCAAGATGGCTACTAAGGGAATAGAGCTGATAAGAGTCAGTATCTCACGTAGTATCAAATCAAATTAATTGATTTGTTGTTTCCTTACAAGCCTCAGCAGGCTTTCAGCAATATTCATATGTAACCATTCCTTCCCAGCTACGAGTGTACAGTGTAACGGAAAACTCTCTTCTGCTCTGGCATGGGTCCAAAGAGAAAGCATTACAGTGCAGTTATTAGAGTTTGGATATAGACTTGTAGCTTTCATCTGGTCAGACGAAAAGCCTGTTACGGGTTGTATGGTCTGTCTGCCAGCAGGTCGGCCAATTGTACATTCAGTTCTAATTTTACCCTCAAGCTTTACTTTGAGTCAACAATCAGATAGTGAAGAAGGGGAGGGGTCGTAGGTCAGACCAACCTCAAGCAGCAATGTGTATCTCGACCTTTGACCTGTTACATCTTATAAGTGCTTTACGAATGTTTGTAATGGTGCGGGGGTTTACATCACATGGATCTAGTGTATGAACCAAGCAACATGGATGTCTGGCAGTGCCGCAACAGATGGGTGTGGTCAGGTTGTGTGCGTGTGTGTGTCGGGGGGGGGGGTCTGTGAAACTCCAGGCCGGAAGATACGCTGCAGCAAGATGAGTCCTTCACAGAGATGCGGTGAATTACTAAGAAAATGTAGGATTCCACCAAAACATTTGATGGCCCTCCTAAACCCTCCCCATCTCCCCATCCCCACCGTGTGCATCAGCGCCTGACCGTTGTTGTCTGTTCCATTTTTCTACGCGTAGGAATGGAATTTTACCAGGACCTTGACGCAGTACTCTCTGGCCGCCAGAAGATGTCCTCCTCCGCCAGAATGATTATTTAAATCGAGCAGTGGGGAGTGCAAGGGGGTGGAGGAAATCCAGCACATCCTGCCTTTGTCTCCGCCCCTCTCCTCCCTGTGCAGACCACGCCACATTAGTAGCCCGCACGCATGAGCACACACGTGCACGCACACACGCAATACACACGCACACAGACACACACTCGGAGTACCCTGCCCCACCCAGTATCTCAGCTTGAGCAACTAAAAGCAAGAGGGAGGCTTTCCATTTCTCTGTTCTTTTGTGAGAGTAAAACATCTATGAAATCACACGCCCCCCCCCCCCCCCCCCCCTCCCTCCCTCCAATCTGCCCACCCCCATATTATTATTATCCAGCCTATTAGAGCGTCTCCAACACATGGACACTTTAGACTCCAGAAAGATACATGAAGGAAGGGGGTAAAGGGTGTAGATTTAATTTCCTGTTTGAGTTTTGGGTGATTCGATAGCATGGTTTAGACTTGGAGAGTGTGTTTGTTCATGCTGTAATACTAAAGTCCCCAAGGCTCAACACAGCATGACCAGGCACTGTTTTCTTTGTGTGCATGTGTGTGTGTGTGTGTGTGTGTGTGTGTGTGTGTGTGTGTATGTGTGTGTGTGTGTCCTAACCTCAACACATGACCTCGAAGGAGGCTGGGCACAGATGATTGGATTTTTAGTGTGTGTGTGTGTGTGTGTGTGTGTATGTATGTGTGTGTAATGCAATGTAATATGATCATTTCTCTACATCCCCCCCTCCCCCCCCCCCCCCCCCCCCCCCCCCCCATACACACACACACACACACTTTCTCCTCTCCATTATAACCAGCACCATCCTCTTTGTGTAAATGAGGGTGGACATTTTCTCTAAATGTCTTAAGTGTTTTGTTCAGCATCCCTTCCATCTATTGTAAAGCATCTAATCCATCAGAGATGCCAGTTTAGCTGCTGTGTGTCTGTACCTTTTAGTTTGGTATCCAGACAATCCAGGCCAGAGTTTTGTCTGCTCGGAGTTGATCATAATATTATCGTCTGCTAAAGACAACCATAATATTATTTGGTGGTGGGGAACATGACTATCAGCTCTTGCTTGTGACTTCTACTTCCTGACCGGTAGAGTGAGTGGGTTTTAGCCTGAGAGGTCCGTCATATGGAAGTGGAAATGGGTGCAGGATAGTATAGAGCAAGGGTTCACAAAACACTCAGGCGACTCTGAGAGAACTTCTGAACCTTTAGAGTTTGGCTTGTGGTGGCGGTTGGGTCTCACGGACACACTGAAATAGTATTTTTGCTCCCAAGATGAAAACGCTAAGACTCCTAGTATAGAAGATAAGGATGTATGAATCTCAATCCATGGTTTCTGGGTTCCGATGTCCATAGTTTAGCACGTGGCCATCGTTGAGGATGATACCTAACCTAAGTCAGATCCATGTCATTCATGAAAGGTACCTTCCTGTTCAAAGTCACCTTGGATAAAGGCATCTGTTTTGAGGTTGTTGCTGGCACAACAAGCCTTGGTTATTTTCACTTCCATCGGTGTGTAAATGTCATGGCTTAATAGTGCAGTACTTAAGCACTAAATTAAATTTGCGCTCCATTTTCCCAGTAAAAGAGGACTGATGATTGCTAATGTCACATGGGAATGGATCCAAGAGAAATAAATCAAAGTATTTTATCAGCGTTGTGGCATGTGTTTGGTTTGTACGAGAGGAATACTCAACCTTGATTCCTTCTCAGATCACATAATGCCAGGGCTCTTTTTGGAACTAAAGTCACAAGGCAAACAGTACAAAAAACGTACAGATGGTGAGATCCTTTACGTGTCCAACACATTAGGCCACACACGTCGTAGGACAGTTTTAAAGGAGCGGTTTTATGACGATTCTGATTCATCCATAACTGACAAAGACCGATGAGACCGTAGACTGGACTGATGGGCAGCGTGTTAGTAATGATTGACCTGCTTAACCCGCCTGCTCATCCACCTCACTCATAAAATCAATCAGAGGCATTTACAGGACAGAAGAACTGGAAAACCATTGAAACCTTCCTGGCCGGGTTTGTCACACAGTTAGCGCTTGTTCGTGTAGAACCATAACATTTGCAGCAATTTGAAATGTCTGTAAATTGTTTTGTTCATGTAAGACAAGTGAATAACAGTAAGTGAGTAAGTACGTCTTAGCTGTAAGAACAAGCCTCTCTAGAAACGAGAAGTAGCCCATGCGTGACTAAATGAAGAGTCTTAATCAGAGAACATCATCTATTTTCATATACAAGATATGAAACCATCAACTTATTCAACCGAAATAGCGCATCTCACATGTGATCACATGTAATTGCACACGGGAGCACAGAGTTCCTTGAAACTGGTCTTTACCCAGAAAGCCGTGCCACACCCTTGTGGGTGAGGCACGCCATGTGCTCCCTGATCACGCCAATGATAACTAATTCACACCGTTGGTTCTCTTTGCCTTGAACACCCACGCGCTGGACGCAGGCTCGGCGTGGGGGGGGGGGGGGGGGGGGTGGGCTAGCGGGATCTCCCCAGCCTGCATAGCGGACGATAGCATCCTCCCTGTTGTTGCTAACAGTTGCGAGGGCCTGAGAAACCCTGAGAACGCGCCGCGTGGGCCCCGCCCGTCGATCTGAGCACAAGTGTTGCGTTGGGAGTGGGCTTAGCCCCCGGGTGATGGTCACGAGCCTCAGCCTGTCTGAGTCCAGCGTTATTAAAGTGGTGTTACAAGTCTCCTCGAGGAGGAAGGGTCTAGAGTAGTAAACACTCTGGGATAGGTGAGCATTTCATTTCTTTCAAGGATATAAAGTACTTATTACTATTTCATCATATAGAAGATGCTGTTATCATTAAGAAGCCGGTGGGGCCAGGGTCGGTAAGTTAGTTTGGCATAGGGACACATTTCTTTTTACATTATTGGAAGAGCGGGCCATAACATAAGTAGAAGCAAAAGCTCAAAGGACGGTCATTTTCACACCTGAATTCCAAAGATTTGGTCAAATTCAGTGAAGTTGCCCTCTTTCTTTCATTTTAACATTTGGGTGGGTTTGCATTCACATTGGACTTTGTCAAATGACCCAAATAATGTAAACTCAAACTTAAAACACTTCCTGTGTGATCAGTCGGCTTTTATGACTTAAATGAAAATATAATTTGAGCACGGTTTAGGGGGGGGTAAATTATTTATTTGGACATTATATTGGGGACTTTCATAGTTGGTCCAAGACTGTTAAACATAAAAAGAATAATAATAATAATATATATATATTTTAAACAAATTAAGCATTGCTGTCTGGCCAGTTTTGGCCCTTGGTCTGCCTGTTCTCATCCCCTGAGCCAGGGAGCTGGGCGGCATCTTGCTGAAGAATGTCTACACGTAGGCATTTGGGAACCGAACCCAGCGACTTCTGGGTCCTGGGAGTCAAACACCCCAACCGCTCCTACGCCTGGAGTGTTACGTAATGACTATGTACGGGAAACATCGGCAGGCATTGGAAAGGGATGTCTGCAAAACAACAGCGCTCTCTGCTAGAACAGGTTTAACACGTGCGGACAGCCACGTCCAGGCACGTTAGGTAAGGGAGTGCTACGCATGCCTACGCATGCCTACCCATTCCACTGAACACAGATGTGTTTAGCGGATTGTGTTCTACTCAACCTAAAAAGAGATGTCGTTCTGCCGTATTTTTTTATGAAGAGTGGAAGGCATAGGCAGCCAGCACAATAAAGCACAGGAGTTAACCATCTACTAAGATGATGGTGTGTGTGAAGTACAAGGGGTGTACACAGGTGTGTTCTGGGCCAGACATAGCGATAAGGGGCAGAACAAGGGAGCTTTGTTCGGCTAGGGTGTTGCCTAATAAGCAAGGGTCATTGTGATAAAAACACAAGAAAACACCCCCCTTTTGAGCGTAAACATTTGTGATGTTACTCGAGCTCTTTCCCTGATCGAAACTGGTTATTACTGCGTTTCAATGGGAAGTCGTATTTCACATGTACGGTTTGACAGAAACTGACCTTTACCCAGCTTAATTTCACTGTTCAAATACTGCCACGAACAAACTATTCCTCTCAGAAGAATTGAGGGCATCATGTACTTGTTTTCAGCAGAATATAACTTTGAATTATTGGTGCACCTCCTCCACGCACACATGCACGCACGCACACACACACAAACATACACACGCACACACACACACACACAACACACACACACACACGCACGCATGCATGCACACACATGCACACACACACACTCATGCTTCTATGCTATCTGCCAGCCCCTGCTGTAATTTCCTCAAAGCGATTCGGACCGACTGCCGATTAATGAAGCTGTGGTGTGTGATAACAGAGCAACTGTCCAGAGCAACCACTCACTGTTCTCTCTCTCTCTCTCTCTCTCTCTCTCTCTCTCTCTCTCTCTCTCTCTCTCTCTCTCCCTCTCTCCCTCTGTCTCTCTCTCCCTCTCTGTCACTCTCTCACACGTTCTATGCAATTCCCCCTCCCAGTTCTCCAATACTCCCCCCCCCCCACCCCCATTCCATTTGATGGAGGCAGTGGGAAGGACTTCAGGTACAGCAGAGAGAGAGTGAGAGAGTGAGAGCGAGAGAGAGCGAGAGCGCATGCGTTCTGATGGGTGGCTGAAATGTGCGTAGGATGTGGAGAGAAGAGGGAAGGTGGGAGGGTTTGTTTGGAGGAGAATCGCACAGGGAGGGGGTAGGGGTGGGGGGGGGGGAGGGGAGGAGACCCTCACGTTTGCATGCATACTAGACACATACACAGACGCGGGCACATGCACACACATGCAGCGTTCACACGATAACAACTCGTACACGCGTACTTCTCGTTCGGCGAAGACATCAGTGGTCTCGCTCGCCTTCATCTCATCCTCTCACTCTCCCGTTCTTTCTCTCTTTCTCCCTCCCTCCCTCTCTATCTCCCACGCTCGATGGGGGAGGATACAGTTTGGCAGTGCGGTAAACAAAACATGAAAAGGCGGTAGGCCTTTTTGGTGTTCATAGTTGACACTTGCACTTGTTAAGTGCTAAGGGCCATGCAGGCTTACGTCCCTCCACTCCACTTAGACTTTGGACATCGAACCCAGAACCTTTGGGCTGGGAGTCCAACCCCCCGAGCCACTGCTAGACGGCTCTGTGAGTGGAAACGCATCCGACCGCGGCGCTGCTCGCGGTTCAGACCCTCGGTTCCTCAGGAAGAAGAACCGGTGGAGCGTCAAGGCCTTCAGAAGAGGGGTCATTACTCGTTTTCGTCTCGGGACCCGAAGGACAATTTCAGTGTCTCAGTGGGACCCAACCGACCGCGCGCTCACCCTGACAACGCACCAAATATTCAGAACACGCTGAGCGTTACCGTGATTGCTGAGCCCTTCTTTTTCCCGTGAAGGACCTCCACGTTTTACTGAGTGTTCTGTGCATGGTCAGACCACGACCCCCCTCCAACCGGGACGCAACCTACTTTGGGTCCCGACCCGTAGTTTATGAAACGCTGCGCTACACTACCCAGCCCCTGCCCTGAAAAATACAACTCTGTTCCATAACTGGTTTTTAATAAAGTGGACCTTCAGCCAATAGCTTTCTGATTTGGTTTGCAGTTGGTTTATTTTCATTGGGGACATAATCTCTTTGAAAAAATAAAAAACGGTTGTCTGAAAGGACCTGTAACCACATTTCTAATTGTTTTTGGTTCCACCACAAGCTGTTTATTATTTCTGAATGGTTGTCGTTTTTTTCCAATCGCTCTATTGCCAGAGAAGAGGTGAATGTTCATCTGTGGCCAATGTTGTGTATTTTGATACTGACAGCCAGGGACAACACACACACACACACACACAGCCAGGGACAACACACACACACACTCACACACAAACAGCCAGGGAAACAGCAGCTGCGACCTGGCTGGACAAAAGGAAAATGTGTATTTTTGTGTGTGTTTGTGTGTGTGTGTCTCTGTGTTTTCCTCCACAAAGCCTTACTACGTGAGGCCTGGCCGGGATGGAGTTGCGTAACAGAGAACATGTGAAAGGACAGATGATGAAAAAACAGAGAGAGAGAGAGAAGAAAGCAGAAATTATGTCATCCATTTTGCAGCAACAGTCTTGCCCCCCCCCCCTCCCACCAACACACACTATCATGTGTTCCTTTGGCAGAGATGGTAACACACTATGAAACACAACAGTTTTGAGTGTGTGTCGCTCTTGTGGATAATGCGTAGCAGCAGAGAGAGAGCGACAACCCAGGAAAAGGTTTGATTAACTCTACCCTATCCCGACCATTACCTCATTATGTAACAGCCTTACTTTCTCACTGTATATACACATTTACATTTGTGGATTTTATCTGTTTTTTCTTTAATTATTTTTACTGTTATTATTTCGTATCATATGTCGTATCTTATTTTGCTTGGTGTGCTTTGGCAATGTAAAGGTACGTTGTCCATGCCAATAAAGCCTTTTGAACCTTGGCACTGAAAGGGAAGGAGAGGATTGGGTGGTTTGGTAACAAAGGCCCGTCGCTTCATCTTACAGCAGATGTGGCACACAGGCCATATTTGGCGTCACAGCGGAGAAAAAAAGAAAGAAAGGACGGAAGGAAGGAAGAAGGAGACAAGGGCCCGGGTTTCACAGCAGGTTTTTATCAACACAGGGCTAATGTGACGTCAGAGACCGCAGCAGAAGAAGACGGAGCAGAAGAAGAAATATCCCGGTCGCCTACGCTGGAACCTGTGAAGGACCTTTGATGGCCGCATGCCGGTCATCAGCGAGGTTCGATAAAAACGCGACGGGTTGGTGTCGGTAAAGTTTGTACCGTACCTTCGGCTCACTCTGAGAGATCACTCTGTCGTGATCGTAGTTAGCTTGTGCTTGCTGAGCCACGTTTGTTTGTTGTAGCATGTTAGCAAACAGCTGCGGGGGAAAGAAACAAACACAGTTTGTTTGTTTTCCAAACTACCAGATGTTGAAACCAGGGGACAGACAGATGGAGAGACGGAGCAGCGAGATGGACCATTATGCAGCAAACAGACACACAGACACACACCAGCTGACTCCCCCCCCCGACCTGTTTCCTATTTCTGTTGCCCACGTGTTGATAGCATCCAGTCAGATACAGTCTGTTTTAGAGCAGGCTTTATCAGCTTTTATTGTTTACTGACACGCCAAACAATTCCTGATCCTACCATGATCTGCCTGCCATCTGAATACACAAGTGAGCGGAAATCACACACACACACACACACACACTCAACCAACTCCCCCTCCCCTGACTGCTATCCAACTCAGGTCACACTTCCTGTTCATCTCCCTGATGACAGACACTTCCCCCCCCCCCCCCCCCCCCCCCATCATGCTCCCACTTCCTCCGACATGGCTGGGGGCGGGGGGGATGCGAGACAGGGAAGAGCAGAGAGAGACACGGTGGGGGGATCAGTCTCTCGGTTCTTCATCAGAGGAACACACAGCGTAGTTCCTCAACACTCTGGCTCACTACGCCCCTCGCAAGGAGTTCTGCTGTGGAGCGCAAGCTGTCACGTGACCTGCATAGATAGAGCTATATATATGTAGTCTTTACGAGGGTTCCAATCATGTGATCCAAAGTTACGTAAAATGAGTTCAAGCCCACCATCTTGGTAGTTCTCGACCAAACATTCTAGAATAACCAGTTGTTGTTATTCTTGTTCTTGTTAGGGTGAAAAAGCAGCAAGATGGCGGCTTGGAGTGTGCGTTACATCATGTGAAACCCTCCTATAGCTGGCGTTTGGTTCCCTGGTGGCGTTTTTACGTGCTACATATAGATAGCTGCTGGCCTGGAGCATCATGTATGCTAACAGCTATAAGCAAGAGAGACGGAATGATGGCTATTATGAAATCTCACGTTTGCAACAACAAAAGAACATTTGCCGACATCAAAGAAATAAACATGTATCACAGATATTGTAATGTTATAAAACCCCTCACACACACACACACACACACACACACACACACACACACACAAACACACATTCTGGAAAACAATGACTGCTCTCTTTACCTAAAACAAGCCACCACTAGTTGGTGTTCAGCACAGAGGAGGCTCTCTCGTGATGCGGTCCCACTGTCTTATCTAAATAGTTTCGATGTCTCGAGAAGAGAGAGGATGGGAGGAGGAGGGGGATGCTGCATTCTTCCTCTCTGACCTCATGCTCCACAGCCATTGTGGCTCGCTGTTGTATGCATCGCCACCATTGGCTGGTGCAACTGTCCGTCAATGAGTAACCAGACCTTTTTAAACAGGGTTTAAAGGTATTTGTGTGTGTGTGTGTGTGTGTGTGTGTGTGTGTGTGTGTGTGTGTGTGTGTGTGTGTGTGTGTGTGTGTGACAGAGGTGTTCTGTGTCCTCTGCATACGCACACCTTGTGTGGATTTAATGAAAACACACGTGTGTTCATTTAAAGGTTCCCCAACAAGGTGATATTTTACAACGTGAGCTTGTGTTTTTGTGTTTTTATCAAGTGATGGAAATAGCCGAAAGTGTTTGTCTCGCGCTGTGAAAAGTTTCTCTTCCTGTCTCGATGTTTTACATCTGCTTTCTGAGCCGTCTAGAACAGCAACACTTCAGCACACACAAGAGACATTGTTATTTCTTTGTCACATTTCACACATTTACGATGATGCAAAGGTGTCAAACCAAAGAATAAGAGCATTTATCATACAAAATGTACATCACAGTTCTGGTTAGCAAAGTTACCTTACTGACCATGACCATATTATAATGACATTATTGTCTTTTGTATAATTATGGCTGGCCAAACATGCCGTATCCTAAACACAGTTGACAGTTGGCTGTCATCTGTCCTTTCACTCAAGCTTTTCTCTTTCTTTCTGTTCTTTCTGTTTTCCTTTCCTCTTTGCCCGGGTGAGTGCACAGCAACGGGGTATCAACTCATCACAGTTGAATGTGGGGCCCGCAAAGCCATCTGAGAGACTGTAATTGTGATGAATTACTCTGTAAATACCCCCGGCATTACAGCTCACGTACAACAAGGCGTGCAGCATTCCTGAGTCACTACGGTGGGACAGCGTTGGCCGACGATGCAGAACATGTCTTTTTTTTAACTCTTCGTTTATTTTCTAGTTCATTGTTGAAGTAACCTTGTGTAGAGTGTGTGTGGATGATGGCTGGTTGAAGCAGCCTCACCTGGCCGAGTCTGATTGGACTCTGGGGCTGGGTGAGGCTGCACATTGAGTAATCAGTGTGCACAGGTTAAACCAGCCATCCCCACATACACTCAAGGAGATCTCCTGCATGGCATTATTGAGCACCAGGACATGTATCGTTGTCTACAAACGTTTACAACAAACCGGTTTTCCAACAACGCCATCCTGTGCCCTTGTTTTGGAGGAGCCCTGTAAAAGCCGCCTAGGTGGAGTGTAGCATGGACATTGCTACACCTTGCTTCTTGATTTTTTTTTAATCCACGCAGTGAACCATGTAACCATAGTAATTTAGACTGGCAAGAGAACCAAAGTTCCAGTCCAATTTTCTCTCTAAAATTCTCTAGTATTTCCATGAGGGAATTATACTTCCTGACAAACTTCCAAACTCAGCTCTTGCTCTTTCTCTCTTTCTCTCTTTCTCTCTTTCTCTCTTTCTCTCTTTCTCTCTTTCTCCCTTTCTCTCTTTCTCTCTTTCTCTCTTTCTCTCTTTCTCTCTTTCTCTCTTTCTCTCTTTCTCTTTTTCTCTCAACCTGTATTCATTTTTATATTCCTCTATCTGTTTATTTGATTATCTCTATCTCTCTATCCCACACACAGTCTCTCTTTATTCCCGTCTCACTATCCCTTCATTGCTCTTTCACTCCCCACACTCTATCCATGTCTTATACTCTCTGTCTCTCCCCCTTTCTCTCTTTCCCCCCTCTCTCTCCCCCCTCTCTCTGTGTTGTGGTAACTTGGCATCTCATACTTAAGGGCGGAATACAGACATTCCAGCAGCAGAGAGACCAGGACTTGCTCTTTCACATCCAAATATGGTGCTGGCAGGTCGGGTCAGGCAAAGACGTTTGGTAAGAGGCAACGTTTGTGTGTGTGTGTGAGTTTGATAAAAAAACAAGGAATGCCCCTCTGTCACCCCAGGTGGGAGAAGTGCACCTTTATGGAACTGAATGGCTTTTTAAAACTCACACAAGCATGCACACACATACACACACAGCACTGAAGGGGAAAATCATTCATTTTGTCCATTGCAAAGTTGTGCCACACACAAAGACACACACTCACACACACACACACACACACACACAAGGCCTGACTCTATACATAAGACAAACCTTTCCCCCCACAATACACCTTCCAATGTCTTCATTCATCATCAAGAGACACACACAACTGGTCAATGACGCACACACAAACACACACATTCCCTCTCTCTCACACACACACACATTCCCTCACACACACACACACACCCACACACAACAAAGGCTGCTAATGAGCAGCCGCGCCCTCAGATCAGTCTAGCTCTGACAGCAGGGAGTCCTCCCATTGGTCGGCTGCCGTCGCCGTGGCGATCAGCGCCCCCCGAGCAGACAAAAGACCCCAGCCCATGTTTCCCCCCGTTGGTGTGTAGATACTGTACACTCCAGGAAGTGGAGTTCATTTCCTTCACATAAGAAAAACACACAACACTTACTCTATCTTGAGATGTATCTGTTATGCACTATCAACAATACATAATAATAATACTGATAATAGTGTTTCTAGTGACCATGTCTTTCTGATCACTATAGCTAGGCTACTCTACACTCAGCACTGTCCAGTTGAAACTAAGTCAAGTAAATTTTGTTTTGTAGCCACTCCAACTTTTTTTAATATATTTATATTTATGTAAAGTTTTTATATTTTGATTGTTCTCTGCATCACTTGGAAGTCTCAATAAAACTCCCTTCTGCAGGACTCAATGTAAACACCTAACTATTAAGACTCCTGCTATTACTACTACTACTTCAACTATTTCTACAACTACGTTACTTTTAAGACTCCAGCTAATACCACTACTCCTACGACTACTTTAACTACTGTTACTACACTACAGTTACAATTCCTGCTACTACTACTACTACTTTAACTACTACTACTACTACTAGTACTATAGTAATAATTATATAAACATAAGCACGTATATTTATCTAAGTAAACCACAGTCACAAATCCAATCTGCAATTGGTGTTTCCAGGGACACCAATAAGGGATAAGACAGATAAGCCGTTCAGACGTCTCACCTTCCCTCAATCCGGTCGCAAAACCAAGCTCACAAAGTTGGTGGAGGAAAGCAGCCTTTTTTTGCCCATTTTTGTCCACTCCGTTTTGATTGGTTCGTAGAGCCGGGGGAGGGGCCAGCCCATGCCCATGCCCATGCCTGGGTCTGGATTTGGAGTTGCAGAGAGTGTGTTGTCGTGGTGATGTAACCCTGTTTAATTTCCCATCTGCTGTAGGGGGCTGTTGTCACATGTGTGGAATGCAACAACGTGGAGACACCGGCCGACAGGAATGCTCATAATTGGGGGGCTAGGCCGCGTCAGTGTGTGTGTGTGCATGGAAAGAGTTATGTTACTAAGTTTTGGGTTAACATTCATAGCATTCATATTTGGTCCCCACAAATACCTTTCATGCTTTGTCTCCACGAATGTCCTGTCCTCGCCAGTTAGCTGTGTCTGTTTGAGTGTGTGTGTGTGTGTGTGTGTGTGCACGTGCATTTGCATGTGCATGTGCATATTTCTACGTGTTTCCACACACACACACACACAATCGTTTGCATCTGTTAGCTGAAAGGATTAGTTGAGTGAATCATTAGTTGGCTACGCTTCACTGATAATGGTGCTGCGATGATGTTCAGTGATTGCTGAGTGATCAAATCACGTTGGATCTACGTGCCTGGTTGCTTTTGAAGTGATCTGTGATCCAGAAGTCCTACTATGTTACAGCAGAACTTCTGGGGGGAGACGGCGCAGAGCCTGGGCCGGAAACCAGAAACTGCAAGGGGTGGAGCCACGCCTTGTTTCAGGTTTCTCCACAGAGATATTCCACCAAAGAAACCTCATTTGCGTGACTGGATGAAGCATTCAGCAGGGGATTTAATTCTGCAGTGGCCTGTCAGCACATTGTTGATTTGACACTGGACACTTTTTTACAATTCACAACTGCTGGCCGAGTATCTGTTAGCCAATTAGCCAACTTTTGAAGGAAAAGCCTTGTTACACCATTGATTTAGTGGCCATTGATTTAGTGATCAGTGCCTGAAGTGATCAATGGTTTACAATTTAATCAAGGGGCTTCCTTTAAAGGTAAAGGAAGTGATGCAGAATGTGTGTTTTACGCTCATATCTATGAGTATCTATATAGGGGTGGGTTTTGTAACATAGGTTGGTATGATATATGTATATTTATATATATACATATATATATATGTCTATCCTGTATAATCCCTCACACAGTCCGTTTTCTGCTTATGTGTATGTATTTAATAATACATATTGCATTCCTCGACAGCCCCAGCAGCTAAATATAGGAATTGACTGCATAATCCAGGCGGTGCATCTGTGGAGACACCACTAGTTATCACGCTTGGAGTTGGACCTGGCCTATCATAGCAGAGACATATAACACACATGCTCGCACACACACGCCCATGCACGCATACACACACACACTGGAGAGGTCAGGAGGGGGGAACAAATATGGAAAGTATTTGATAAACCATAACTTGGTAACATTATTCTCATTCTCATCCAACACACACACACCAACACCCACACACACACACACACACACACACACACACACACACACACACACACACACACACACACACACACATTTGAATGCGTGTGTGTGTTGGTGGCTTACGCTAGTGTTTACCGTTGTTTAGATACTCAACTCGGTAGACAAAAAACTATGACGAGGACCCATGAAATAAACAGAATAATCCGGTACTATTGTACCAATTTGTTGGAGGAACAAAAATGGGAAACAAACAACATTTTGATTGGAACGAAAGCTGAAACATAGTTATCGCTCTGGAACAGTACCGTTAATTGGATTCTTAAATCAAATGTATTTATTCAAAAAACGGTTAACAATGTTATTATTTCATTCTATGGTTACCGTTTCAAAATATGGGTTCTGTTTGCAAACGAAACGATTTGAAAAAAAACATTTTGTTTTTCAAGCCCTGATTGGAGGTTCCAGTTCACACAGACCTTTGATCTGCTGGCAGGTCAGAGCAGAGGGCCAGAAGGCTTTCAGACACCTAGTCATTAAGACATGCTCATCCCTTCACTCTCTGTCTCTCTCTCACACACTCACTCTCTCTGTCACACTCATTCTCACTCATGCATGCATTCACACAGACATGTTGAGACACACGACAACACAAAGACACATTCAGACACACCCACCCACACATACTAGCAGACAGAGAAACACTACAGGATATAGAAGGTTGCACCCCCTACATCCAAGACGGATTGTCTTTTGGTGACAAACTGCTCTTTAAAAAAAAAATCGATATCCAACATGCATGTGTGTGTATGCATGTAGGCAACACACACACACACACACACACACACACCTATGAGGCGAAATTACTAACTGTTCGTTCGGGAGAGTTCAGAAGGGGAGCCTTAATGAGTGTGACTTTCACATCACATGCACTGTATACACACACACACACACACACACACTCCAAACCTGAGTGCAAACACCCTTGCAGAGTGTGGCGGACCACATCAGATTAGCCATTTTGTCTGAGAGCCATTGATTTGTTTTTTTCTTCTTAAGCCATCTGCTAGTTTTTTTTTTCATATTTGCCCCCTCCATCTGTTTCCATGACAACCCTGTGTCGATACAAGCAAGGGTCTTATATCGGGTGGCAATCTGTTCTTTATACGTTGTGTCGTTTGTGGTGAAATCCATCTCCGCTGCTCTCGTTTGCTTTGGTGGAGTGTCACGGTGAGTCACAGACACAACTATTGTCTTCGCGGCATCAAGGCTGTGCTGCTATTGTAATGGCTCCCATCACCACCACAACACAGGGAAACACCTAACCTTCGCCTCTGTGTTGTTTTTATAAATAGAACTCATGGCATCAGCACCATGCTCGTTTCTGGACTGGGAAACTAAATGCTGGGACAGTTGGATGAAGGCTGCTTCTAATAGCATCACTTTATCAGATTAGACAAACATGCTTCTGTTAGACATAGAACCTATTAGTAGTTTACGGATGAATGCCCCATGTCTTAGACATACATGCTTAGATATAAAAGATACTATTAGCCTAAGCATATAAGTAACTAGCTTAAAAGCTATTATTAACTTAACATAGCATAACTTAACCTCATTTCTAGTATTAGCTTAGATATAAATGCACCTAAACTTAGACATCAATGTCTGTAAGCTTACACATAAAAGCTACCATTAGCTTTCACACAAATACTACTATGAGATTATGCATGCATCATACTCTAAGCTTTTAGATAAATGCTACTATTAGCTTACACAATAACCCTGCTATGTGATTCCACATAAACAGGCCACCCAACCATGAAGAATTTCCCAGTGCGCGGACACGGGAGGCTGTGAGGTCATGTCCACGCGCATCCCATCCTACCCGTCACCGTGGCGACTGTTCTGTACCTATGCCAACAATTACTGGGTCATCATACGTTCCCGCCATCGCAGACGACACTATTTATAGCTCTCTAGTTACAGTGTACGGGTCTTTTATTAATAATGCCGCTTCTCGGGAATGACTCAAATCTACGGGTTGAGATTGAATGGGACATTGTTGTGTTTGCCTCGTTGACAATATTTATATTAACAGATGGTCTCGCTCTCTCTCTCTCTCTCTCTCTCTCTCTCTCTCTCTCTCTCTCTCTCTCTCTCACACACACATACTTTTATCCTTTCGAAATATATGTCCGGGTGAATAATAATCTTAATATAATCCATATAATATCTATAATCTTTAATATTCTATATAATCTCTCATTAGCCTACATGGTTTACCTGGACACCTCCGCAAATATGTGTGTGTGTGTGTGTGTGTGTGTGTGTGTGTGTGCGCTCATATAGTAGCTAACCGTATTCTGCTACGCAGGTAGGAAATAATACCGTAGTGTTAATAGTACAAGGTACAATGGTATATATATAATTTGTACTTTGTTTTGAATGTGGTTCATGTGTTGCTGTGATGTGTATTTTATTTACTCTTTTATGTGTTCATTGGTTTGTGTTGTGGTAGCATATAATGCCAAAACAATTTCTGTGCAAACGGACAAACGTTGTATCTTATCTAACATTGTACTATAAACAAAATAGTAAAATGAATTACTTATACTGTTGTCTTGATAGTACAAGGTACCATGCTCTGCGACAACGTGGCATCCATTGAACCTTAGTTTAATGGGCTACACAGGTTCTGTTACCCCCTCTTTAGGCCTACAGGTTCTGTTTCCCCCTCTTTAGGCCTACAGGTTCTGTTACCCCCTCTTTAGGCCTACAGGTTCTGTTACCCCCTCTTTAGGCCTACAGGTTCTGTTACTCCCTCTTTAGGCCTACACGTTCTGATACCCCCTCTTTAGGCCTACAGGTTCTGTTACCCCCTCTTTAGGCCTACAGGTTCTGTTACCCCTCTTTAGGCCTACAGGTTCTGTTACCCCTCTTTAGGCTTACAGGTTCTGTTACCCCCTCTTTAGGCCTACAGGTTCTGTTACCCCCTCTTTAGAACTACAGGTTCTGTTACCCCCTCTTTAGAACTACAGGTTCTGTTACTCCCTCTTTAGGCTTACAGGTTCTGTTACCCCCTCTTTAGGCCTACAGGTTCTGTTACCCCTCTTTAGGCTTACAGGTTCTGTTACCCCCTCTTTAGAACTACAGGTTCTGTTACCCCCTCTTTAGAACTACAGGTTCTGTTACTCCCTCTTTAGGCCTACAGGTTCTGTTACTCCCTCTTTAGGCCTACAGGTTCTGTTACCCCCTCTTTAGGCCTACAGGTTCTGAGACTTTACATTATTATATAAAGTCTGAAGAGTCTGAGACTTTAGATTATTATCTAAGGTCTGATGGCAGACAAACTCAGATCTGGGTGAACTGGGCGTTTCACTTCCTGTCACTTCATATTTGTTTTGACCAATGATGTTGCTGGAGGCGGGGAACTCTAAAAGCGTGTGATGGCTAACACAAATTTAGCCAACAGTAGTACACCATCAAAAAAAAGTATCTGTAAAGGTTTCAAATCAACACCATGTAGAATCACCCCTGTAGAAATATGCATATTAAAATACCGTTCTGAAATCTTTATCCACTTAGGCTAATTAGTGTTCTTCGGTAGAATGCCTTCATGAAGAAACAGGAACCAAGGTGTTGTAGTTCCTGGTGTCGGCCCAGGCTCTGTGCCGAATCCCCCCTGATGTTTTGCCATAACAAAATAGGACTGATGAATCAGTTTGAACTCCCTCTCTGACAGTGTGTTGCTGCTTCCCCTGTATTGTTAAACAGTTTAGACAGTTTGACAACATAGAGGAAGTTATTTTATAATGTCTATTGTGAGACTCATTCGATTAAACTAACAAAAACAATGTTACCATGTAAAGTCAATGGACCCAAAATATTGACCCAGTTCTCAAGAAAGAAACAAAGAAAAACCGGTTCTTCTTAGAGATCTTCTTTCTTCTGAAATAAATTATATTTTCCAACTTCTTGGGTCTCTAGGGGCTTCCGTACTCCTCCCTCCCCAGGGGAAATTCCTTTGTGTTACCGACCGGAAATATTTCCTCCAACAGGCCTCCCAGGTGGGAATAAGATCTCATAGTAAGTGTCCCCAGCAGGGCTGACACATCATTGCTAAACACTGTTGGTTAATTCATGATGTAGAAAACAAAAGTCCCCCCCCTTCATGTTTTTTGCTGCACCTGTGAGTCAACTCATTAGCTACACCTCCAGGGTGGTGTTGTTTATTCGACAGGTGGGGTTAATTAAGACAGGCATATAGGAGGACTCATCCCCAGACTCATGTCCATGAAAACGCATGAAAACGGTCCATCAGGCCGGGCCAGTAGGGGGCGATACAGAAGGGCCTCCGTGCACAGACATCTTTTTATTAAACCGCATTCGGTGACCCAAAGAAATGTCTAAACAAAACACACGTGAAAGACGACCCTTGTCTTTACCGATGAAAGAGATGGTGGAGGCTCGCAAATACAACCATTTCCATGAGCAAATTGAGGTCATGATGTCAACGTTTTCAAAAGTATCAGTTTCCCACGTCCACACGAAAACACAGAACATTTTGTTTTGAAAAAACTCTACTTTGGCAGGTGTTTTTCCAAAAGCTCATTTTCAGTGACCCAAAAACACACTTTTTGTGTAGGAGGCCAAATTGGATAAAATAAATGGAGGATGGGGCTTTTATCCAAAGTGACTTATAGTGAATTTTAGATCCAGCTAGCGAAGGTATCTTGCGCTAGCATGCCTGCAGGTTAGGCTGCGGACATGGGGGTTTCAAACCTGGAGCCTTTCGACCCGGGAGTGAAACAGCATAACCACTAGACGGATCTGCATGATGTGGACCTGTAGCTTCCTAAGAGGACAGCCAATGGAAGGGTTTCACATGATGGGGACCTGTAGCTTCCTAAGAGGACAGCCAATGGAAGGGTTTCACATGATGGGGACCTGTAGCTTCCTAAGAGGACAGCCAATGGAAGGGTTTCACATGATGGGGACCTGTAGCTTCCTAAGAGGACAGACAGTGGAAGGGTTTCACATGATGGGGACCTGTAGCTTCCTAAGAGGACAGCCAATGGAAGGGTTTCACATGATGCCACGCACACTCCAAGGCGCCATCTTGGCACTTTTCCACCATTATTATAATAAGAATAACAACAACTTGTTGCGTTGTAATTCTAGAATGTTTGGTGAAGAAGAACCAAGATGGTGGGCTGGAACTTCAGATCACATGATTGGAACCCTCCTATGGACATGATGTAAACACAAGACCTGAAGGCTCAGTCTGACTGTTATGTAAGAGAGCTAACTCTCATCTCTCCAATTCCTCAGCCTGAGGAAATACCCACACCCACACACACACACACACCCATACACACACACACACACACACACACACACACACACACACATACAAACACCCCCCCCCACACACACACACCCATACACACACACACATACACCCACCCACACACCCACCCACACATAATAACACACACACATACACACACACACACACAACAAAACCTGCATATCTGGCAGCCTCACTGGTATCTGCAGCAACTTGTCAGCATGGAGTTATGTGTGTCTGTTTGTGTGTGTGTGGGTGGGTGGGTGTGTGTGTGTGTGTGGCAATGTTTGTGTTGGCATGTGCATGCTTGTTTGTGTACAAAACAGATTACATATATGTGTGTGTGTATGTGTGTGTGCATGCGTGTGTGCGTGCGTGCGTGCGTGTGTGTATGCGTGTGTGTGTGTGTGTGTGTGCGTGTGTGTGTGTGTGTGTGTGCGTGCGTGTGTGTGCGTGTGTGTGTGTGTTCCGTGTGAGCTGAAATCAAGGTGAGTGACCTTCTGGAATGGGTTATAGTTTTCCTTAATGGTTAACCATGAGCCTCTTTCTACATTTATGAAGCTCATGTGTTGAGGTAAAAGCCTTCTTTTAATGTTGAGCACTTGAGTTGTACAGACTGCACATCAGAGCTGATGTTAGGACTTTCAAAACCCTTTTTTACGCTCCCATCTCCAAGACAATCCCCTCCAGCTGCAACCCCAGCTGCCCCCTCCCTGACCCGGCAGCCTCTCCCTGTGCCCCTTACCCCCACCCCCACCTCCCTCCCCCGACAGGAAATTAAAACCCTCCCGACAAATTAAAAGTCCCCCTGCGCGTGTACACAAAAGCCTCTTCAAATCAGTTGGAATCTAGATTCCAACCATCCAAAGTCCACTGTCATGAAGTTATCAAAACGGTCAGACAGCCTTCTCCTGGGGGGACCCAAGTCTCTTCAAGGGTTATGACCTTACATTATCCACGTGAATGGCAGTGAACAGGTGAAACCTCCTGACACACCAACGAAGCGACGAAGATAATCCCGCATAATAATAACAACAAGGGCAGGAAAAACCTAATATCAATACAAAAAGTCTCATGAAAACATTTGAAAGAACACACATTACGCCCACAATGCCACAAAGCCACTACTACACCGGAATGGTCCTTGGTGCCGACATAGCAGCCACAGGTGGACAGGTGTGCATTGCTGCACAACCGCAGGGGAATAGAAGCAGCTAACAGACAGCTTCAGCCCCTGAAACACCCAGTGCCCTACATCGGTACAGCTGGCCCGAGCACTCTACCAAAACCACTTCATAACCCGCTGGCCTTAGGTCACACGTCAATGCCGAAGGCAGAGCGAGAGAGAGAGAGCTTCTAGTTGAAATGTGGCAGCACTTCCCAGCTCTATTACAAATCCATTCTGCAGCCATTAGTGTAATGGCTGCAGAATGTCCATGGAGAGGGGCAGGAATGCGCGTGGCTGCTCAGCCCGTGACCATCACACCATTGTGCCCTGGCTGATAGAGGACGGATTGTTTTGGGGGGGAAACATCGCTCCCGTCGCTACCGTCCAAGCTAGTTGCTAGCTAGTTGAACAAAGTAGTAAATCCGTCTTTAACAGCGTATACATGTGTCTTTTGGGGTATTTTACAGCAGAAACGTTGTCTGTTGTTTTGGCTTTGTTTTTTGCCGACACCCTGTCAAGAAACAAATTAGAAGCTCTTTGTGGAGTTAGCGCTGCGGCGTAAAGATGGCAGTAAAGTAGGGGGAGAGCGAGGCGTGTTTCAGGTGTGTTCTGGAGTTCACTAAAGCCCCTCTTTGTTAGCTTAAAAGGTCATTAAACCGGATTGGTGGAGGAGCTGATTTGCTCTGTGTTGCTGGTTATTCTGCATGAGGATGTTTGCATCATGCATGTAACCCACGCGATGCACACATGAACCACGTTCACTCATTTCATTGGAGCTTTAATCAGCCACTGATCGTTATTATTGGTATCTGAAGACTTAATCAGCGCTTTATCAGCCATTGGTTGTTATTATTGGTATCTATCAGATCAGAGCTTTTATTAACCACTTCTGATCATGTTGGGTGTATATTGCGCTTCCTTTTGTAAATGGCGGCGATGCACAGCAGGAAGGCCCAGTTGTAGAGGGTGCCGTTCTGTGTATGACTTCTGACCTGTTACCTTACCATTTAGGGGGAACACTATTTAATCCAAAGCAAGTGTAATGAACTTGTTTCGTTGCATCGGTAATCATCGTGTCCGCTGCTCTAAATATAATTCAACACGATTTCAGATGTCGGAATCAATCTAGTGGTGGTTAAAAAAGACGAACTTTTCAGTTATGTTCACAGTGCATACAAACCAAAAACCCACACACACCCACACCCACACACACACACACACACACACACACACACATACACACACACACGAGTAATGACACAGAGACTGCAAAACATTTTTGGGAACAGCGCATGACGTGTGAAAAAGACGAGACATGCCAAACAGACGACACAGCTGCTGCTCACACACTCATGGCACATTCCACAACCGCAGAACCAAACCCCCCTCTGAGGGAGAGAGAGAGAGAGAGAGAGAGAGAGAGAGAGAGAGAGAGAGAGAGAGAGAGAGAGAGAGAGAGAGAGAGAGAGAGACAGAGACAGAGACAGAGACAGAGACAGAGACAGAGACAGAGACAGAGACAGAGAGAAAGTTTGTTATGGAAAGTGTAGGCGGGGCTCAGAGGGGAGGGGAGGGAGAGGAGGGGAGGAGAGGCAGGGCGAGAGAGAGTTTTCTGTGAAGAAATCCTTGATTTGACCTTTCTGGATGGGGGCTGGTAGAAGGTTTGGGGGGTGGGAGGAACTTTGGAGGAATTGAAAGAATTGTTGCATCCGCCCTCTTTTTTACATTTCAGCACACGTACACCTCTCTCTCTCTGTCTCTCTCTCTCTGTCTCTCTCTCTGTCTGTCTCTCTCTCTCTCTCTCTTTCTCTCTGTCTCGCTCTCTTTCTCTCTCTCTGTCTCTCTATTTCTATCTCTCTGTCTCTGTCTCTGTCTCCCTTTCTCTCTCTCTCTCTCTATCTCTCTCTCTCTCTCTCTCTCTCTCTCTCTCTCGTTCCACTAATGCCTCCCCAGTAGTAGGCTACCTTTGTAGTGGGAGTGACTGCTGCCTACCTATTATTACAGAATAATAGGCAGATAAGATTGCAAGTCTTTAAAAACAGCAAAGAAAACTTTACTGGAAACTCTGCCAGAAACAAACAAGAAAACTTTACTGGATACTCTGCCAGAAAGAAAAAACAAGAAAACTTTACTGGAACCAAGGAGAATAAACAGAAACAAAAAATGCAATTCTTGAAACAAGTACAAAGAGTAGAAAGTAGTGAAGTAGATATCAGTGTACTGAAAGCAGTAGAAAATCAGGAACAAAGATTCTTGACTTGAAAGGTCCAAACAGCAACCCTAGCAGGTAACTATTTGGCGGCATAGTCAACTCAAGGCTGAACACTAATGTCTCAGGCCCAATGCCAACTCATATTCAATACCAGTTCAAAGTCCAGCCACACCGGTCACAGAAGAACCCTGTAGCAACAAAAATGTCGCAAAACCCGCAATAGCGGCACTCTTTGGGCGTTTTATTTTTTGTAAACGCGCTACCCTAACAAAATATATAAAGAAAAAACGTTCACATCAATTCGTGATCGTATGGTAGCGGAAACACAACGAAGGGAAACGTACGCAAAGATTGTCGGACATGTACGGCTATGAAAGGCAAAGTCCACCGTCTGAGCGTCCACACCGCGGTCATGTCAGGTGAACTGTGTCTGACAAGGACAAGGCACGGGTGACCCCCATCACCAATCGAGTGTCAATCAACGTTGATGCAGGTTCTGGAGGTCCGCCCTGACCCCCTCATCTAACATCACCCCCCCCCCCCCCCCCCCCCCCCCCCCCCCAAGGGCTAAAGAGGGAAACTAAAACAGAAGGAGGCCTTAGGGTGTCACGGTGCCTCTCATCTCGCAGGTGAGCATCTTGGCGTGTACAGACACGTCCACTTTATCTTTTCACCGGGCATCTGGCATTCTCCCCCCCTTTCCTACCCCCGCTGAGACCCAGAGCCCAGGAGATGCCTCAACATGAACAGAGGGGAGGAGGAGGAGGAGGAGGAGGAGGAGGAGGAGGAGGAGGAGGAGGAGGAGGAGGTGGGGAATGCTGGTCTTGTTTGGGGGCTGTGATCAAAAACATTGATCTCAGGCCCCACAATGCTTTGAGGGAGGGGGGGGGGTGAATAGCTGTAGGTTTTAATCTTAAATATATATTCAGTCATTTAAGTAATGGACAGCTTTTTGGTTTAGAGTCTAACGTGGGATATGCAAGCTGCTCTCTCTTATCTTGTGAATCTCAAGGCGTTCACACACACAGACTTTTAGGGGAAACAGAAGCTCAGACTCCAACGGTTTGGCGGCCATTTGGAACGCTGGCGGCCGGTGCCAGGGTGGTGCTGATGGTTGGGGTGGTGGTGGACACACAGAGGGAGACTTGGTACCCCAGACTGGGCACACGTCCAGGCTACTGGGGGGAGGGGGGCTGGGACAGAGCAGTCCAGAGAGTTTTCTGTCGTGGGGGGGGGGGGGCGTTTCGGGGGGCGATCACATAAAAGGGAGGGCTTGCGTCAAACTGCTCCCAACCGCCATCGCAACCCCCAGCCTCCTGGCATCTGGGGTTCCATTCACCCTGGCAACGGTTGCAGTCTTTAATGTGCGCGGGTGTTGGGTATAATTAGATTCAGGCCGTGGCTGGAAGCCACGTGTTGTGTGTGGTATTTTCCGCCGTTGGAGCAACAAACCGTTTGTTCTTTCTTTAGTGGAGAAACATTCTTAATACTTTCATCTGAGGCCTTAAAGGAAACCGTGTAACAGACCCGTCCCTGTGACAAGAAGTCGAGCGTAGTGTTTGAATACCAAGAGAATGTGTCTGGGTTCGATCCCCACTGTCTTTCAGCAGGACGCCCCAACCCCCTGCCTGCTCCTTGACGACCTTCGTCTGAATTCCCTAAGTTTCTCCGGATAAAAGCTTCTACTACATCACTAAAGAGCCAAGTAGAAGTCAAAGCAGCAGCAGAAGTGGGTTCAACGTGTGTAATTAAGCTGGTGTTTTCTGTGAGGGCAGGTGTAGCCGTTTTCTGCGACCTCTCCCAGCTGAAAACCGTTTTAGGTTTAATCCCCCGACACAAGATGTCCAACCCGTGTTTCTTACTTTCGATAAAAGCGTTGTGTGGCGCGTGTACCGGTATCTCCCCACCTACGCCCCGGCTTGTTATATTTCCCCGGAACACAACAAACTCGAGCGCACCAGCGCTGGAGTTATTCTTTTGATATTCAGCAGATGGAAAGTTGGCTGAAAGCAGAACAGTGCATTGTGTGATTGGGACAAACATTCTCCGCTCCACGAGAAAAAAACAGGAAGAGGAAAAGCCGCTTATTCACTTCCTCATGCAAAGCGGTACCACAGGAGAAGCTTCTAGAACCTGCGATAGCCGTGAGCCCCTGTCATCTATTCCCCTGCCTTACGTTAACATTTAGCATCAAGGCTGAGAAAAGTCAAACAATCGAAACTGTTGTAGTAGTGATGCATGTTTGTATAGTGCTTCACAGTATTCAAAAAATAAATGGACAGAGTGCAGAGTGCCCTTTCTGCATTTCTTCAGGAATGTAGAAACAACGGTACCTGGTTCTCAAGATTCAAATTCAAAATGGTGGCAAATAAAATAAACACTAAACTAGGCATCGTCGACACCTCCACAAAGCCTTATGGTATTGAATAGGTGAAGACCAAACCAAAGCACTGCAGATAAACATGTACTTCTGTCTACACATACATACATACACACAAACAGACAGACACACACACACATACACACACAAACACACACAAACACAAAGAAACCCTTGTGGCGCACCGATTAGCTCTTAATTTCTCTGATAACATTGATTTGCTACTGATGAGTCATGTATGCTATCGCTATCGGTAATGACATCACAAAAAAACACACACCTGATCTACATACACTACACCACACACACACACACACACACTAACTGTTGGCTGTTGGTCTTGTTATCAGGGCAGATATGTGAAATGGTACCAGAGTCTCAAGGTCAACTGATTAGATTAACCTGAGAAATAGAAATAGTTCAGCCATAGTGAAATAAAACCTCAAAACAGAACCAACAGCGGGAAACCATAAACACAAACCCATTATTAAACAAGACAAACAGGATACGGTTCTTCACCTCATGTCCTACAAGTCAGTCCAATGTGTGTGTGTGTGTGTGTGTGTGCGTGTGTGTATGTGAGTGTTGTGTGTGTGGTGTGGGTTGTTTTTCAGCTTCCTTAAAGGCCCATATAGTCTACCATATCAACAGGTTTTTGGTCAATGGAAGTTCACAGCATACTGTGACCCTGTAGAAGGGGTCAGCCGCTTACAATAGAAGCTTGGATTTCCTCTAAGATAGTCCAAACACACACACACACACACACACATACACACGACCACACACACACACACACACAAACTAGAAAAATCGTGCAGTCAAATTGTCTAGTGATGCAAAACAACCGGATTTACAGTTGGGCTTTATATAATGACTTTTACGTTTACTGTTTACTAAGTTGTCATTTAACAGACACTTTTGTAAATAATAAAAAAGCTTTGTTTTAACAACTTTCTGCTGGGAGTTGAACACACTAACCACTAGACTATCCATGCCCTCTTGTTGTAGATATACACTCCATTCAGATAGCAGTTACAACACATTTCACATATAGACCATTTCGGCTCATACATGAAATATTTATGCTATAATACATTCCAGTCATAGCACATGATATGTTTCAGTCATACTACACAGCAAGCAGTGGCTGTGTAGCCATGAATGCACGAGAGAAGCCAATCTTCCCACTTCTCCATTTTGCACAGAGACGAGAAAACATAAAACACAAAAGATCTCATTCATCCAGCGTGCCAGCGACCACAGCTAGGACACACCACCAATCCCTGCAGCAGGAAAAGCATGCTGGGACATCACGCCTCCTCTTTTCAGGCCTCCAGGAAGTACAACCCAGCGTTGGCTTCGTCCAAAGTACGTTCTGATGGCAGGGGGTTGACCCCGAAACTCTGAGCTGGAAAGAGGATGTTGGTTCTAGTCTAGTCTTTTCGAATCAAAATGATTAGTATGTCCCTTGATCACAGTTACAGTCTCAAAGGGCTTCACAGGTCCTTACACAACACCCCCTAACCCTAAACCCACTAAAGGACAAGGAAAAGTCCCCCAAACCCAGAGGGAAGGAACCTGGAGAAGGAACCCAGAAGAGGGATGCCTCCTTCAGGGATGGCTAGGAGTGAAACTGGTTCTCTGTCGAGGTCAGCAGCTTTTAAGCATAAAAAGCATTGGAGTTGATATATGTATGCTAATAGTCTTGGGCAGAAGAGAAAATCGCTGAATCCATGTCATTTTTTATTGTGTACATTTCAAATGTAAAAACTAAATACAAAAATGCATCATATCCATTTTCTACCAAGATGTGGAGTGGAGCAGATCTTGAAATATGTTGAACCCTCTGTCAGTCATCGTATCAGACAGCACTGCGTGTAAAGTGTATTCCACCTTCCATTTCCTTTCCCATAACATTTGCCCTGTGGTGTCTTTTAGTTTTTCTCTCTTCCAATCAACGGGAGCGTTTCACACTTGCTGCAGCACAGACAAAACACGGGCTCCGGGATTCCTGGGATGCCTGTCGCCAACGTGTTGTCCAGAGAGCGAGAGCAGAGCGAAAGTGACAGACCGACAGACCGACAGACCGACAGACCGACAGACCGACAGACCGACAGACCGACAGACCGACCGACAGACGGACGAGGATACCAACTCAGTGACCGCTCACCAACCTGGATGAACTACTACTCCCATAGGTCTACACAAAACGAGAAATATTCAGGTGATATCAGATGACGGTGGTATAAAGTAGTGTCTCATGCACTTATTACATGGAAATAGAACAGGGATAATAGTATGTTACCTTTTAAATAGTCCATTAGGTTTGTGTCATTAAGGCAATGCTATGCTGAGCCAATAACCCTAACTCTTCCCTGGTTACCATGACGACTACTGACAGCCCATTCTGTGCTTAAAGGTAGGGTAGTCAATTTATTTTAGAAGCACTTCGTCATATTTGTTTAAATTCTCAATCCCCAAAAAACCTAAACCTGTATCAGTGGCTGTCGCATGTCTGTAATAAGCCCATCCAATCATTTACTTTGGCCTGAATGAAATTATTGGATGGCTTACCTTTCAGACTACCTACCTAGTTGGCTACCTGTGCACACTTTGCCATGCTCCCATTGCACATGACTGGAGTTAACCACAAGACTAGCAGACCTATTGCCAAAGCTAGCAAGCTAGTCGTGTGTTTTGGGGGAGTGGCTTTGGAGGGAGGCATCTCGTACCTTTAAGGCATGTATGTATATGCATGCATATGTATGTACAACTTTACACTTTTTGAAACAAACTGTATACATACACACACATAATGTGCATACTTTTAAATGTTTTATTACTTTTTATCTCTTACTTCGTTTTTAATTACATTTTATACAGGGCTTGTCCATCGTGACATCATACTTGTTTGTGTTTTCTCCCTTTTTTCATTATTGTATTTAATGACTTGATTTAGAAGAGTGCCTTATCAATAAAAGATGTTAGAGTAAAAGGAACATCTCAAAGATTTAGCATCATTTTACTTTAGAAGCAACGGTTCGCCTGTCGTCACTAAATGAATAAGAAAGTTGTTTGGAATAAACACATAATATTAGTACATCAACTCACACTTTTATAAATGTATTTCACCCAGGTAGGTGCAAAGTGTGAAGCGAACGGCCAAGATCAAAAACACAGTTGCAAGCAGGTACAAAATAAATTGACACAAGAATCGACTCAAGCAAACCCAAAAGAGACAGAAACAGGGAAGTTAAATAACAAGTGTGAAGAGAATGACTAACCAACACAGGTGACGCACATTTGACTAACGACAAGCAGGAAGAACCGGGGCTGTGTTCGGATTGGTCAACTGGTGCCCCGCATAGTGCACTGTTTAGGGCGTCACCAATTTGTAGCGTCCAACGTTTCAGTGTACAAATCTGGTTGCCGACATTCAGTGCACTGCTTACTACCCATAATGCACCATGAAAGCAGTGTACAACTGACCGTGGATGACTCTCAGCTCAAACGAGCTGTCACAGCGGGACCACATGTCGGCTTGTTTAGGTGACCAATACATGCCACGCCCATCGGTTTCCAGGCGGATAAGTGTCCGTATCCCTGCCTAAGTGTTTCCTTAATAGTGAGCTATGGAACGAGGGAACAAGGAGCCCATCAACTACGCCATATCGGTTTCTGTGGCTGGGGGGTGGATGCATTGTGTTGGGGCGGGACGGACCGTTTTAACAGCCATAATGTTCATAGTGAGAAGGACTGCTGTTTGCCTGTTGTTGTTGTCTATGTTGTTGTTGTCTATGTTGTTGTTGCTCTTGTTCTGGGCCGTCCTTGGCCCATAACGTGAGTCACTGCCAATGCCGCTGTGACATCTTATCGCCATGGCAACAATGGCCTTGACACAGGAAATGCACATAAATAAATTAAATGAATCAACCTTGTTGTGATATTTTTGTCTATCCGTTCATTGTGCTCTACCTCTCTTCCTCTCTCACTTTCCCTCTCTCTCTCTGACTCCCAACATCTCTCTCTGACTCTCTTCTCCTCTCCTCTTCTTAGTTCACTCTGATCTTCCTCACACCCCCATATGTCTCTCCCCCCTCCCTCTCTGTCTCCCCCTTCCTCTCCCTCTCTCTCCCCCCTCTCACTCTCTCTCTCTCTCCCATACATCCATAGATGTACCACCACAGCCCATAAGAAGCATATGACAGCCACTCCTAAACACACCTCACACACACGCACACACACGCACACACACGCACACACACACACACACGCACAGTCCTCCAGAAAGATCTGGAGTTGCACAATGACAACTGTTCATGGACTCATGGTAAGTCTCAAATGATGTCACCACGACCCCCCCCCCCCCCCCCCCCGCCACCCACCCACCCAAACAAACACACAAACAGTTACACAGAAACCCACAATCCCTGAGACGCCGCAAAGGCGGCTTATAAGATAACAAGGCGCCCCTACACACACATAAACTCACTCGTGGCCACGCTAGTGGATGCACACACGCATGCACGCAGATGGCACTCACACACACACATACACACAGACAAACAAACACAGACAGTGTTGCAAAATTCCTCTGTCTCTTCCAACCAGACCACACCCAGCCTTGCTAGGAAACACTTAGACGGCAGTAAAATAACACACATATCACCTGCAGCATTGTCTCAGAATGCTACTCTGTGTGTGGGTGTCTGTGTGTGTGCGTGCGTGTTTGTAAGTGTGTGCGTGCGTGGGTGTGGGTGTGCGCGAAGACCTCATTGATAACAGGCAAAAGAGCTCAGTGTGCTGAGTATATATGTTGGTGTGAAAAACCATTGCTGTAGGTGTTGAGAAACAGGTACCAGCTTCTAAAAGAGAGACAGAGAGAGGGAGAGAGGAAGAGAGGGAGAGAAGGAGAGAGGGAGAGAGGGAGAAAGGGAGAGAGGGAGAGAGAGTGGGGGAGAGGGGGAGAGAGGGAGAGGGACAGAGAGAGTGGGGGAGAGGGGGAGAGAGAGAAAGAGAGGGGGTAGAGAGGGGGTGAGGGGAGAGAGATGGAGAGAGAGAGACAGACATGCACTTTTAAATTTTATAATACTTTGTTCGTTTTCCTTTGTTCCATTTTTTATCTGTATCTAAGCTCATTTAAATAGACTTTAGAGAAACTGAGAGCAAAAGAGAATATGAGAGAGTGAGTGATGGAGGTGAAGACAAAGAAAGAGAGGGTCATGAAGGATGAAGACACATGGATAGAGAGAGACAGAGAGAGGTAGAGAGAGAGGGAGAGAGAGAGAGAAAGAGAGAGAGACAGACATGAAGAGAAAGAGACAGAGAGATTTTAATGCATCGATTTTAGCGCTAGAAGTAGCAGAACTATTGCACCACAGGAATCAATCCATCAATGGTCAGAACAGCACCAGTGACAAGCGTTGAGGCTTGAAAGTGAACACACAGACTGAACTTTAGGTGCAATGTTGAAGTAGCGCTGCTGAGTCATCAACGCTCAGATCCCTGCTGCTAGTCTGCACTACATGGAGCGGTGTTTCTGGGGGACTTGGGAGTCCCCTTAAGTCATTCCAATGTGGATGATGTTTGAGAAACTGAACAGCAAAGTATGCTTTGATTGAGTCCTCCTCATCTGGAAGTTGTATAAAGGCCTCTGAGAAATGTCAAATTCAACTTAATTTTTCGTATGTTTTACTAACATGTTCGCACTTTTCATGCGGAAAAGATACTGTTAGAAAGAGCGAGAAATCGTTTTTATTTTGTCTTTTAAACAGTGCGAACCGAAGCCTTGTCTAACCGCCGGCGGTGCCCACATCTTCATTGCACAGAAAAGTGAAGTGGTTTGAAAGCGAGAGGGAATATTTTTTCAAACTGGAGTAAAATGACGCTGAAAAATGCAAATTTGAAGGAATTAAGAATAAGGAATCTAACCTGTGTCATTAATAAGAGGCGTATTCTCGTATACTCGGTTAGCGCAGTAGCGGTTGCTGTCACTGATGTTGAATCCTAGGTTCTAACACTGTCAGGTGCTTGTAAATGAACTATGGAACACATGGAAACATTCCACTTTTAGAGGAACGGTCTTCATGCAGAGTAAAAACCAGACCCAAAGCTCCACATTAACCCCGTCTGTCACCTGAGTCACCTGATACACAACAAACAACGTGTAGTACACCCACTCCCAACTTTTAACAACCACCCTAGCTGCTCAAAAAGACCCCGAAGGAATGCTGCAGTTGTTTGCATTTGAGTTTCTTGTGTTTGTCTACCAATACTTCAGGTTTATAAATACACACACACACACACACACACACACACACACATACTCTCACACACATACACACACACATACTCTCACACACACATACATACACACACACACACACACACACACACACACAAACCCGGCTGTCATCACAACCAGAGAGAGACATGACTTCACATGAGTCACAGAAAAAGTCCCTTTATCATTTTCTCTTTGTAAAAACAATACAATACAATAGCTAGCTGGCTATAGACCTTATTCACCTCGTGGCCATCTTGGTTAGTTGGGTGGGTAAACCTTTTATCGTTTTTGCTGAAACCATGAAAACTTAATGTATTCTTTTTATTATTTCCATTTTTGTCATGGTTTCCCCAAAGGTTCTAGACTAACTAACCAATATGGCCACTAGGTGAAAGAGGTTTATTGCTTGAAAGCTATAGAGGAAGAAGAATCTTTAGATCTCAGTCCGTGGCGGAGAGCTTCACGTTTCAATCTGAAGTGTATTTGCACACGTTAGAGGACAACGTAGAAGTTATCAATGGCCATAAAATGCTTGGATTCCAGGCATCCTCAACTGTGCGACATAAACGTGACAAACAACTTCAACATTTTAACAAACAACATACAAAATACAACAAACGATGTAACAAACAACATAAATAACGTAACCAGCGACAAACAACGTTGCAAACGACATTAACAACATGACGTTCAACATTAACAGGTTACAAACAATGTAACAAACAATGTAACAAACAACGTAACAAACAACGTAACAAACAATGTAACAAACAACGTAACAAACAATGTAGCAAACAACGTAACAAACAACATAACAAACTGTTTAAATAAAACTTTACGATAAAAGATATATACAGAAAAACGATAAGAACAAAGATAAGATACTAAATAAGATACTAAAATATAAGAATAAAACAAGAAGAGTGCAAACAGCAGGGATGACATACAAGGGTGGGGAAGTCGGCAGGGTGGGGGTCCGTGTGGAGCTGCATACCCCCTGCTCGGAGGAAATGTCACAGCTGAGCTGAGCTGAGCTGGGGGGCTGGTGGTGGCAGTGGTGGTGGTGTTCACAGCGTCTCCCTCGCCCCCTCCACCCTCCACCCCCTCCCCTGCAGTGGTTGAAGGGCATGAGGAGAAGGAAACAGCGTTGACTCAGGAGTACAGAAGAAGACAACAAGGATCCTGCTGCAGTCAGGGACACTGTGTGTGTGTGTGTGTGTGTGTGTGTGTGGGTCTGTATATGCATGCAGTAACCTCACAAACACACACACGGTCAGATACACATGCAAACAGACACTGCTACACACACACACACACACACACACACACACATACAGACATACACACATACACACATACATACATGGACACATGCTCACATATATCCAACATACACACATACTCCAACACAGCCCCCCCCCACACACACACACACACACACCTCATTAACTATTCATGCAGTGTGTCAGCAAAAGTGATGGTCACTCCTCTCGATGGACACTTCCTGGAGGTCTACCCACTCCGCTGTGTGACGTCACCTGAGCATGCTCAGTACAGCGCACGCAGCACATCGATCCTACCTGTGCGACTACGTTACCGTCGACAGTGGGGACACTTTACATCATCATGGTCCGTCTAGGGGAAACCACAGTGTGTAGTGCAGGCGTTTATGAAGTTTCACCGTGTCAATACCTCTCAATACTACTCTATACTAACCCTCCGGCAAACACAGATGGAGGCGCAGAATCCTAGCTAATCAGTCGAGGGTGCGGGCTTCTCTGTAGTTTGGCCACATGTCATGTACCATGCAGCACCATCAGATGTGATGTAATCACAGTTGGTTCAGGCGGTTGGTCTTGTTAGGAGGAGGTGCGGTCGACGTTGATGCAAGATATTCTCTACTGCTGAGTAGCGTTATAAATTGTTGTTCTTTCGTCCACTTGATTGGACAAGCTGTTGCTCCAGCTGGCTCAGTTACATAACTTATTTAAAGAGTAAGTGTGCATTCTTTTCTTTTTTCAGGTTTGATCCAACGCACACCTTCATAAAATACCTAAAAAAGAGCTACATGAATCCAAATACAACACATTTTGGGAAGCCAAGTTCTAGATCCCAAACTCTCTTCAGTTATCTCCGAAAGACGTAGGTGGAAGGCAAGCCCTACCACGGCTGTAGTCTGAACACTCCCACTCTATTTTCTATTTAGTCATTTAGCAGACGCCTTCATGAAGCTATCAGCAAGACTTGTCAATGTAAGTTAGCGACACGACAACGGGCGATGGTGAGGCATAGGTGGTGCGGCAGTGGGACGATGAGGTGTATGTTTGGGATGTGCAGGGGTTGATCTCTATGTGCATTGTCACGCTGTTTAAAAGCTCTGAGGTTTACTCATGGACATTATCGCATTAATGTGGGAGAGGGCTGAATCTTGCAGAGTCAGGCGGTCGCTTCGCTAGCCTGGAAAATTCATGTTGTTACAAATTCAATAGACATTATAATAATTGTTGAACATTTATTGGCTAAACGTGTGTTGCATTGTTCCCGAGTTTCCTCTGGGCACTCCGGTTTCCGGCCAAATCCCAATACATGTTAGCAGGCTAGGCTCATTTGAAGCCAGGAACTGCCTGTATAACTGTTAGCAATTTATTTGTGTGTGAATGGGTTTGTGTGTGTACCAGTCTCTCAGGCAAACACAGATTCTCTCCTTCCAAAGCCAGGTGGAAAACACATCCACCCTCCCCCCACCCACACTCTCTCACCACCTGACCATCACTAGGTGGTTATTGATGGAAAACGAACTGATGTAACATCCCATTGTTTGGAGTTGGGTATGTGCTACGCAGTAAGTAAGGACCCGACTTGCTTTTTTTCTGAGAAAAGCACAACCTGAATTCATCCTGCGAGGAGAAAGAAGATATCAGTCAGGTGTAAGCATGTCGGCCACACCATAGCTACTTGCCCAGGAGGGGGGTTACCATGGAAACACTAGTCGGACCTCCAGTGTGTGTGTGTGTGTGTGTGTGTGTGTGTGTGTGTGTGTGTGTGTGTGTGTGTGTGTGTGTGTGTGTGTGTGTGTGTGTGTTTTATTTCGCCTCGCACCGGATAAATATAACCGACACACACAACAGGCCACCCTAGCTCAGAGCTAATCGTCATGACGATCTGGCGGCAACCGAGAAATAAAACCCAACAAAGCCGCGTGACGGTAGCAGTGGCTTTTGCCCCGGGTTACGACACAGCCACGAAGACGGTTCCACGTCGCTGGCTAGGCGAGAGCGGCAGGCCAAGTGGAATCAAAAAACAATAAGCAAAGCGTAGAGGAAGAAACGCTGTTTGTTTATTATCCAGCCATAAATGCGTGGCCATCGCTAACTGCCAATAGATCACCCTCCTCCTCCTCCTCCTCTGTTCGCTAGCCATTAGACAGCTGACACAGAATGCCTCTGTGCAACAGCCTGTGAAAGGCTAACAGGATTGGCCCATACGAGGGCCAGCCAGGGCCGCTGTTAATCACTCAATCGCTAAACTAACGGGGCGTCGCGGCGGTCTAGCTAACCAGGCTACGGGAGCAGCGAAGGGACATTTCCAGGGAACACAAACAACAAAGGGCAGAAAGTGTGGCGATTCATGATCTTCTTTTGACTTGCAGTTCGTGACCACGGTTTGTTTCGAACACGATAGTGACTCAGTAGCAGTGCCCAGGGATACATCTCCCCCACCCAACCATGTCAAGGTTTCAATGATCCCACCCGTCTACTCTCTCATACCCGTCTACTCTCTCACACAATACACCAATATCTTACCAGAAAGGGAACAAGAGATAGATAGATAGAGAGAGAGAGAGAGAGAGAGAGAGAGAGAGAGAGAGAGAGAGATAAAGACAGCGAGAGAGGGAGAGGGAGACATGGACAGAGATAATCCGGCCAGTGTGAGGTGACCCCCCCCCCCCTCCAGATTAATACCTTATTTACTTATTAAGAGTAACTGCATTAACACAAATCCATTTACACTAACATGCACGATTAACTTAATGAAACCACAGGCAGTCACCGAGATACCAGAAATGTAAATCCTTAAGAATTGCATTGCTGTGGAAGAGACAAAAACAAATGTATAAAATACCAAAGAATATCTAAAACTGCATTGCAACTGCACATGTACAAATATGTAATATGTATATGGATACATAGATGTAAAAATTATGTATAAATATATAAAATAAATGGTGTAATACCTTATTATATAAATGGACAATTGTAGTTAAAAATCGGTCTTTCGCTGCTCCAAATATGAATTACAGAAAACGGATGGAGTGTTAGTTGGATACATTGGAAAGAAATAGCTGTATTTCATATTTAGCTGGCTCACATTTATATAATTACCATGAATTATGTTTAGTGATATTTGAGAAAGTGGATGTAGTGCAGATGATGTAATGTACAGGTAATGCCATGAGCGCTTTGCTAATTCAGGACCGAGTTAGTCCAGCTAAATCTCACGCTGTGAGACACCAGCATGTACCTTAAGGTCAGGCCGCTATTAAGACACTGATGCTCCAAATCCCCTCGTTATGAGGGAGAAGGCCTACAACATGTTACATCTAACAGATTTAATCAACAAATGCCATCCGCCATCTCATCAGTGAAGACCTGCTCTTCAGTGTGAAAATGATCTAGCCCCAAGTAGGCGGGGTTGTCAAGAATCCCACTTCCTGTTGCAGACTACTTCCTGGATCGCAATAGGCATTTGGTGTTGGTGGTTTTCGATTTTTAGTTCAAACATGAAAAATTACTCTTGTGAATCAAAACAGCCAGACTACTGATACATCTACACTGACTATTCCTTGCATGAATCGCTGCCTTGGTTTAAACAAAAGTTTAGGTTCAACTTTTGAGATTCGTTGACTAAAGAAAAACCTAAACATGCATTTAAGGAACAAAGTTCCAACAGACAAGATGCCATTCATGGACCATTAGTGTCTACAAGGGTCAAAATAATAACAGCAGTCTTGTATTATCAAATATTTTTTTTATTACAACATTAAACGGTTTGCCAGTACTGGTAATGGTTTGTGGCTTAACATGGCTGCTTACAGAAACCCCCCAAAAAATTAAGAAACTCATTTTGTGAATTTAGACCAAACAGTCTATGCAGAAACAGTCGTTTCTGCATTATTGGGGTGGGGAAATACAGGGTGCAACGCGGTACAATATATACACAATTGCAAAGGTACCCTAAAATAGAGTGATAGTTTGGGAACCGAGTTAGATTCCAGCTCTTGCACTTCGGGAAAATCCCTCGGGGGACGACTAATGTAGAATTCTCTCTCATCAAGTCTTAAAGATGCCAATGTAAATGAAGTCTGTTTGTTTAGCGTTTTTCCAGATCTAGGTGGCTTCCTTTCTCATCCATTTCATGATGTCATCAAGATACATTTTGAGGGGGAAATTACATTTTAACCAGTAACAAAACAAACAAGTATATAAAAAAAAAAAAAAGGTTGTGCATCTCCGAAATGTAAAAATGAAAGAAACGCTAATCGCCGTGTTTCAGACAGGTCAGCAGCAGCCAGATGCAGGAAGTGATAAGGGACATCTGCGAGACAAGAAAGAGGAGGGGCTTCCTGTGACAAAGGCCACACCCTCATTCCATTCTGAACACACACCCCTCCAGTCCCAGAACGCCAGAAGCCCAACAGAAGGGGGGGGGGGGGGGGGGGGGGTCCTCTTCATCATCATCATCATCATCTTCTTCATCTCACACCTCCTCCCCTCCTGTAGCTCCGCAACCGACGCGTCACCTCGTAGGCGGCAGACATCTTGGACTGTTGGCAGGCTACGCGATGGCCCGGGGAGCGAATGGCTCCATGCAGCTTCCTGTGGGCGGCGGCGCTCTGGCTCGCTTGGTGTTTGTTCTCCCTTTCATCATTTCGGTTACAAAGTTATACAGCTAAATAAAAATTAAAAATCAGAAGTGACAGAAAGGCAATGGCAGGTGGGTGTGGGGAGGTGGTGGGCTGGGGGGGGGGTGAGCAGAGATGGCTGGCGTGTACATCACTCCGCTTTCTTCTCCTGGTCAATGACTGGAGAGGGAGAGCAAGAGAAACAGTCAAGAGAACCACTGGTACAATATGGCACGATGGACATTTACAGTGAAAACTAAAAGTGTGCCCTTCTGCATTTTCTAGAGCGCCGTGCTCTGAAACACCCTCAGACTCACTTTCTTGCGAGGGGAGAACGTTCTTCTCCTTCGTCTCGGTCTTCTTCAGTTTGGTCTTGTCGAAGGAGGTCACCTCTTCGAGTTTGGGTTTGTCTGACATGTTTACGATTAGGTCTGCAGGAGGAAGGAGAGGGCAAACGCCATGACCAAAAGACATTTAAAAATTAACAGCAAGTTGAAAAGGCTACTTCTCAAATGTAAATATGGTAACCTGTACTGGCGCAGACTTGTACGAGCCCTTTTGTTCGCTGCAGCTCTAGCCGCCATCCACCCCTCCCCTCCATGTGATTCGCCCCCCACTCCAGCTATTCCCGTAACCCAGCGGCCAATGTTGCACGCACACACACTCAACCAGACAATGGGCAGCACCCCAAGGCGTTCAAAACATTTGCATAACAAAAGGGGTGCACACGCGACAGAGCGAAGAACCTGCTTCGTCCATCTTAAAAGTCGGACCACATCAGGATGAGGGGCAACGTTAAAGATTCGTCGAAAACCAACGATAAATTCAAAAGCCTTATTAGTTAGAAATAGGGGGTGATTGCTTAATAGGGGGTCCCCGTGTGGCGGACATGCCACGTGCAGCCTTGACTCAGTTCTCTTGTCACGTACGCGTCTCTTGGGGTACGCAAGGGTCTGTCTGGAGAACCACCGCCCTGATCCGACCTCACCCATCGGGCGATCAATCCTGCCCGCAAATCGATCCCCAGACGAGGTCAGGGTGTAGTCTTCCACATTACTGAATTACCCAGGTGATTCGCTTAAACGTGATTTTAAACAAAAAGGTTTCAATATCGAGGCTGGAGCGTCTGCGTGTCACACAACAGAAATCACAACAAAGAAAAACGCGGGGTTTCTGTGAAGAACCCCGCCGAAGACGTTCATTCGTCACACATGTCCACCGACTGTCACGTTTAACACGATTATTCACGCTCGCGTAACAAACTAACAGCTCTTGCTCAACATGAACACCATTGTCCATCGTCGCCTACTTCGCACCACAAACGGAATCTGCTGGATAAAAACGCTTCCACCACGCGCACCCTTTAAAGCCATTACAGTGAAACATTAGCTCCTTCTCTACCCGAAAGAAAACTTTCTTTTTATTGCGGTGCTTACCAAAGTCTGGCTGACGAGCGTTTAGGTCCGAGTCGGCGTGTGTTGTTTGCAGCAGTGTGGCGCGGCGGTGCAGCGCTCGCGGGAGTTATAGTACCCAATATGCTAATGAGGACGTATGACGTCACCCTCTCTAATCTCTCGCCCCTTTCCTGCTGATGCTGAAACAGCAAACCTTTTAATTTATTTTTTCTTCTTGCGCCACACAGCTATGTATGAATTCAACTTGCCAGTGGAAATCGACAATTAAGTAAACACATTCATAGACAAGGAACAAGAAAATCGATACAATATTCATTTCACAATCCATGACAGGTGCTTGGCTTTCAAAACAATCTCGACAGTTCCTTCCAAAGAACCGAAATAGCTCATTGCCACCTAATTATCGTTTTACCTGATACTTAGCCAACTCCATTACACAATCATACGAGAAGTTTCTGTAGGCTATATACGATATTTGACCAAGTTAAACCTATTTAGCCAGAAACCATAACACTGAACTCGACAGGTTGACGTTTGGCAGTAAAAAGCAGCTTGTAATCCTTGTAGCCTCACTAAGCGTGTGTATCACACACATCCATAACGAGGAGGAACGTTATAAGTGACCGTTTGCACGACATATTTATTTATTGTAGAGTGGTGTGTGTGTGTGTGTGTGTGTGTGGGGGGGGGGGGGGGGGGGGGGGGGGGGGGGGGGGAGCTGTCTTGCGATAACAGTCTGATACAGAGTGTCGCATTATTCTGAAAACCACAACTAGCCACACACGTCTGGTGAGACGCACCAATCCAACCCGCGGGACTACTTCCGTATCAACTTCCGGCATTTATCCATCTCGAATTTGGTTGTTTTTAACCATCATTTCCTCTACTTTGGATAACTCATATCGTGTCCCTACTGCGAGCTTCAAAAATGAATTCCTAAATTAGGGGAATCCCACTCCAAATAAATAGTTATCTGGAATTGGTCATTTGTGTGTAATTAACGTTGGTATGATAACAGCTGTTGAACATAAATGCTATACGTGTTGTGGCCTGCTAAATACAGATGGGATATTGTGTCCTCAACAGCTTTCAAATAATTAAAAGTCTTCAAAGCACATTTCAAATAATTCCAGCCAGAAAAATGAAGAAAAGTGTAAATGCGACTACGATCTTGAAAAAGTTTAGCTACCCTTTACGCTCCCCATCAGCGTCACACGGGCACCACCTGGTGGCCGATAATGTTTTGCAACTCAACCGAGCTCTGCACCATCAATTGATTTTCTGTCATTGGATTCCAACAAAGCCAACACGCTTTGATTCCAAGAATTTATGACGCCAATAATTCCCCCTACTACCACGAACTTGAACACAAAAAGGTTGACTCAGCCTTGTAATCCTCCAAGTGCCCAGCCACATTATATTAAGTGTATCCCTTACCTCCATTATTAAAATGCATTTAAACGGGACTACGTAATAGCAGTCTCCACTGGGTGACGGCAACGGATTGTGATAAAATTAGCGCTTGAGACAAATCATTTAAGTGAATAACACAAACTGAGGACCTTGTGATCAAAGAACCAGCTTACACGTCTGAATGCAAATCAATCCTTTATTTGAAAATGACCTACAGTTTTTGAATCAGCGATATCTTTACCGTGTAAAAATGTATAAAAAAAAGGAATGAGTTGATGTTTAAGATGTCTCCTTCTATATCATGATGCAAAACATACTACAGATGAATACGTTTTCACCTGCGATTGCCATTCTTACACCTTCTGGGTCTGGAAACGACATTCAGCCTCAGCCGCTTCTGCGGAGGGGCAGTTCGCCAGGCCCCGTCTGTGCCATGACTTGGCGAACAGAACAGATGGTTTGCTAGAACCATTTGCTTATTTCTCTGGTGTAAACGACGTATGCGTATTATAAAGCATAGTAAGGAATGAGCTTGGTCAGGATAAAATAAAAATAAAAGAAATCTTCACTCTATTTTCTAATACAGGAGAACTGCTTTATAAGCACTCAGTTTCCGCAATCTTTTTTCTTCTTGACGGTTCTCCTTTGAAATCTATATTTTAGGGAATATCTAGTAGTGGCTAGGTTCTGGGGTCGAGACCCAACATCCTCTTTTTACCTGAAACAAGAGGTTCATCAATGACCTGTATTCACGGTCTCTTTGGACGTGTCTAAAACAAAAACAAAAAAAAGACTAACAGTAATAAGATACGTTTTAATTACTGGGCAAGAATGGTTGTGGGAGGAGGGGAGGGTGTATTTTAAACATTTTGTTTGTGAAAAATGATTCATAATGTCTACATTTCACATTAAAAAACACAGAATGTTTCATTTATTGTGAGGTCAATTCAAGACAAACAAAATCCTGTTGGCTAATTGTACCTTTGGTTAAACATGACAGCCTGAACATGGCTACCAAGGCTGGCAAATGGAAGGAATCCTTTTCACCCAAAAACAAATCTACTTTACTTTATAAATACAAAAAGGAAGTGACGTCGTGTCGTCGGTTGGAATTCTCAGCGGAAGATATGTGTGGGCGTGACCCTTTTTCTCGGGCGGTCGTGCGAGATTGGCCCAAATCCCCAGTGGGCTCACAAAAAGGACTTTCTGGAAGAAGAACCAAAAAAGGTGCATGCAGGCTGTGAGGTTACCACGGAGACCTCCCCCCCCCCCCCCTCCCCCCCTCCCCACAGCCTCACCACCCCCCCTACAAAGGTACGTGACTGAAGAGATAGGAGACGGACTCCCCATTGTGAGTCCTCCTGATGGCCTCCGCCAGGATCATGGAGATGTCTATCACCTGCAGACCAACAACACCAGAGTTAAACCAGCTTAAACTAGTTGAAACATCAGTTTGTAAACCAGCTTAAACTAGTTAAAACATCAGTTTGAACACCAGTTAAACCAATTGAAACGTCACAGTTTGAACACCAGAGTTAAACAAACAGATTTAAACTTTCAACAAGTGCTTGAATTTCACTTTCAATAAGCGGATGAACCATTACAAATAAGCCCACCCAAAAATAAAAAAAAGAATAGACCCAAATCAAAAAAGGTTATTTGGTGACTTTCACGCCTCAAGACTTTTTAACAGAGGCTTGTGACAGGAACATTGCAAACCTCTCCATAGTGTCGCGGTTAGGGAGGTTAGACTCCCAGCCAAAAGGTTCTAGGTTCTCGATTCCATTCCCCCAATGTCTGAAAACTACCTGTAAGCATCCTTGAGCAAGCTAGCCCCAACCTCGACATGCTCCTCAATGAAGCGCCTCTAAAAAGTCAGTTTGGACTGTTAAATTACTAAATTATGTATTTTGCTAGAATGGCGCATGACAAAACCAAAGTAGGAGTGGTACGTTTGTGTTTTACTGCTTTCTGAGATGTACAATCAAAACCCTACAGATACAAAAGCCTACTGTCTTCTCCTAGCGATTTGACGGCTTTTATACAAAATGTCTTGCAGTAGTTTGCAGCTACAGATCATTAAGGAGCAGGTAGGGGTTAGGGCGTCCCCCCCACCTACAGGGGTAACAGTCACTTTCACATCTACAGCAACTTCAGAAATAACGTTTACATAACCAAGACAACCTCCATGAAAAAGTGTTTAACGTTAAACTAATGCCCAATCATGAAAGACAAATGTTGTTATGGCTGACCCTGGCATTTCAAGTGAGGCAGAGAACAAGTAAAAGAATAGGTAAGAAGCGGCTTCGATACCTGGATCTTTTCACAGGACTTCATCTTCTCCTCCTGAGGGATGGTGTTTGTGACGACCACCGCCTCGAAGGGAGCGTTGTTGATGCGCGAGATGGCCGGCCCCGAGAAGATGCCGTGCGTCAGGATGGCGTAGACTTTGATGGCGCCGGCATCGATCAACCTGGAGGACAAAGGGGAAACGTCATGCTCAGCTAGTTTCTAAGGCATTGCTGCTTTTAGTGGTTGTGAAAACAAAGCAAATCTGCCTTCAACTTCAACCGTTTCCGCAAACAAGGGAAAAGTTGGACTATTTGCTTCAGTGGGGATGGGATTTGCGATGGCCATTGGTCCTCACTGTCACTGAAAACACCTTGCCCAAATAGCTTTTAACAACACTCTCCTCACCTCTTTCTGCCTCTTAATTGGTTGCTTTCAAAAGGTTAATGTGATCTATGGATATTTGCTTGTATTTTGCTGTTGTTACTCTGAAGTGTCTGACTAGTTTGACACTTATATAAATAAAGGTCAAAATAGTCAGACACTTCAGAGTAAAATGTATTATCGTCTGTCCCGAATTGGAATGCCTTGGGCTGCGACATTTTCTGAAGATGTTATTGCATTTAAAGAAATGTGATTAAAAAGAAAGCAAACATTGAACATTAAGGATCCTAAAATTATTCCACCAGTTCACTCCAAACAGCCTTTTATCCTCTCTACGCAAATATTTACCAGTCATGTTGGCCCCAAACAGGTCTCCACACACAAACCATAAAACGCGCAGGGCTTACATATTTGCATGTAAACCCGTTCCTAATTTGCCTTCAAGAAGCAGCTCCGCTTCACTGAGTGGACTTCAATGTATAATCCACACAGCTGCTCAGACTCCCCTGATTACAGCAAAACATCGAGACGGTGGCTCTACCGCTGCAGAACATATCGTGTGTGTGCGCGTGTGCAATAGGCTATAGAAATACACAAGATAATATAGAAGGTATAGATAAATATGTAATTCAATCACATACAGAGAAATTATTATTATTAATAATAATAATAATAATAAGGTCAGGATAATGGTTCATTGTACAATAAAGTGTGTACAAACTAGTTTGTCAGTTACATATACACCAGCATGTGTAAATCACAACCCTACCCTACCAATCCTAATTGGACAGTAAAGCAGAGGGGTGGGTCTTATCAAAAAGTACCAAGGCAAAGGTCTAGCCATGGCAGATGCAACTTAATCCCAGTAGCGATCAGTACATATTGTATCAGAGCTTTCTGACGCTCAGCTAACTACCTTCTAGGAGTTGCGTTTCATTCAAGGTCTTCACTAGGCAAATGTCATTTTTTACATTGTATTCATCCAATGCACTATAAAAAATAAAAATAAAGTGTTTTCTAATCGCGATTAGCATAGCTTTGTTCAAGGTTGTATGTAATGTTACAAGTGCATGCTAAATGACAAGCACAGTTGTATCTTAATGAGACTACTAGAATTGATACTCAGCTAAATATGTTTTAATTCAGAGGGACATTTTCTTTGGACTACTGTGGAGCAGGCCCAAGCAACGGCTCAGGCCCGCAATGGTTTACTTCCCTTTTAAAGGTTTGTTCAGAGTTGCAGATTGTGTGGGAGCGAGAGTGGGCCCACTGTGCTTTTACTCATTAAATGTAACTGATTATAGTTTTTAGTACTGTATTATTGTTGAGACATTCATTTGACATTCTATCCTTCAAGTTTATGTTTGAGAACGTAATCCTTTTTTCTTCCAAGATCTTTACAGTTTTTAGTTATTAAAAGGTTTTTCATTCTTTTAATTCTTAGTCAGAATTCTAACAAGGTTAGTTCAACTCCATACTTAAGGAGGCATGGCCAATATTTAAACTACATTCAAGCGTTTAAAAGATCGCATTATAGAATGTCAAATATACATACAGTAGTAAGAAATTATTAGCCCTGGCCCAGGGCCCACCCGTAGTACTAAAACATGTGGGATACATCATCAGCCACATTAGTCAGGTGTTACATATGTTTAAGATTCTGTCCGTCACCATTTTGTTATTATTTGTTTGTCCTGTATTCCTTCATGTGGAGACTGCTTTACATCACAATAAAACATGCAAACGCAGTGAACTGATACTCAATCCAGATTGTCTGATCAACACAAATTCTTATACACAATATGTGCATGTTTAAAATGGTATCTTATCATTTTGGGGAAATAACGAATAAACGTTGATAAAAAAAAATAATATAATCTTTTATTTGTCGTCGTAGTTTGTGAATGTGTTTTTTTTTTTATATCTTGGGACTTTTGTTTGACAAAAAGAATCTGTAACACCATGGATTTGGATTTTGCTTCGAGATACAGATCGATATGTGTAGTAGACACTCAATTACATCCCCTTGGCTTATCTGTAGATGATCAATAGACATTTAGTGGAAAACCACAACCGAGAATGTGTTATTTTCCTTGGATGGTCTAATTATAGTTTGTTGATTGGACAGAGCGTAGATAGCACTGTCAACATGCCCTCTGATCATCTACAGATAATCAATAGACATTTAGTGAACACTCTACGACCGAGTTTGTCGCTACGCAAGTGATCGACTGTAGAGAGGCCCGGTTAACTCAGGATGTGCGGTTGAGTGTCAGGTTTACAGCGGAAAATCACACGATCCTTTTTTTGAATACTTAACGACACTCGGTAGGTGAAACTACTGAAAACGCTTAGGAATGAAGTTGATGGCACTTACTAAATCTCAGACACAAAGTTGAACCTCACCTGACACAAATGAGACATAACATGATATTCAACTGATGTCTGAAGATGGATAGTTGCCATGTTGACATTATAAAATATCAGCTTATCGTCAGAGAACACTAGTTCTTGATAACTGTATTGTGGGTCAACTTACACAATGTTGACATGTCGGCGATTGTCAACTGACACTAAACAGACGATGTTAGAGGCTTTACGTTAGGCTGCCACCAACTGTACCAACACAAGTACGTTTAACCCTTTGGTTTTATCTTTGATAGTGTTTTCATTAATGTGTATGTTGATCTGGCTGCAAACGCATTTACGAGTTTTAAAATGACCACAGTAATGACGCATGTGAAGGACAGATAGAACACACACTCGCACTCCAGGTGTTCTCATCTCCCCACGGGGCGCATGAACCAGAGGCTCCAAATGCGCCTTATTGACAAGAGAGGGCGGGACTTTCAGCTACTTGGATTTAGCGGCGAAAGAGAGAGGTTTTTTTTTCAATAAAGGGATCATTTCAGTTACACATGTCCGGGTATTACTTTGTTCAAAACCTCCATATTTATCATGTTATTCTACTGGCGTCCACAGCTCATAGGAAGTATGGCAACTTAACTGCCGCTGCGGTAGACCGGCATAACGCTACAATCATGACCCCCCCCCCACCCCAAAGAGGACGGACCGACGGGAGGTTGGCGTCAACTAGGAGGGGCCGCGCCTACTTGTCTGCGGCGTGACAGATGGTCCCGCAGGTGTCGGCCATGTCGTCCACCAGGATGGCCACGCGGTCCTTGACGTCGCCCACCAGCACCATGCGGTCCACCTCGTTGGCCTTCTTGCGCTCCTTGTGGATGAGGGCGAACTCCACGTTGAGGCGGTCCGCTATGGACGTCACCCTGGGGAGGGAGAGCGGGGGGGGGGGGGGGGGGGCAGAGGGGGTGAGACAGCGAGAGGATGATGGGGTGAGAGGGGAAGAGAAAGAAAGGGGGAGACGGAAAGGGGAAGAGAAAGACAAGGAGAAAGATGGGAGAGAAAAATGTATAGAGAAAGGGAGAGAGAGAGAAAGGCTTAATCTTTTGGGGAGTAGGGAGTTATGATCTGGCCGCCATAGCGCAATATGTTCGTGTTAAAAAAGGGCTGATATCAGAGGCGTGAAATTTCAATGCTGCGATTTGCGGTTATTTCAAAAGTACTAATATTTCCACTCTTTAAAAGTGTAACTAGAAGTAGGGCCAAGGCTCAGCCTCAGAGTTCAGCCCAAAACGGTTTGTTCCATCATGCTAGCTGCTCAGCGCCTATAAACCTAAAGTGGTCAACGCATGCTGAGCGTACTAGCAAAGCGTTGGCTTTATGTTGGTCGTTCGCAATATAGCCAGCCAACAGATGGGTGGTAAAGGGTTGTAACTTGTTTTACCACAGAGTCATGTATTTAGGTTTAGAAATTAGGAAAGCCCTTTAGGCGTTTTGATTCTGTTGGTTTTAGAACGTCAAACAAAGCCGTCATCGCCACCCTCGAGGAGTCAAAGTCCTGTTTGTTCAAACGCTGAGCACAGCGTCGAGTTGGAGAATCGAGCGGGCCGCTACGCCACGGGTAGTACCAACGAGGTTGGCGTTCAACGCCGTAGGAATACAATAGCGTTCTGGCGCTCATCAGGCATCCACCGCTTCAAATAATCCAGTCCATTAAAAATGACACATTGTTCACCTTGCCGCTAGTGAGAGGCGTCTGGTTACCGTTTAGCTCCTCCGGCGTCTGGGGACACGATGATGCAGTTCTTCCACTCCGGAATGTTCTCCCGGATCCACTGGAGGACGGCAGGTTCCGCGTAAAGGTTGTCGACGGCAATATCGAAGAAACCCTGGAGAATACGAGTAAAGTGAAGACCCAGGTTTGAGTTGAATGACACCAGCTCTAAGGGTTCAGTCATTTCATCCCCATTTTTACATACGTAATCCACACCACTTCCTGTATGGGCGCATCATTTCCTGTTGAGGGTCCCACCAGTTGAAAGCAAAATCGAATTAAGTGTACTGGCCATTTTATCAATGGCAGTTCAGCTCATCATCACTTGGCGGTTATAAAGACGTGTGGTGTTATAGGTGCAACGTGTAAGATAATTTATTTAAAAAATACAAAAAAAATTGATCTTTATGTCAAAGAGGTCTAGGTTTTGTGTTGCAGAGATATTTACTGTGGCAGCAGCTATCACCACCACAAACGGTCTGGTAATACCACTTTGAACATTAAGAGGCGATTGCCGTCACTGCAGTGTCCAATCCGCCCCAGCCCGACATAAGAGGAGGAAGACCCTGACCTGCCCAGAGAGTGTATTCTAACCTCTGGTCACTCGTGTCAAAAGAACACTAAAATGTAACGCTGGCTCTAACTCACCGGATCACTTGAAGGAGAACCACTTGAAGACAAGCACAGTCATTGTGAACGGTAAGCTTAACTCGGTCTTCAGTGAGGGAGGGGCTGAGCATTTCTTTGGTCTTGCAATAGGGGTAGACTACACAACTTTCTGGAAATATGATGCCCCCTATTATATGGAGGACTAATTCAACAATATAATTAATTACAAAAATGCACATTTAAGGCAAAGATCTGGATCATTACCAGCCTTCTCACTGCTGCCGTTACACAGTGCGTTGGTGAGATGGGCTCTCACCTGGATCTGTGATGCGTGAAGGTCCATGGTGATAATATGGTCGGCCCCAGCCACCGACAGCATGTTGGCCACCAGTTTGGCTGAGATGGGCGCCCGGCTCTAGACAGACAGCATCAAATGTGTTAAAAAATAAATTGAATAAGTAAATTAATACAAATAGATAACTACAAATAAATAAGGAGGACGGGGACTTTCTGCGCCCTAGACACCACACGTATGCAGTGCTGGAATGACACCCTATCACTCCAATGATGGTGGTGTGATATGGTGACATCGTGGGCAAAATGTGCATCAAAACCCATTAGGATAAAGGCACTTCTGACTGGTGGGACAATGGGAGTAACAGGTCGGGATAAGCCCGTCCACCCTTAGCCGTGTGGCCAATCAAATTAGCCTTCTGACTACGCGCTCCATTCGTTTCCGTTACACTGAAGCTGCACAGCACAGGATTAAAAACCCAACTTGCTGGGGCAACCGGTTTCCCAACTGTAATCGGTGCAATTCTTTGGCCACTTTTGCCATTTTCTCAAGATTCCGAATGAGCCATCAGTTCACTGGGAAATCCAGCCACTTATGGGGGTTCCTAGAACCAGGTTGGGTTTAACGATGGCCTTGAGGTTCACGTGCGCACAATACCGAGGACAACCGGTATGTATAAACCGTAATCCTGGTACCGTTTTTACTACACACAGTTTTAGCATCTTGGACAATCTCTTCTGCGTACAGATTTCTAACTTTCTTGCTGAACAATGATTTACGCCGAGTTCTATGCAGGTGGTCCCTGAGGAAATCCATCTCTGGGAATGCCAAGTATTGCACCTCCAGATTTACTGGACCTCCAGATTTAGGTCATGGGACCTCCAGATTTAACCAGAATTAGTGAGGGGGACCTCCAGACTGAGTGACTCAGCCACATCAACTACAATGTGAAATGCGTGGCCATACCCCCACCTTGTCCTTCTTGTCCTGCCGTGCGTAGGGGAAGCAGGGGATGACGGCGGTGACGCGGGACGACGAGGCGATCTTGCACGCGTTGATCATGATGAGCAACTCCATCAGGTTGTCATTTATCTCCCCGCAGCCGCTCTGGATGATGTAAACATCCTCCCCGCGCACACTCTCCCCGATTTCAACACTGTTGGGGAAAAGGGGACACAGAATAAGTGGTTACAATGGGGGTGTTTTTGTTTTGAGACATGTTCTGTGGATCAACCACCTATTGCTGTTGCGTCAGCCTCTATATTAGTCATGCTCCATTCAAGACCGCCCCCAGCTCTTTCCGGACCAATCACGGCATCCCTTCCCTTATTTGCTCATGAACACACAGTGTAATTTATCAACTAATTAACTAAATAATTAATCAACTTTATTTCCGCACAACTTGTTTCTGGTAAATGTTCATTATCACAGCTCAGGTGCGGAAATGCAACACTGTCCAATGGGGGAGAAACTTAGGGAGGGGTGTTCTTCGTTTTTTTAATCTTCTTAATATGGCCCTCTTTACAACTCTTAAATCGTTATTTTATTACATATTAGTACAATTAAGGTGCTTTGTTTGTTCGTACCTGGGCGCCTGAACGTACATTGACCAGATGTTCATACTCTCCTGACCACTCACTTTTCCGCTGTTCATTTCTCTTCTCATTTATGAGAGCGATCTGCTAACCGAGGAAGCCGTTACATCGACTACAGCTGAGCGGCGCCATGCGTGTGCAGCGCCGTTTAGTCCTTCGACCGCAGCACTAACTCATTCATCCATGCTTACTATTCTATATCCAATCAAAGCTGGTATTGAAGTCGTGAAAAGACAAACTGATCGTGTATGGCAGCGAACCCGCCCTGGCCGCAGTTACTGGCTGGAATGCTGGTTGAGCATTTTGAGTTCGATTATATCAAACAAATGATCTCGGCGACGTTTAACGTTGGTCAATTAGGCCTATTGAACGGATGATCTTGTTCCTATGTGCATATTTCCATCAATAGTGCATGGCATGCTTTCGCAATTTATCTAGAAATGCTTTTCGCAAGACACCAAAAAAATGTAAGAAAAGGCTTTTCACCAACTAGTATTTATGATGCCGACTACGAAGCACAGCAACGTATAGTCACCAACATCCCGAAAATAAGCAGCATATTTCCTTGGCCATGGCATGAAAATGACAGAACTTCTGACCCGTTTTGATTTTGACAAGGAAGTGAGGTCCGTTACACTGATTTCTATGAATAGCGATAGTTTGGCAAATACATTTCTAATCTTATATTCTACCTTGGATGTTGTTTTAAGGAGGTACAATAAAAAGGAAAGCTCTCAGCAGTGCAGCACAGGATGGGCGCCCACAGCATGTGTGAAACATTCCAGAAATGGGGAGAGATGACCTCAGGTCATGTGACCGTTGGTCTGGAATCTTCGTGGTGAAAAATGAAAACCTGGAACAACGGCCCCTTGCATGAGGCCCAAGTCACACAATTGGAAGTTGGAGCAGAGAATAGGATGAATCTGGAAATACAAAACAGGACTCCACATAGTACCAACGACTACAAGAAATACAAAGCAAAGCACCAAATAACGTCAATGCGGCATGAAATTCTGTTTCACGATAATTGTTTTTTATAAATAGCACGTAAAGGCTTAATTATCAAATCCATTGGATTTTCATCATCATCCTAAACCAACCATCTGCCAGGCCATAAAGTGCATGACGATTTACGCAGACACCGCAATGTAGTGTCAATACAAATATTATCATGTTTATGTTTTGCCCACCTCCCGATTCCCATGGGAGAAGTATTTCACTATTGTAGCTTTTGTCCTTGGGAGCGAAGTGTCAACTGCTACAAGAATGTGTACCATTTTGAGAACACACCTGATTAGCACACGTTTACACGTAGGGTTGAGAAAATAATCAGACTCTTGTTATTGCTGTACACTCTTGGTTGAAGATGTCCAAACTGAAAAATCATTTGAAAGAATTTTCCCACTGCATAACCTTGCTTTTGTGCATCACTTAAACCATGTTCTAGAAAACATGAATCTGAAAAAGATTTTCGATAGGTGTTGCAGCAGCCAAAATAATATACAAATTAAACTACAATATACAGCCCCCCGCACACATTTCGTAGATTATACATATATAATACATATATAATACATATCTTTTTGGATTGTGTAATTGCCTGATTTTAATAAAACATTGCCATTACAGATTATAACCTCAAAATATCAATATCATTAACTTAATGATCAGAAAGAATGCAACTATGCTGAAATGCCATGTTTCATAAAAACCAGGCAAAACAAAGTCAGTGTGTCAGACATGTCCCGTAAAAGTTTCAACATGTAGAAACCCAACATGGCAACAAAGCCCCAACTTCTACCGGAATAAAATAAAGACAACTACATTTGCCACGTTCCGCTTTTCCCCGCATTTCGAGGCGAGTCGCAGACATGCTGAGCTCTTATTGGCACGACCCACTAACGAACATAATGTTCTATTGGGTTCATGTGATTCTCTTCCCCGGAGGCCTGGCCCCTGCCTCGGAGTGCATGTTCCTACACGTTATGCACCCTGGGATTCATGGGTGATCCCTTTCGCTCCTACAGGTCGCTCGTAAAGGGGGTTAAAGCAGTAGCGTAGACAGAAATCCTATTTTTGGTTGGGCCATCTTTTCCCAGAATAAAATTACTTGTACTTGTATTACTTGTAAACAAACGTCTCTACAGCGCAGGGCACTGTTAATTATGAATTGTATGGCCCAAACTGGCAACCATGGACCAAGGTCGTGACATAGTGTAGCAAACACCAGACCTGCGGTTCATCAGCGCAGATAACTCGGCGGGGACCCGCGTCACACTGATCGCGAGAGAGCAGTGGTGAGTCCGACTCTGGCCTGGGTGGACTCGGTCGATGGCGGCGGGTCTTCTTCCTTACGACGTGTTTTTTTTTCTCTTTTTTTTTCATGCATTATTTAAAAAAATAAAATAAAAAATCGGCTGAAACCCAGCGAGTTATACTGGCGCTCGGAACTATAAAACCCAATTACGTTCAGGATACTTTGAAACTTTGTTTCAGTTAACATTTTAATCAGATGGCAAAATAAACACACACCACAAGTAAACAAACAATACACCAAGTTTATATGTATTCATTATCTTACATACATCTTGAAACAAAATGTATTTTGATCGAACTTGGCCGTATGGCCCAGTAAGTAATGTGGGGCCCAGTGTCGCCCAGGCCCATTAACCTTACGCCGCGGGGATAACCCGTTAATAGTCCGCTGTTCGCCTGTGCTAGCTCGCCGTGTTTACTAGTGGCTAGCGAGTCACGTGTAAACGCTGCCTGTGGTAAACTATTGTTAGCTTTGAAGCTAACTAGCGCACATGGGATACACCACCACACAAGATCACAAATACGAGTTAACAACGCCACGACACATGCCAGAAACACAACACGATTGTATTACTTTGTATAATATGCTTACCACGTCTCCTGGTTGCTGAACTTCTTGGTGATGACTTTCCCTAGCTCCAGTCCCAGCCGATCGGCCACTTTTTGTGACAGATCGTGGTGAGAGCTCCCGCTAAAAAGCACGATGTTAGGCATGGTACCGACGTGAGAAAACACACTTCTGCGGTGATAAAAAAAAAAGTCAAGACCGGGGTCGCTCTTGTTCTACACCCCCCACAGTTAAGGGTTCGTAAAAGTGAAAGGTAATGCTAATGTTGCAGACTTGGCATTGCGGTAGGACGACAGAGGTGAGCCAAGCTAAAAGGAAATAACACGTTTGTGTTCGCTCGATAAAAGCGGAAGTGGCCTCACATGATTGGCCGCTTGAGGTTCCAGGACGCACCCACTAGTGCCCCAGCGATGACGCCCCCTTTTGGGTCCCTCAGGGAGCATGCTCAGCATAGCTGATCACAAGACAGCACGTTGCTCTCTTGTGATCAAGAGAGCAATTTCCCAGAATACTCCTCGAGAAACGTATTAGTTCATTAGAATGTATAATAACCAGGGCCTGACCACCACCACCGAGTCTATCATAAACGTGCCGTTGACATACAGTGTAATTGTACATACACATGGATATCCCAGAAAAGAACATTTAAACTTCGTATGAAAAAATATTTGTTTGTTTTTCATTTTCCATCCAATTAGATTGCTGGCCAGAACGCTCAATAGATGCATGCTGCATGTAAAAAAAAAGACAAAAAAAGTTTATTAAAGACATCTCTATAGGTGAAGGCGAGAGCTACGAGTGACTGAAAAGTGTCCGATTTCATAATTGGCATAGTAAGGGCCCTCTTGGCATATGATGCGTTTTAACCAACAACAACTACGTCATCAGTTAAAAAAAACAATGCTGTTTGTAAACCCACACATATCGACTCACTCCCTGCTCTTTTAGTGGTCTGGAACAAAAAACGAGACAGGAACAGGTAGGAGGCATCTCTGTAGAGAGGTATCACTCAAAACGTGTCAATCTAGCTAAACCCCCCTAGATTATTTCTTAATTAAAATAAACATCACTTAAAGAAAAAAAAGAAAAAACACAATGAACAATGACTCCTATAATTTTTCTGAAATATATTTTATAGATGAAGGGATGAAATGTCCAAAGCGTAGGTCCCAAAGAATGTTAACTTTTTTTTAAATCAATACAGAGACAAACAACAAACTAAAAATAACATTTTTTTCCATTTACATGTAAACCAAGAATAACTCTTGAGCCACAGTGGTATTTAGATAGAACTGGCCGAGGCGGTCGTTGACAGTTGAACCGAGATGCCCCGTTTCTGAACTTTCTCCTCCGCCCGAATCCATCTTCTCTCTCTCTCTCTCTCTCTCTCTCTCTCTCTCTCTCTCTCTCTCTCTCTCTCTCTCTCTCTCTCTCTCTCTCTCTCTCTCTCTCTCTCTCTCTCTCTCTCTCTCTCTCTCTCTCTCTCTCTCTCCCTCTCTCTCTCTCTCCCAGGGTTTAAACATAGTGCCGGTTGAAAAATGCCGGAGGAACATTCATTAGGAGTCCAGTTTTCAACGTCTGAGTAGGCAGAGCACTAGTCTCTGAAATACATTTTCTCATTTGTCCATACATTGTTTTTCTAAGTGCTGGATTCTGGTGAAATCACTTAATTGAAAAAAAATATTGATTAAGAACGATATCAAATGTATTTTTTTTCTTTTTTATCTGCGCTTTAGTCGTATTGGACAGTCATTTTTCTGAATTCTGTTGCACAGCGAGGAGGGCGGAGTCGGCCCCGTTGCCCTTGGTTGCCGTGGGAGACCGGATCCCCGCCCCCCTCCTCCGCCCAGTGTTCTTCTTCTATTGTGCAAATACATTATTTTCGTTACATAGACAAGCAGGCATGCTGACTCACAAACCATGCAAAGAGTTAAAGTTGGCGCGAGTAGACAGCAAAAAAAAAAAGAAGCATCTCAATATTGTTGAACTTCCTACAAAAACGCTCAAATAAAGCAAAAAATAAGAATGAACGTAAACAACAACTAAAACGTTAAGCCAAATCAAACTAAAAGGTGGAATGTTTTGTTAAGACATGAAAAACAATACGGGAAACATCAACGAACCAAAAATGTATTAAACGACAACATTAACAGCGATGGTTGTTATTAATCGTTAACGTTTTTGCGAAAATCGAATAGTAGAATGGTTGTAAAATATCCATAACCAAAAGTAGCCATCTCCCATCGTCGGACTGGTCTGCCTTGTGGCAGCCACATATCCCGCTCGTTTAAATAAATTGTCATCAGGGTATCGTTATGTCGCGGGGTTATTTTCCATAACTAGCGAAGTGCAATCCATTTTTCCGCGACACAATGCTGCCCCGTTTGATGGCTGACAAAGAAATATCCATCGAATTGGCAACAGAGAGATCAAATGTAAAAAAAAACATTATAATGAGTGTTTAAATAAAACTCAAATCTTAAACTCTTCAAATAAAACAGTGCAGTCAATGACTTGAGTGCCGAGCGCCATTGTTTACCACCACTTGGACTAACATCACGACAAGCCGCCCTCTTTTTAGACAACCGAGCGGTTTGCTTGAAATAAATGTTCCACTTAGTAAGAGGCATCGTACAGCAAGGTTTTATAAATACACACAAGACGGGGACCACCTGCGGGGAGAAGGCCCTAGGAACGACGTGGGGAAGAGAATAAGGTATGTCCCTTCTTTTTGAAAGAAAAGAGAACGAGAGAGAGGGAAAGGGCATGAAAGAAAGGTGGAGAAAGATGGATGGACAGACTGAAATAAGAAAGTGGAGTAACGGACTAATAAAAGTAATGACAGCACTGGTTGTGTTGCGATTCCCTTTGCCCATCCAGAAAAAAAGGCCAGGTCACGGGTCAACGCGATGAAAAAAGTTAGAAAAATATACATCAAATAAAAAAAGTGGACACATTTACAATAAACAACTCATTTCATATGGAAAAACAAAAACCACCAAAACGGTGAAAAAAAACACGGTACGTGTAAAAGTTTACAAACAGGCAACCATAAATGCACTTCAATGTACATGGCTAAACGTTGAGCTCGCGCCAGCGACCGAGTGAGTCGCCGACTGGTAGCTTCCCGGAGGAGCTGCTTAGAAAGTAGTGATCGCTCTACCGCGTGTGTAAAGTACAAGAACATGGTACCGAGATTGTTGGTTTCTCAATCAGGAGTGCTTGTCCACCAGTGTTTACTAGCGATTTATGTGTGTGTGTGTGTGGGGGGGGGGGGGGGGGGGGGGGGGGGGGGGGGGGGGGGGGGGGGGGGGAGGGGGTAAATGCAAATTCATGCTTTGGCTTCAGTTGCTTGGCTTTTTTGTTTGTCGTGTTCGCGTTTTTGTTTTGGGATAACATTCAAAGAATCTTCTGGGAAAATATTGGGCCTTTCCGCTCCAATGCATGCTGGTAGGCTGATGAGTTGTTTTCGTACGAAGCCATCACTCAGGAAGGGGAGGGGTTTAAAAAGGGCTCGGCTACATAGAAGGCTGAACTTTATTTTCCAGATAATTTTTTCCTAAAATTTAGCATCAATCTAGCGGCTTTCAGTGAGCGACTGTCAACCCCTTTTTATTTCCTCCACTGCTGAAGCCAGCCACTACCTCCCTTAAGCAATAGCGTCTTTAAATTTTTCTCACAGAAAAATAGATTCATTCCAAGAGAGAAAAAACCCCAAACCCAAACCAACTCCTCCCAAAACCAAGTCTTTGAAAGAAAGAAATGTTCCAAGTAAACATGCTGACAGTTTATTTTGTCATCGTCTCATTCTGCGCCTCAAGGACCTGCATTCTTTAGCCACAGGGGACAAAACTAAGTAAAATCTTGTGACTTAAGGCAATCTTCTTTTCCTGAATCCACCGGATTTCCTGAAACCCAGTGGATCTGCACCAAGGCACTCCTCCAGTCCGTCCGTCCGAACCGATCGCGTCCGGGACCCGCGGGCCGGTCCCGTGCATCTAGGGTCAACCGTTGTCCACGGCAACAGGTCATCCAATCGCCGCGGTTCCCACGGGGGACGGCGCGGCGGCGCCGGGACCCATCTAAAAGTCCACAGTGAACGCATCTCATTAAAGAACACAAACGAGCCCACAGGCCAGGCGTCCGTGACGGCTGCAGCGGCGGGGATTGTTTTTGTAAGCAAAAATTTGTTGAGGAAAATAATGGTACAAATTAACAAAAAACTGACCAACTGTCAGAGTGTTTGGCGAGAGCGTACCCGTGGCAACAGCCACATAGCCACTCTGCACCATGAGTCTTTTACAGCTCTCCGCCACCTTGAGACTGCAAATGGACTAGCACCCTAGCCTACAGGCCGGGTCACGTCGCAAGCCACCATCGCTAACGACTAACATGGGGGGGGGGGGAAGGGGAAGAAGATGGGGTGGGGTGGGGGGGTGCTAAGACTGGCACAAAATGTGTGTGACCAAGCGAGTGTTACTAAGCAACGCTAGCTTGACGATGTATTTTTTTGTTTCCTTTTATCGATTTTGAGTCTGCCATCTTCTGATTGGCTCCCTACTCGTGAGGCTGAGCCCACCCACACCCTCTCATTGGTTGGAGGGGCCGCCAATCAAGGTGACTGATGTGGCAGGCGGGGCTTATAGGCGCTAAATGAAGGGAACGGTCGAGGCTCTTTCGAAAAAATCGAAGGAGACGTTTCTCCAGAGTGGCCAATGATGGCGGTGTATCACCTAGATGGCTCCCCTCCGTTACAGTGGTTCCCCCTCTTCCATTGGTTCCTCCTGTTGCCTAGGGGAAAACAAAGAAATGCACATTTCAAAACCCAAGTGCAACGTCCTATAACCTTTGATCTATCCTTTTATTGTTTGCTAATTAATTGCTGAGAAAAAATACCACCTAGCTAATTCAAGCTAGCGGAAGATAATGCTGTTGTCTTTCGCAGACTTTGAACCGGTAATCAACATAAATAAAAACAGACAGGGAGTCAGTGTCCAAAAGAGTCTACATTTCCATATTTTTTAAACCTGTTGGAAGAGTTTTTCTTAATCCTGTTTAAAACAAACGGGATTAAAGCAAACTGTTAAAGAAAGAGGTCATTTAGTGTTTTTTTAATCTATATATTTATCTATGGTTATGCTATCATCGTGTATCTTACCGTAAATGTACACTTGTATTGTAATGTAGGCCACATACAACCTATACAATACAATTAAAAAAGTGTAATACCTTTACCGAGTAAATAAGTTACACCTTTAAAATGTATAAAACATACATACTTTTTAAATGTATGAACGTAAAATAGTATATGGATTAGATTATTTTGTGTTCATTCATTCATGCTACAATCATCATCATCATCATCATCATCCTACTGTAATTTTATTCACTACCATTTGTCTTTTGTTTGTACATACACTCTACAATTCCCACAATGCCGTGCAGCACGGGGCACTCACCTGTGCTCCATGGTGTTGCTATTGGCGACGGAGAGTGAGGCCATGGCGTGGACGGTCTCTGCTTCCTCCGAGTCGCCTCGCTTGGCCTCAAGCAGGGAGAGTCCCAGCCTGGCAGCAGAACGCTGCACAGAGCGCCAGTACTTACCTGGTGGGGGGGGGGGGGGGGGGGGGGGGCGATGGTTGGGGAGGAGAGGGGGAAGGTCAGAAGTGTGAGGGAGGGGGAGGAAGAGAGGCAGGGGGAGGAAGAGGGAGGGGGCAGGGGGGAGAAAGTGGAGATAAATAGAGAATTAAAGGTGGTGGATGTGGAAGAAAGTGATAGATTAAGAGAGGGAGAGAGACAGAGGGACAGAGAGAGAAAGAGAGGGAGAGAGAGAGAGAGAGTACACGTTAATGTGTACACTAGGGGGCAGTATAGCATTTCCAACCCCAAATCGACATGAAGACGGGAGAAAAGAGAGAGGACCGCCCCCCACTACTCTCTTTCCCCTCTCTCCCCCTTCACTCTCTCTGCCCCCTGGCCCCCTCTCTCTCGCCCTCCTCTCTCTTTCCACCCTCCCCCCACTTCCCTCTCTTCCCCCATGCCCCCCCTCTCTCCCCCTCCTCTCTCTTTCCACTCTCCCCCAACTCCTCTCTCTCTACCCCTGGCCCCCCCCTCTCTCCCACTCCTCTCTTTCCCCTCTCCCCCCCACTCCCCTCTCTCTCCCCCCCACGCCCCCTCTTCTCTCTTTCCCCCCTCCCCAAACTCCTCTCTCTCTCCCCTCCTGGCCCCCCTCCACTCCTCTCTCTTTCCCCTCTCCCCACACTCCCCTCTCTCTCTCCCCCCACCACACGAGAGAGCCATAGGGAAGAGAGACGAGTGGGAGAGAGGGGGGGCCGGGGGGGAGAGAGAGGAGTTGGGGGCGGGGGGAACTTCGTCTTTAGGGCACTTCATCTTTATTGACCAATACGTTTTTATTGACTAAGTATCGTTTCAGCTGGGAGTTGAACACCCCCCCAGGAGGCTGTTGTGTGTGTGAGGCAACACCCTGTCATGGCTGTGTGTTCCCTCATGTGGATATCACATATCGACCAGATAACCTGCCCTGTGTGTGTGTGTGTGCGTGTGTGCAGGGGCTATCAGTGTGTGTGGGGGAATATCAGTGTGTGCGTGTGTGTCGCAAATGCTGTCATATGTACAAACTGTGTCAAAGATTACAGCTGGAGATCTGATCTGACCTTTTCCCCATACTGCGAATACAGTTTATAGCATTGTAGTAGACTTGTACAAAAATTTATTAAGAACGTGTTTGCATTTATATTTACAGTATTTAACATGTTTAATATTTTTTCTTTTTCTGCACTTATATGTGTTCTTTACAAGGTGTAAAGAACGTGTGTTGTCTTGTTTGAAAATAAAAACACAAAGAGAAGCCCGTAGCATTCCTTGTATACTATTTTGTATTACATATCGCCTCTAAATGTATGTGAAATGTAAGCGGACACCAACCATGAAAATCGGCGTTGTGTTAAAGTCCCTCCATTTTGCCTCAATGTGTCTCTTATTTTGTAGTACTATCTCTTATTTTGTAGGAGTGTCTCTTATCTTGCAGTAGTGTCTTTTGTTTCGTAGTAGTGTCTGTTATTTTGTAGTAGACTCCCTTATTAAGAAACACTACTGTAGTGACTCTTATTGTGTACTTGTATGGTCTCTACTTTGTACTACTATAGTCTCTTATTGAGAAGCAGTGTCTCTTATTGTGTAGTTACGTTTCTTTTTGTATTTTTTCATTTTTGTAGTATGGTTTCGTATTTTGTAGTGGACTACTACAAAATGCGTAGTAGACTACTACAAGATAAGACACTACTACACAATAAGAGACACAACAACAAATAAGAAACACTACTGCAGAATAAGAGACACAACAACAAGTAAGAGACACTACAGTTGTGTCTCTTATTTTGTAGTAGTGTCTCTTATTGGTGTCCTACTATGGTGTCTTATTTTGATGTAGTGTCTCTTATTTTGTAGTCTTGCTCTTATTGTGTAATAGTGTCTCTTATTGTGTACTACTATGGTGTGCTATTGTGTAGTAGTGTCTCTTATTGTGTACTACTATGGTGCGCTATTGTGTAGTAGTGTCTCTTATTGTGTACTACTATGGTGTGCTATTGTGTAGTAGTGTCTCTTATTTTGTAGTATTGCCTGTTAGGGGTCGTTACAGTGACGGTTGGACTTACTGTGAGTCTCGATGACCTTCTCCAGGGAGCGTACAGCGTTGGGGTTGGGCCGCTGCTCCAGAACCGCCTTGGGCAGTGGGTCCAGCTGGGAACATTGGGGGAAAACAGTTGATCACGAGATTGTACTTAATCAATAATTCAAAAGAAGGGAAATCGGGACATAGTTTTGTATTATTAGTATTATACTTGTATTATGATGTCAATTATTGCTATAATTCCTATTGTATGCTATTATTTATAATTTGTGTTACTGAATTATCTCCATCCATTCCCAAGTCATGTCCTGTAGTATTAGTTTCTTTGCAGTTATGTTGCAATTCTAACACATTCCACAAGGGGTCAGTGTCACACCTGAGCAAGGGGGAACCTAATCAGAATCAGCTCATTGATAAGGATATACACAGGGGCAATTTTGCTCAAGGACCCTCTACAGGTTAGACTGCAGATGTTGGGGACCGAACCCAGAACCTTTCGCTACCTCCTGGCCCAGCAGGGCGGCTACGCACGCCTCCGAAGCATCACAGATGGCGGTGAGGTCGTGACCCCCCTCCAACGCCAGAACCACCCTCCCCCCCGCTAGGGTCATCAGCTGACGGGTCAGATGACCAAAACCTGGAGGCACGAGAGAAAGAGAGAGCATTAGCGACAATGGGAGAGAGAGAGAGAGTTAGATGGAGCGAGGGAGTTAGAGATAGAGAGAAGAGAGTGAGAGAAATAGACAGGGAGAGAGGCATGGAGAGAGGGAGAGAGAGAGAGAGGAGAGAGTGAGAGAAAGAGAATGGGAGAGAGAGGGAGAGAGAGAGAGACAGGGAGCGGAAGAGATAGCGAGCATGAGAGACAATGAGAAAGAGAGATACAGATAGAGGGGAGACAGCGAGAGAGGGAGGAAGAGAGAGACAGAAAGAGAGAGCATTAAAGATGAATATATGCAGAGCCCGATAGAAAGGGAGATAAAGAACAATAGCAAACTTAAAACCTTCTTTACACAGGTAGAAACAGTTGAATAAGACTGTACAACATTGGCTACCCTGCACTCTGTCCAGTTATTCATATTCAGTAGCATGTGCAACGCTGTAACGTTTTTTGTAGCTGCGTCAATTTGGATGGACTAAATGTAATTGTGAACACTGCAGGAACAGTACACCATCCCTCTCTCCATCGAGCTATCGCTCGGTGGGCTTTGACTCACATTTGGATGTGAGCGTGTAGCCCCCCAATGGAGGGGGGTGTCCCTCCACGGCGTCGAAGCCTGACGAGATGAGCACCATGTCCGGGGAGAATTCAGTGGCAATAGGCATCACCACCGTCCTGAGGACCAGAGAGGAAGTGATGTCATGGAGAGAGAGGAGGAGAAGTGATGTCATGGAGAGAGAGGAGGAGAAGTGATATTATAGAGGGAGAGAGAGCGGATGTGATGCCATGGAGAGAGAAGTGATGTCATGGAGAGAGAGAGGATGTGATGTCATAGAGAGAGAGGAGAAGTGATGTCATGGAGAGAGAGGAAGTGATGTTATGGAGAGAGAGGAAGTGATGTCATGGAGAGAGGAAAAGTGATGTCATAGAGAGAGAGAGGAAGTGATGTCATGGAGCGAGAGGAGAAGTGATGTCATGGAGAGAAGAAGTGATGTCATGGAGAGAGGAGAAGGATGGGCTAAATCACAGTGTGTATACAAGTGTGTGTATACAAGTGTGTGTGTGTTTGCGTGCAATAGGTTAGGTAGATTCATTGATAAATGAAGAGTGTGTACAGGTGTGTTTAGGTGTGAACAGGGAACAGGTGAGTTACCTGAAGGCAGCCAGGTACTCTGCGTCTCCCATGGGGGGGTCCAGACCCCCGGTAAACGCTACATTGACGTTGAAACCCACCCCTGCGCCACTGCCCACCTGCACACACACATACACACACATTAGGAAACACACTATGGTGACGCTGATTGATCAAGACTGATTCTTGTATGCAAATGCACACACACACATCTATTCCACAGGGCTGTGGTCTGGATTAGAGATGAGAACAAAATCTCTGATCTCTTTATTGAGGGAGAGGTCAGGATAATCTCTATTGATAAAAAAGTACAACTGTTATTGTAGACACTCCCACAGACAGACAGACAGACAGACAGACAGACAGTTAGGTTTCTTAAAACTGCAGTCCTGGTCTAAAAACAGGGACACACTACTATATACGATGCTGTTCTCTCAACTACTTTATCTCTTTCACTATTTCTCACAATGTCCCTCTCTCTCTCTATGTATCTTTCACTATGCAGCTCTCTCTCACTCGCTCACTCTGTATCTGTCTCTCTTTCACTGTCTCTCTTAGTATCTCTCCCTGTCTCTGTACATCTATCTATCTCTCTATGCATCTCATTCACTGTATCTCTCTCTCTCTCTCTCTCTCTCTCTCTCTCTCTCTCTCTCTCTCTCTCTCTCTCTCTCTCTCTCTCTCTCTCTCTCTCTCTCTCTCTCTCTCTCTCTCTCTCTCTCTCTCTCTCTCTCTCTCTCTCTCTCTCTCTCTCTCTCTCTCTCTCTCACCTCATCGGGCGCTCCGCTGCCGGGGAAGAAGTTCCCGTCGTCATAGCGATGGATGGACAAGTAGAGGACGTTGGGGTCGTCGTAGAAGGCCTGCTGGGTGCCGTTGCCATGGTGAACGTCCTGAGGTGCGAGACGCAGAGCAGCGCACAACCGATCACTCAACCCGCGCATCCTCGACAAATCTCTCAGTTATTGTCAGCTAAATGAGTTATTGTCAGCGCATTTCTCACTTACTTAGTCATAAAAGAGTGACACAAGTGTAATAAAAAAGTAATTGAATGAGCAGAGTAAAAATACAAAAAATAGTATATTAAGTTTGTTTTACCTGAATTTCCCGTCCGGGATTAATTAAAGCATCTTAGTACCCTAAAAGTCCATTGTATTTGGATAGTTTGCTTAATTGCTAGCTACAAAAGGCTAACACAAACTAAACAGAAACAGAAAGAGCTTTTTGTGTTTTGTAAAATTTCTCAGTTTAAGTCTTAATTGTCAATGCTAATGATTATTTGTATTTATTCTTTGTTTGTTGGATGTATCGATGACAGGAACTGAAACTGTCTAACCAGTTCACTTTATCAACAATTGTCAACAAGTGAGGTCATCGGGTGGACAAACATACTTGTTTACTCCGGCACCATGATTGAAGTTGTAATAAATGTATGTTATCTAGTGTTTGGTTGCACTTTAATTGCTTCAGAAACAGTTGTGTCCTTATGGCAATTTTAATAAATGACGCCTCATTGAATTTAATCAAACTGATTAAAAAGTCTGGTTAATTCATGTTTAGTGAACTCATGTATGGCTCCCTGTCCAAAAATAAAAGATTTTGCTGTTCTGCTCTGTCCTTCAGAAGCCCACTGTGGACCTCAGCGGCTATTCAACGCAGAACTTTCATTTACCCTTAAGTGTCCTATAATGTGAAGTCCTTGGAGAATGTGTGTTATGTGTGTGTGTGTGTGTTTGTGTGTTATGTGTGTGTGTGTGTGTTATGTGTGTGTGTGTGTTATGTGTGTGTGTGTGTGTGTGTGCGTGTTGTGTGTGTGTGTGTTATGTGTGTGTGTGTTATGTAAGTGTGTGTGTGTGTTATGTGTGTGTTATGTGTTATGTGTGTTGTGTGTGTGTGTGTGCGTGCGTACTGACCCAGTCAACGATGAGGATTCTGTTGACGCTGAGTCGCTGCTGCAGCAGCTTTGCAGCGATCGCCACTGAGTTGAAATAACAGAATCCCCTGGGAGAGAGAGGTAGAGACACACACAGAGAGAGAGAGAGAGAGAGAGAGAGAGAGAGAGAGAGAGAGAGAGAGAGAGAGAGAGAGAGAGAGAGAGAGAGAGAGAGAGAGAGAGAGAGAGAGAGAGAGAGAGAGAGAGAGAGAGAGAGAGAGAAAGAGAGAGAGAGAGCAGTGGAGATAGAGAGAAATTGAGAGAGGGAGAGAGACATTGAAAGAGAGAGATTGAGAGAGGTACAGAAAGAGATGAAGATGGAGAGACAGAGAGATGGAGACATGGAGAGCGAGGTAGAGAGAGAGATGAGACAGAGGGATGGATGGAGAGAGAGAGAGAGAAATTAGTATTCAAGTACATTTTCACTAGACAGATAGAGGTAGAGATGGAGAGAGAGAGAGTTAAAATGGCTAGGGGATTTATTTATGTCTGTGTTTCAATACATTTTAAATGCACTTCAGTGAAGTTATGAGCAATAAATGAATGGCTGTCACAACAAAAGCGAGACTCTTCAGAAAGAATAAACGTATACTCTCTATGGCATGTAAAAAAAATAATATTATAATAAAACAAAACATGTATTTTCCGACAGGCAGGACCAGGCAGCCTCAGTGGGGTCCTTACATGGGAGTGCTTTCCTCTGCGTGATGTCCAGGAGGTCGGACGACCGCAAAGCCATTCTGGAAGACACAAGAGAAGAAGGAGTTGTTACCTACCAACAGTACATTCAACATTTAACATGACCATAACTTTCCCCCTTCATCATCATCTCCCTCTGTTTCTCTTTGACAGCTTTCTCTCTTCCACTGCTTTCTCTTACAGAATCAGAAATAGCTTTATTGCCAGGTACGTTTGCACTTAATTGTTTTCTGATATGTTGGCGTAATTTCCCCAAAATGAACGGCTTCACCATTATCTCCCTCTCTTTCTCGGTCATCGGTTTCTCTCACTGCTCGAGGCACAGCATCCTCCATAGAGCGTTGATTGAGGCGCTGTTCCCCAAATGTGTCTTTTTTCATCCGCACGCGCACAAGGACGCGAGAGATATTCACGTGCGAGTACATTGCATTGCTAGCTATATACATACATCTGCCTTCTTTTTCATTGTTCACCTCACAGTTGTTAAATAATCGTATCTCGCACTTTGAATGGAGATTGCTTCGGAGGGGCGCCAGCGTGAGCTTCGACATAAACCCAGATATAAACAAAGCACAACAAAACCTTGATGGAAAGACTTGGAACGCTACTTTTAGGCGCGCCTTGAGGTAGAACAATCAATCAAATGTGATAATGTGTAGAAACGGTAGAAACACAGCTGATTCAAACTACATCTGTTATGTAAAAATCATGGGAATAATAAACCACTGCATCTTTAATAGAGAGATTAGTGGAAATCCTGTTTTGAGCACTATTAGGAAGTGAGCTAGAACTACGTTACCCACAGTGCCTTGAGGTGTTTACACATACATAACTGTATTAATATTCTTTAGTTTTCCTGTATTTCTTTTTTCGTTCTTATTACTGTCTTGTACTTTCTGCTCTTACAACCAAACTGCCCACCTGGGCTTAACGAGGAAATCTTATCCTAATCCACGGTTTGTACATTTGAAATTATTAACAAATCATTTAGCGTAAAAATACATCTATATTAAGTATGTACAGTATAATAACAATACATCTATATTGAGTATGTATAGTATAGTAACAATACATCTATATTAAGGGTGTATATTATAATAACAATACATCTATATTGAGTTTATACAGTACAATAAAAGTACACCTATGTTGAGCGTGTATAATAAGATGAATCCAGGGTGACTGCGGGCTATTTGAACATTGGAGGAAGGGGAGTGTCAGCTTGACATTGCGACAATGTGAACTGAACAGCCTCTCTGGTCTATTTATAGAGAACAGGAACACTGGTTTGATATAAACAGTCTCAAAGAGAGGGCACCCAAACAAGGACAAGAGAGGAGAGATTAGTATAGCAGCCATATTGGTTCGTTGGTTTGGGAAACTTTCTAGAAGGAAATGCATTCTTAACTAAACTTGGGTGGATAAATGGAATGCAGAGCTTAAGATAACGCATTGAGTTGCCATGGTTTCCTCCAAGGTTCTACAAGGTTTCCCCATCCAACTGACTAATATAGCCGCTAGGTGAATAACAGTCTATCGACTCTGCATTCATTAGCCTGACATTCATAATAGATGATCTTTGCATTTAATTACGGTAATCTATATACTTACTCTCGGTTTTGACGATATGACAACATATTGACTGACCAGGCAATTCATTGACTCGACTTAAAGAGCCAGTGAACCCAGTTCTAGGAAGGAGGGTGGCGTGTTATCCCCATGGTTACGGCCCACGGCGCATTTGTGATACCTTTTTAGTACCGTCGTTGTGTATGAGCGTTATAATAAGCGATGTTGTATTTGAAATGTGCCACACACCTTAGCGTTATACTATAGGTAACCAGGAAGCCTAACCCTCACTCGGACGCAGACATTAAAAACATCGCTGCTCAGACGGAGCTTCACCATCCACACACACCGTGGCGTTATACAATAAGTGTCCGGAAAGCTAAACTTTCTCTCGGACGCTGCAGTCCACCGCTGGCCCTTGGTCGCGACGTCAGACTACCTTGGAAAAGGCACTCAGACGTCACGAAAAGAACGCCACCAGAACGTTCACATTGTGTTTTGGGGAGAATGGCAAAAACATAGGATTTTACCTATTTTTTCTCTCAATTGGGGACTTATTTCAGTAACATTGATGAGAGTATGTTGATGATCATATAAGACAAATTACCACGTTTAAAAATAAAAATTAAACGTTTTTGGGTTCACTGGTTCTTTGAGAGGAGAGAGAGAGAGAGAGAGAGAGAGAGAGAGAGAGAGAGAGAGAGAGAGAGAGAGAGAGAGAGAGAGAGAGAGAGAGAGAGAGAGAGAGAGAAAAGAAAGAGAGACTCAAACAGAGAGAGGCAGGACGAGAGATAAAACAAGAGAGAGACATAAACAGACAGAGGGGGGGATTAAGAGAGAATAAACAGAGACGGGTATAGAAAGAGAGAGATGGAAATAGAAAGAGAGACAGAGATCTAGAGAGTGAGACATAAACATTAAACAATTATAAAGAGACAGAAGGATATATAAAAACTATGAGAGAGAGAGACAGAGAGAGACAGAGAGAGAGAGAGAGAAAGATGGCAACAGACAGGTTGAAAGAGTCAGACGAGAATGTTAAGATAGAGAGAGAGAGAGACTGAGCTTTAAAGAGAGAGAGATATAAAGAGTAAGCCAGAAAGAGACAGATAGTTTGTGTGTGCACGCATGAGGGAATTTCTGGTGTGCCTGATCAGACAAATGTCTGAGTGTGTGTTTGTGTGTGTACCTTGAGTTCCCCGTGTGTGATTGTGTGTGTCTTGAGTTCCATGTGTGTGTGTGTGTGTGTGTGTGTGTGTGTGTGTGTGTGTGTGTGTGTGTGTGTGTGTGTGTGCGTGTGTGTGTACCTTGAGCTCCCTGTGTGTGTGTGTGTGTGTACCTTGAGCTCCCTGTGTGTGTGTGTGTGTGTGTGTGTGTGTGTGCACCTTGAGCTTCCTGTGTGTGTGTGTGTATACCTTGAGCTTCCTGTGTGTGTGTGTACCTTGAGCTCCCTGTGTGTGTGTGTGTGTGTGTGTGTGTGTGTGTACCTTGAGCTCCCTGTGTGTGTGTGTGTGTGTGTGTGTGTGTACCTTGAGCTCCCTGTGTGTGTATGTGTGTGTGTGTGTTTGTGTGTACCTTGAGCTCCCTGTGTGTGTGTGTGTGTGTGTACCTTGAGCTCCCCGGTGGCCACCTTCAACACCAGCTCCACCACAGAGCCAACCGCTAGCCGTGCCGCGCTTGAAGAGTGCACCTCATTCCATATGGTGTCACTGTCAACCTTCACAGACACACACACACACACACACACACACGCGCGCATGCGCACACACACGCATACACGCGCGCACACAAAGAAGACACAAATGTCCTATGACAATATTTTCTTTAAATATTTTAGAATAGTTGTCCTCTTAAATATGTATCTAAAAGGACAGCAAAACAAAAGTCTTTCGTCCAGTCAAATTGCTTAATGTTTTTATCGTATGGCCAATAAAGTATTTATTGTCACCATCGTGAAGTTGTAGAAATGTAACACTTAAATGGGAACCGTCACGCTCAACTATCTTCGTTTGCACAATATATGCGGAGAAGGGGACATCATTATTATAGCTTTTCTGATTTGCTCTTGGGGAAACTGTGCAGAGTTGAAGCAGTACTCTTATCATATATTAGAAACTAGCTGAACAAGAGACTTTCCCTTTCAGTCCTAAACTACTAACATCAGGATGAAGTCCACTATGATGTGGTCTCTACTCTAACTATGATCAGTCTGGAGAAGCACACGAGGATCTAGGGACAGGTGAAAGGAAGTGATCCACATACTAGAGATTTGAAGGAGACACGAGTGATGGAGGTTGTTGTAAAGTCACCGTGTGTGTGTGTGCGTAAGGGAGAGAGAGACAGAGAGAGAGACAGAGACGACCTACCCCCACTCCTCCGCAGGGAAGCCTGACGAACATGGGCGTGACAGAGCCTGAGGGGAGAGAGAGGGAGAGAGAAGGATCATAAGTCTGCTCACCCTGTGAAACACAGCAGCCATCCCTCTCTGTTTGAAACCCCTTCTTTCAAAATGTGTGTGTGTGTTCTTACAGTCTGCTCTCTCAGAGCGTAGTTTGTGTGTGTGTGTGTGTGTGTGTGCCTGTGCGTATGTGTGAGTGTGTGTGTGTGTGTGGTGTTCTTACAGTCTGCTCTCTCAGAGGGTAGTGTGTGTGTGTGTGTTCTTACAGTCTATCTTTTGTCTCAGAGGGTAGTGTGTGTGTGTGTTCTTACAGTCTATCTTCTGTCTCAGAGGGTAGTGTGTGTGTGTGTGTGTGTGTGTGTGTTCTTACAGTCTATCTTCTGTCTCAGAGGGTAGTGTGTGTGTGTGTTCTTACAGACTACCTTCTGTCTCATAGTGTGTGTGTGTGTTCTTACAGTCTATCTTCTGTCTCAGAGGGTAGTGTGTGTGTGTGTTCTTACAGTCTATCTTCTGTCTCATAGTGTGTGTGTGTGTGTTCTTACAGTCTATCTTCTGTCTCATAGTGTGTGTGTGTGTTCTTACAGTCTATCTTCTGTCTCAGAGGGTAGTGTGTGTGTGTGTGTGTGTGTGTGTTCTTACAGTCTATCTTCTGTCTCAGAGGGTAGTGTGTGTGTGTGTGTGTGTTCTTACAGTCTACCTTCTGTCTCATAGTGTGTGTGTGTTCTTACAGTCTATCTTCTGTCTCAGAGGGTAGTGTGTGTGTGTGTGTGTTCTTACAGTCTATCTTCTGTCTCAGAGGGTAGTGTTTGTGTGTGTGTGTGTGTGTTCTTACAGTCTATCTTCTGTCTCAGAGGGTAGTGTGTGTGTGTGTTCTTACAGTCTACCTTCTGTCTCAGAGGGTAGTGTGTGTGTGTGTGTGTGTGTGTGTGTGTGTGTTCTTACAGTCTATCTTCTGTCTCAGAGGGTTGGTTCCATACAGCAGGACGTGGGCCTCTGAGTGGACCGTCTGCAGCTCCTCCAGAGTCGCCTTCCTCCCCCTGATGCACTACACACACACACACACACACACACACATACATACACACACACACACACACACACATAGATACACACACACATGCATGCGCAAACAATCAAACACAATCCAAGTGCAGTTGCTACAGAAATAGGTTGTAGTGAGCACGCTCTGGTCTTAAGCCTAAAGCACCTGGAGCGGGAGTACTTTGCTTCATATTTGTAGCGCGACCCAAAATAGAAATAGTATCACATGGATTATAATGGAGCGTCGCACACGGAGCGCGGATATAGCCGGGCTGTAGACTCAACTCGCAACTATATCCCTGAACAATCGTGAAATCGTGAACATTTGTGAAAAAGATTCACAAAAATTCACAAACACTTTCTCGTGTCCGTCCCGACTGCGGTCTTTGGGATTACGTGGTGGTGTCAGCAGCTAGCCCAGATATCACCTGTCCCAGTGCTGACTTCTTCCACAATACTGACTGTAGCTCAAAGCCCAACACAGAGACGGGTGAGGAAGCAGCGGGCCGACTCGTACCTCGCACTGCGCCCGCAGCCCCGTCTCCTGCAGACGAGACCAGATGCTCTGGATGCGGCCGGCGTGCTCCGGGTGGCTGTTGGTGTTCCCACACATGCACTGGTGCTTCTGCATCAGGGAGTCATACACCAGGCCTGGACACACACACACGCAGACAGACACACACACACGCAGAAACACACACACACACACACACACACACACACACACACACATAGACAGACACACGCACACATGCAGAAACACACACACACACACACACACATAGACACACACACACACATAGACACACACACACACACACACACACACACATAGACGGACACATACATACACATGCAGAAACACTCACACAGACAGACAGACACACATATGCAGATACACACACATATACAGACACATACATGCAGAAACACACATACACACACACAGACACACACAGACACATGCAGAAACACACACACACACACATGCAGAAACACACACATACAGATAGATGCAGAAACACACAAACACACAGACATATGCAGAAACACAGACACACAGACAGACACACACACACACAATAAAAAGCAGTATGGAAGGTTAGTTGGCACATCTCATTCATGTCTCAAGTCATGCATTTACCGAAACCATTTTCAACTTTAACTTTAATATTTTTCTGTCTGTTTTGTGAAAGTTTACTAAATGTAACTGATGGCGCAGGGGAAGGGGAGAAAAGACGTATCTTAAAGATCACTTGAGTGATTCTATTTCATTTATTTTATCCTATTTTATTTAATTGTATTCTTTCTCCTCTTGTGAATGTCTTCCTGCCTTGTGTTGTTAAAGCACCTTATAAAATCATCATCATCATCATCACCATCATCTTTAATATTAATAGCATTATTACATTAATATTAGTATTACTCACCTGTGGTGAAATGAGTTTTGGTGGGCGGGTCTGGGGGCGGGACACTGAGGGGGAAGGAGGGGGCAGAGGCGGGAGATGATTGGGCGCGGGAGAGGGGGCGGTGCCCGGGGAACGTGATTGACAGGCCTGCCGCCTCCATAGATGCCTGGTAGTTCCTCAGCTGGTGGATCCTCTGCTGCTCCAATTGGAGAGCCTGCTGCTCACACACACACAAACACACACACATACGCACACACGCGCACATGCATACACACACGCACACACACATACGCACACACACGCGCACATGCACACACACACACACACAGATACACAATCACAGATACACACACACACACAGATACACACAGACATACACACACATAAAAAACATGATGAAAGGTTAGTTTACACATCTCATTCATGACTCAAGTCATGCCTTTACTGAAACTATTTTCACCTTTCGACTAAAATATTGTTCTTTGTTTTGTGAATATTTACAAAATGTTACTGATGGTGCAAAAGAGGGGGAGAGAATAGAAACAATTGAACACACGGTCACTTCCCAGCTGAACTCATCACCATGAGAGGGCAGCCAAACTGCACCTTTCTGATGCTGACATTTCTTTTTTATCATGGAATACTTCAGAACATTTACACAGTACCCCTCTCCCGTCTCCCCCTCCCCCGTCTCCCCATCACCCCTCTCCCCTATCTCCTGTCCCCCTTCTCTCCCCCTCTTCTCCTCCCCCCCATCTCCCTCCCCCCAGCTACCTGTCTGAAGAGCAGCTCCTGGTCCGACTGCCTCTCCATGTCCCAGGGCCCCTCCTCCTGGAGCTCCTGGGGGTCAGGGGGCTCCTGCTTGACAGTGACCCCAGCGGGGAGGGCTCCTGTTCCTCCCTCGGTGTCCTGCTGCTCCCTCAGCTCCTCCTCCGTCTCCTCTGGGTGGCTCTGGTGCTGCCGGACCACCCCAGCCTCGCATGGCTTGCCCATCATCTGCAGGAGAAGGGGTAGGGGTTAGCTTGTTGCTAGTCAGTTAGCTCATTGTAAGCTTGTTGCTAGTCAGTTAGATCATAGCTGGCTCGCTGCTAGTCTGTTAACTCACAGTTAGCTCGCTGCTAGCCCGTTACATCATAGTTAGACCAGTTTGCCCAATGTTAGCTTGTTGCTAGTCAGTAAGATAATAGTAAGCTAATTCCTCATCAGTTAGGTATAAGTTTGGTAATGTCTGCTAGCTTATTACTAGTCAGTTAGCTCATAGTTATATTGCTGCTAATCGGTTAACTAAAAGTTAGCTCATTGCTAGTCAGTTTGTGCATAAATAGCCCATTGCTAGACCAGTTGGTTGCTAGATAGAATAATATATACCGTCACGCTATCGATAGCAAGAGGTATTTGGTGTAAGAAAGTACTGCGTTTAAGTTCATGAGTTCCTCTCAACTCCAGCCAACTTGTCTCATGGCACTACACAAACAACCGTACAGGACAACACACATTCAGCCACAAAGAAACACACACATACACACACACACGGGATCCACGCCTGTACCTCACATCGCATGCATGCGTATGACCCCTTGTCCTGAACAGTGACCCCTTCCCGATCACCCCGAACACTATGTGATAAAAAAAAAACGTTTTGGGCTGAGAGTTTTAGGAAAGAGGGGGGCATGTTATCCCCATGGTTACGACCCAAGCCAACTTTACGATACTTTTTTAGGACCGTCCTTGTGTAAATGTTATGAGCATTATAATAAGCGATGTTGTATATGAAATGCGCCACACACCGTAGCGTTATACTATAGGTGACCAGGAAGCCAAACCCTCACTCGGACGCGGACATTAAAAACATCGCTGCTCAGATGGAGCTTCACCATCCACACACCGTAGCGTTATACAATAAGTGTCCGAAAAGCCCAACTTTCTCGCAGACACCGCAGTTAACCGTTGCCCAGACAGAGCTCCACTCGTCCACACAAACCGCGCCGCCGGTGCCCCTTGGTCGTGACGGAAAAGAACGCCATCTGCGTTCACAGCAGAGTGGAACGTTCACATCGTGTTTTGGGGAGAATGGCAAAAACATAGGGTTTTACCCCTTTTTTCTCTAAATTGGGGACTTATTTCAGTAACAGTGATAAAATGGCAATGGCTATGTTGACGATCATATAAGACAAATGGCTATGTCTAAAACAAAAAAAAAGTGGTTTTGGGTTCACTGGCACCTGGTGGGTATGGGATAGATTTGTAAATAATTGACCAGAAAGCTTGAGAGCCCTGCGTTTCCCTCCAAAGGGACGACTTCCAACTATCAACAATTCTCGGTAGTAAGCTGAGCGCTAGGCAACCGATGAAGTGAATGGAGCCGCAGCTACCAACCCACTTCCTCCCGTGGCCATATAAGGCAGGGGCTTCCGCTGCGTTGCCATGGCAGCACAGGTGGAGGAAAAAATCACCAGGCACGCAACATCTTGTGACACAGGAACACACGGAGGCAGGAAAATAACAAACAGAGAGATGAGGCATGTGTGCTGACACACACACACACACTCACACAAACACACATGCAGATATACACACGTTTGAGCGCATTCACACACGCACACACACACAGCTACACACACACCCCCACACACACACAGCTACACACAAACAAAAACAGCTACACACACAAATACACACAAACACACACGCACACACACACACATTCCGACCCCATCCCCACCCACCTTGTTGAGGTGGAGCTGCTGGTGCTGGAACTGCTGCTTGTGTTTCTCCAGGAACTGTTGGTGCTGCTGCTGGACCACCAGCTGCTGCAGGGCCAGCACCTGGGCGTGGCTGGTTGCGTGGCCAAGGGCGTGGCTGGAAGGGGCGCTGCCCTGGGGCAAGGGGGCCGACTGGGTTCGCCCCAGGGGCCGGTGCTGCCTCTGGAGCTTGGACATGGAGGCCGCTGCTGATGGGATGGAGAGGCCTGGAGAGAGAGGGGGAGGGAGGAGGGGAAGGGAGGGGAGGGGAGGGGAGGGGAGGGGAGGGGAGGGGAGGGGAGGGGAGGGGAGGGGAGGGGAGGGGAGGGGAGGGAGGAGGGGGTGGAGGGGAGGAGAGGGAGACAGGAGGTGGAGATGAGGTGGAAGAGAGGAAGTGGAGGGAGTCAAAGAGGGAGGAGAAGGAGACGAGGTGGAGGAGAGAAAAGGAGAGGGGGTTTAGGAGGAGAGAGGGTGGGAGGTGGAGGTGGGAGAGAGGGAGAGGGGGTGGGGTGAGGGTGGGAGAGAGGGAGAGGGGGTGGGGTGAGGGTGGGAGGTAGAGGTGGGAGAGGTTAATTTAATTGATTTCAACAAAATGAAAGGGTGTGATAACTATGTTTCAGAACTGCGTTAACAGTTACCTTACAGTTATCCAACATTATGAAAGAGACAGTATGCATTCACCAATTACAGTACATTAAACTAAGAATAATTTAGCAAAAAACTATCACAGCAAAATGAAAGGAACATCCCAATGAATAAGTTGGAATTGTCACGTGCACACACGTACAACACACACACACACACAAACACACACACAGACAGTTCACCAGGCCAAAAATAGCACAGGCGCTGCGATAGGCAGTGAGCTAACGAGTGATGACAGCCGATGAATGGGAGTCACACACGCAGCCAGCGCTGACATACCAATGGCCGCTCGTTAGCTTGAGCTAATGAATGCGCCGCGGGGCACAAAATGTGCAGTGTGTGTGTGTGTGTGTATTGTTTATTAATGACCCGACGAGTTGCATATGTGTGGTAATATTTTATATACCTTGTCGTCAAAAATGAATAGCGCCAATGTTGTTTTTGTTATTTATTTTCAGAAATATATTCGTTGTTTCAAGCCAATGTATCCACTGACCCAACAAAACAGAAATATGAGAACATTTTCTTCGGCCAGCCTCCAAGAACTCAAATGACCCATGTTCATTGTGAAGAATAGCACACTAACTATTATCTCAATGAACTTATTTCTATGAACTAAATAAACACGTGTTTTCACCCCCGCCTCGCATGGCTTGCTCATCATCTGCAGGAGAGGGGGTAGGGGTTAGCGCGTTGCTAGTCAGTTAGATCATAGCTGGCTCGCTGCTAGTCTGTTAACTCACAGTTAGCTCGCTGCTAGCCCATTACATCCTAGTTAGAGCAGTTTGCCCAATGTTAGCTTGTTGCTAGTCAGTAAGATAATAGTAAGTTAATTCCTCATCAGTTAGGTATAAGTTTGGTAATGTCTGCTGGCTTATTACTAGTCAGTTAGCTCATAGTTATCTTGCTGCTAATCGGTTAGCTAAAAGTTAGCTCATTGCTAGTCAGTTAGTGCATAAATAGCCCATTGCTAGACCAGTTGCTTGCTAGATAGAAAAATATATAAGGTCACGCTATCGATATCAAGAGGTATTTGGTGTAAGAAAGTACTGCGTTTAAGTTCATGAGTTCCTCTCAACTCCAGCCAACTTGTCTCATGGCACTACACAAACAACCGTACAGGACAACACACATTCAGCCACAAAGAAACACACACACACACATACACACACACACACACACACACACACACACACACACACAGGCAGGGATCCACGCCTGTACCTCACATCGCATGCATGCGAACACTCGTATGACCCCTTGTCCTGAACAGTGACCCCTTCCCGATCCCCCCGAACACTATGGGATTTAAAAAAGGTGTTTTGGGCTGAGAGTTTTAGGAAAGAGTGGGGCATGTTTTCCCCATGGTTACGACCCAAGCCAACTTTATGATACTTTTTTAGGACCGTCATTGTGAAAATGGACCTGGTACCTGTCAGCAGCGGACTCTGGGAGGGCCCCTGCTCCATGAGGACCATGTGCTGCAGCAGGGGACTGTGGGTCCCGGAGCCAGCCTCCGCCATGTAGGGGGTCAGGTGGGCCCCAGACAGGAAGGGGGGGCTCAGGGACAGGGCCGGCTGCAGACCGCTGCTGTCCTGCGGAGACGAGGTCACCTGGGAGGTGGGGCGGAGAGAGGGGTGGGGGGTGAAGGGTTAGTGCCCGCTATGCTAACGATCATAATGCTTTCTGGACAACGCTAACACAATTCGAGTGGATTTAAAGGTGCACGGAAGTAAGACAGTGTGGATCATTGTCATTGCACTTGACTTCAAATGTAATCTTTTTTGTGAGCCCGTCTGTGTTTATCGTCGTTTAATTTTGTCCTTCTCTGATGTATTTTGCCTGCTTTCTTGGCCCGGTGGCTCTTGGAAAAGAGGTATAAATAACAACGCGACCCACCTGGATATCTAAAGGTTACATCCAAATAAAAGAACATAATGCTACCGCTATGGAACACCGGAGAGTCATCGTTGTTTAGCGACGTAAAGAAGAGTTTTGTCTTATGTCGATGAAAAGAGCGGAAAAACTTGACAGTTGACTTGACAAACAAGACGTCACATCAAGTGGGTCTGACCTGCAGCGGGTACATCAAGCCAAAACCTATTGGTGGCAACCTAAAATGGAAATGCAACAACTAGACAGCGAACGCATGAATCTATGTGTTGAACTCGCCTCCGAAATGCTTAAATTGAGCCCATAACAATAAAAAAAAAACACTTGTTCATTACTTTCGTGTTCTGGGCACAGTTAACATGTGCAACATACGGAGTATGTTGGATAATTCAATGCAACCCCAAGGACTGTTTGAAAAGGAGTGGTTATTATGGGCTGTACTCCTTTAGTTATGTGGATGATTCAGCCCTACTTTTAGAGTACAGCATGAAGCAACAAATACAATGGACGACCGTTGCCGATTGGAACAGATGTACTGTACGGATAATGCTAAGAGACGCAGATTTCAGCAATAATAGCTGCAGTAACTACAGTTGCTTTTCCAATGTGCTAATGGGACTCGACTCGAATCGAAAATAAAAGAGAGACAAGGAGTTTGAGAGAGAGGAGAGAAATACTAAATAAAAACCTAACGATGGAACACAGTGACTCCGTTTACACCTAGCTAGTTTTGGGGAATCGAATATTTAATCAGATTTTTGCCAAAACCCATACAACACATTTCCTTTGCACCTGGCCTATTGAATATTGCTCTCGCGGGATTCTAGAATATGATGATAGAATATTGCTCTCGCGGGATTCTGGAATATGATAATAGAATGTTAAAAGTGGAAAAAAAGAGTTTTACAAATACTCTGAATACCTGACGATGGCAGGCTCTAGCGAAATCAAGGTATTGTTGTCCATGTTCCTAATGACGAAGAACCGTGGGAGTGCCATGAACATTGTACGAACACACGTCACGCTACCGAGTGACGTTCTGATGCCACAGTGGATCGCTGGGGTCCGATGTCGTATGTCGTATAAGCACTGATCCTTTGTTGATGTGCTGCAAAGCTAAGTGGGTTGCTATGGCGCGCAGGGGCACGTATGGGGCTACGCTAACAGACATCTCCGGGGGAAACACACCGTGGGATATGCAGGAGATATCATTACGCAGTTGTCGTTATCGCTACTGCATGGGGACTTTACAGATGTTAGAAGAAAAGTCTAACTAGGAAGACGCTTGTGGAAGCTGCGTCCATTTCCCGGCGCTCAGATGTAATGTATCGCTATGCATGCGTATTGAGAGATAGAGATAGAGAGAGAAGGACAGACAGAAACACAGAGAGACAGAGAGACAGACAGACAGAAAGATTGACACAGAGACAGTCAGAAAGACTGACACAGAGACAGGCAGCGAGAGAGACAGACAGACAGACAAACACACAGACCGAAGGACTGATAGAGAGACAGACAGCAAGAGAGACAGACAGACAGACAAACACACAGACCGATGGACTGATAGAGAGACAGACAGTCAGACAGACAAGGCTTCAGCTCTTAAACAGTACATTAAGTTCTCCTTCTCCTCTCATCCTTACGTTGGAGGCGGGGCTGGGCGTGGCGGTGGCGGGCAGGCCCAGGGTGATGTTGGGCAGCGATGGGGACGTGTAGAGGGACAGCTGGCTGAGGGAGCCCCCGTCTGCACTGCTGCTGCTCAGCCGCTGGGCCAGGGACACCTGGGGGAGGACCGTCTAGGGGTTAGGGTGTCGGACTACCAGCCGGAAGGTCCCGGGTTCAATCCCCCTTCCGCAGTCTACCTGTAGGCATCCTAGAGCAAGATGACCCCCTAACTCCTTCTCCTGCTCCTAAATAACATGGATCTGTATTCACTAGCATTAATGTAATAACTTATTAGCAATAGCATTATTTAGCATTCAAGCTAATGAGAAACTAGTAGCTAGAATATGAAAGTATGTATCGGAGCCATGCTAGATGGACTGTGTTGATGGATACATACTGTCGGCTTGTGATGAATACAAATTTAGCAATGCGGGCAAATGTATAGAGAATGAATTTATGTCAATATGAATATAGCTTATTGTGTGTGTGTGTGTGTGTGTGTGTGTGTGTGTGTGTGTGTGTGTGTGTGTGTGTGTGTGTGTGTGTGTGTGTGTGTGTGTGCGTGCGTGTTACCTCAGCGCTGGAGCACACAGCGATGCCGTTCTCGTTGGGGATGTTAGAAGAGCTGTTGTTGTTAGGGGAGCTGGGGCCGGAGCCTGGAGCACTGCTACACACAGAGTCTACACACACACATAGAGACACACACACACACACACACACGTAGACACATGTAAAGACACACACACACACACACACACACGTAGAGACAGACACACACACAGACACACACACACGTAGAGACACACTCTCACACACACACACACACACGCACACATGTAAACACACACACCCATACACACACAGAAAGACATAGACACACACACACACACACAACACACATACATATAGAGACACACACACACATTTAGTTACACAGTTCTGAACTGAAGTTACTACAAAATGCAAAAAATAACGATTTGAAGGCACTCCGATTCTAGTCATTATAAATACTTCAATAATAATAAAAGGCAACCCATTCATCATACAGATCCAATCTGTGTGTGTCCTCATGTCTATGAGGATACGTGTGTGTGTGTGTGTGTGTGTGTGTGTGTGTGCTGGTGTGGGTGAGTGTAAGTGCAAGTGTGTGTGTGTGTGTGTGTGTGTGTGTGCTGGTGTGTGTGAGCGTAGGTGCGAGTGTGTGTGCTGGTGTGTGTGAGCCTAGGTGCGAGTGTGTGTGCTGGTGTGTGTGAGCGTAGGTGTGTGTGTGTGCTGGTGTGTGAGCGTAGGTGTGTGTGTGAGTGTGTACTGGTGTGTGTGTGTGTAGGTGTGTGTGTGTGTGCTGGTGTGTGAGCGTAGGTGTGTGTGTGTGTGTGTGTGTGTGTGCTGGTGTGTGAGCGTAGGTGCGAGTGTGTGTGCTGGTGTGTGTGAGCCTAGGTGCGAGTGTGTGTGCTGGTGTGTCTGTGCGTAGGTGTGTGTGTGTGCTGGTGTGTGAGCGTAGGTGTGTGTGTGTGTGCTGGTGTGTGAGCGTAGGTGTGTGTGTGTGTGAGTGTGTGTGAGCGTAGGTGTGTGTGTGTGCTGGTATGTGAGCGTAGGTGTGTGTGTGTGAGTGTGTACTGGTGTGTGTGAGCGTAGGTGTGTGTGTGTGCTGGTGTGTGAGCGTAGGTGTGTGTGTGTGTGTGTGTGTGTGTGCTGGTGTTTGAGCGTAGGTGTGTGTGTGTGTGTGTGTGTGTGTGTGTGTGTGTGTGTGTGTGTGTGCTGGTGTGTGAGCGTAGGTGCGAGTGTGTGTGCTGGTGTGTGTGAGCGTAGGTGTGTGTGTGTGCTGGTGTGAAAGCGTAGGTGTGTGTGTGTGTGTACTGGTGTGTGTGAGCATAGGTGTGTGTGTGTGTGTTTGCTGGTGTGTGAGCGTAGGTGTGTGTGTGTGCTTGCCTGCCATATCCAGTGAGCGTTTCTTGGCGGCGGTGATGGGGCTGTCCCGGCGCCGGAGGAGCGGGCTGCTCCGCCTCTCGCTCACCTTCTGCTTCAGCCTGGAGCGAAGCTTCAGGTTGGGCTCCGACGCTGGGCGAGAGAGAGGGGGGCAGGGGGACGTTTAGCATCAATGTATTTGACGCATTATTTCTCATCGTTGTTGACCCCCCACTCTCACTACACTCAATAAACTCAGCAGGTAGGGGGGGAGTTCTTGGGCCAACTGGACTATGAATAATGTAGTTGTTGCTGTTGTTTGATGGATGCTGCGGTTGTTTCTTGTGGTTAACAACGCTGCTTGACCTCCGTCTTTAGAGCATTAGGGCGGAGAGTGTGCGATGGCGCTTATGAGGGAAGACCTGGCTGAGACCCCTTACTCATCTCGCTGTCTGCCAGACAACATGGCTGAAAGAGGAGAACCCTCCTGACCTTCCCTACAGAGACGATGGACTGAGGTTAAGGAAGGCCATCAACAGGTTACCTCACACCATAGGTGTCCACTGAATGGAAGGGAGCTCTTGATTTCGGGGAGACATCTGACCTTTTGATCAGCTACGCTTTGTTAAAAATGATGTAGAATATAACAATTTATATAATTCATAATGCATCTATAGTCACATATGCCAGTAACCTTTGTAAGAACCCACAGAAACCACTGCTTTTGTTTTTTCCTAATGCAAATGGATACCTAAAACCACCAAGTTATGCTAAAAGCTGTAATTGGATTTCAATAAAAAATGCAAAGAATTGAAGGTCTGTTCCTGAGAACAAATATCCTATAATTTGAATGCATCAATAGCTTTTTGATTTGTGTCCGGTCATGTCTGGGCTATGCTGGGACTCTGCCACCAAACAGACGACAAGGTGAGTGGTGACACAGAGCTCCAGTGGGGAGGGAGAGACAGAAAGGGAGAGGGAGAAGGTGAGTGGGGGAGGAATGGAAGGAGAGAGGGAGTGGAGGGAGAGAGAGTGGGGAGAAATAGTGGGGGAGAGAGAGAAAGGGGATAGGGAGAGGGGGAGCGAAAATGGGGGAGAGGGGGACGGATAGGGAGGAAGGGGGAAGAGAGAGGGATGGAAAGAGATGGGGGGTGGGTGGAGAGAGAGATGAGGGGAAGAGATAGAGAGGAGAGGGGAGAAAGAAAAAGAGAGGGACAGAGAAAGTGAGGGAGGGCTGAGGGAGAGAGGGAGAACATCAATTCAACTGCAATACAAGAGAGCGATCAATAATCCTAATTAAAATCCTCATGTTCAATTACCAATGGTCCTGTTGACCCAAAGTGATCCGATAGCTGTAAAGAGAGGGCTACTTGACCACCATGACGGCCCCCTGGCTAGTGCTCATACTTTTACTGGAGTGTATTATTCACTGGCAGATGAAGGACTTGTATGATTCAACTGTATTCATATCTGGTCTTTTTTCTAATCTGTTTTCACCTTTGTTCCACATCTCTGCGGATGCAACACTGTTCAACAAATGTCGATTCAACCTCTACTCCAGTTGTTTTAGACATAAAAAAATAACCCAGCTGTGAAATAGCTCAATGTATGTCAAGCAAAACACACTTTTAGTTTTCGTCTAGCGGGGAAGAAACACAACCGACAGCGTGTTTGTGCTACTATTTCGACACAGGCCATCACAGGACGTCGTCGAGCGAATGAAAACTTTTCGAAAAAGGCGAGAGCTGTTTGTTTTGTCCCCTCCTCACATCACTGGCCGAGTGATCAGAACCAGACAGGCGAACAAAAGGATCAATCAGCCCCGCTGCTACCCGGCAGTACGTGCCTGGGCACGACGTTTCCAGAGACCGAACATCGGGTCCGAGCCATCGGAGCTGAGGCTAATGTTTACTTTACACGGGCCAATCAGAAGGCTTGTTGTGCCTCTGGTTGGACCAATTAGCATCGCGGCTGTGCTCCTCGTCAACATATCAAGTGCGGAGCCGCTTTTGTGGTTCTTTTTACAGTTTGACACAATTTCAATAATGCAGGTCTAATTGCGTAATAAAACCGTCCACATTTTTATTATAACATTTGGATATTTAAGGGTAAACCATCAGCACTACTAACAAAAGCCCCGTACAAATATCGTGAAAAGACGGCATACACCAATTTTCACATCCAGATGTGTAGTATTCTCATGTTTACACAGTTTGGAGGCTCTCATTGTTTCATGCATTCTGGGTTTCATCCACAATTATAGCAGCTTATAACCTATATGCATTCTTGAGCCAAGAGGTCTCCTGAAAATGTATCTGTATCTGGAGTCACTTTGTATTGAATGTGTGACTAAATAGCAGTATCAACCGTGTGCTATATAGGAATATAAAGTATGTATATATATATGCAAAAGGGGAGCAAGGACACCAATTTCAAAGCATGGCTGTGACTGCAGTCCTATTCCTGTATCTTTCCTGCTATGTGCTTGGCTTGGTGTCTTAGGTTATTTAGCAGCTAAACACGCATATGGTCATATCACTGTCAGAAATTGCGAATAAAAATGACTTTGTGCGCATGCACATCTAACACATCTGTGCACACAAGTCATTATTGCAAGCACTGTAACTGCATTCCGTCTTTCTCTGATCGTGAGAGCAATAATAAAGCCTGTGAGGAAGAAACGATTCATTGAGCGCGCACGTGAAGTGAAGCAGCACGCAACTGACGCCCCCGTGTGCACAAATGCTGTCTTTGCTCTCGTGCTCGCAAAGTGTTTTCCTGCTCGCGTTTTAATTTTTCTATTTTGTGTTTACTATTATATATACATACAGATATACAAATACAGCGACAGCGCTGCTTTTTTAGACTTCATTCGACGATCGCTATCATTACACTAAATAACTATGTTACACTACAGCGAGGCAATGCATACTTTTTTCGTGATCAGCATTTTTAACGTTTATATTTCCTGGTCTGTCTCTTTTATTCATGCATAGTAATACGTTTTGTGAACAACTGCAAGCTGTCTGCGGTGTAACGCTGTGCTTTATTGTACTCCAAAGCATGTTCCGAGACGTCAGCTTTCATGTTACCCAAGAAATCTTCCAAGCACTTCAAGAGGTGTTTGGACGTGTCCGGCCACATTGTAACCAATCACATTCAGGGTTAGAACGGCCATGGCTGGCTCCGCCCACTTAGTGCCAGAAAGAAAACCACCGCACGAGGAAAATAAATAACAGAGCGAGGAGAAAATATATCAGTAGGGCCGAGCTCCGTGAGTGGCCAACGACGTGCGTTGCGACGTACGTCGCTTTGGCCGCTTGGCTGGCAGCTTTTGGTCGCTGTGTTGGTCGCTTGGCTGGCTGCTTTTGGTCGCTTGGCTGGCTGCTTTTGGTCGCTTGGCTGGCTGCTTTCAGTCGCTGTGTTGGCTGGCTGCTGGCGGTCGACTAAACAGCTCATAGCTATGGTCTCTCAAAGTCTGTGGGCGGTGGTTCATCAGTTAATTTGCATGTTTTTTGCGACAGTTCAAGTACCAGAAAGCCATTAGCTCTGGCGAAAGCTAGCCTACAGCTCTTTATAGCCAAAAGTATTTTAATATTAATAACGCCTGTTTTGTTCATTGGGAATGCTGAGTTGTATTATATTTCCTTATTTTTAGTAGACACAGTGGCCTTTTCTAACCCAGAACATTGCCCATTGTTGGCGGAAAAAAGGAATGTCTTTACTTGTATTCTGATCTATTTTTCTATTGAAGTACAGTTAAAAATGATGTAATTGTTGCTTTTTTAGTATCAAGTAACTAGATTAGTTGTATTTTGTGGTGTATTCAACTAATGTATTTGATATATTATACATATATTATATATAGCCTATTTGTTTTGTTAAATGCCATGAAGCCTAATAAGATATACTATGTACAAAGTTCTTAGTTATAGCGTCATATAGTTTGATATGAGAATAACAGCACAACTTTGTGGGCACCGTGGCGGCAGTAGTAGCGAGGCTATCACTTGAATAAATTGGTCCCTGGTTTGATTCCCTTTATACGTAGTCCAATTATTTTTTGCTATTATAGTCTAACTTATTGATTCAAGTCTAACTTATTGATTCAATCGGCCTCTTTCATTTTAACATTTTAGTATGATTTAGTACGATAGTATGATAATTATAGGACGTAATGAGGGGCTGCAACGCATGGCTGGTGTCGGCTGGCTGCTGGCTCGCTTTTGGCGGCAAATGAGTGATGAACTGAATGATCGACCAAAGCAGCCAGCAACAGTCAACACCATGGCTGCTACCAAAGCAGCTGTAGCTGGCTGCTTTCGTTCGCAAATATTTGTTCTGTTCAATAAGATGTTAACAGTATAGTCAATATAAATGCGTACACTTCACTGTATTACAAATTAACTCATATATAGAAAGACCAATAAACGTTTTTATTATATATAATAAAAAAGGCCTATTGGTCTATCAATATCTAAGCTATATATTATTGCATCATTGTACGTTTTTATTATACTGACGCAACCCCTGTGTATTTATTCTGATCAATAAGATGTTATCTGATAAAATAGGCTTTTGGTTGCGATCGAAAGCAGCCAGCTACAGCTGCTTTGGTAGCAGCCATGGTGTTGACTGTTGCTGGCTGCTTTGGTCGCTCATTCAGCCACACCTCTGGTTGCGACTCATTTGCCGCCAAAAGCGTGGCGACGCTTTTTAGCCAGCCAGCCAGCCAGCCAGCCAGCCGCAGCCAGCAGCCAGCTTACACCAGCCGGCCGTGGCTGGCCTGTCGTCGCAGCCAGCCAGTCGACACCAGCCAGGCGTCGCAGCCCGCCATTACGTCCTATAATTATACACACAGCCATCGTACTAAATCATACAAAAAATTTCAAATGAAAGAGGCCGATTGTATCAATAAATTGGACTATAATAGCAAAGGGGAATCGAACCAGGGACCCCTTGATAGAAGTGACGGCCTCGCTACCGTTAACGCCACGGTGCCCACAGTGGCTTTCTGGTACTTGTACTCTGGTAAAAAATGTTAGTAACATGCAAATTAACTGATGAACCACCGCCCACAGACTTTGAGCGACCATAGCTATGAGCTGTTGAGTCGACCGCCAGCAGCCAGCCAGCCAACACAGCGACCGCCAGCAGCCAGCCAGCCAACACAGCGACCAAAAGCAGCCAGCCAAGCGACCAACACAGCGACCAAAGCGACGCATGTCGCGACGCACGTCGTTGGCCACTCACGGAGCTCCTGCGCGCTCAATTAATGATTTTCTACTAACAGGCTTTATTATTGTAGCCTGGAACCTACAGGCGCAGACCAAAATTACTCTGGACGCAATTGGATAGGCCTACAACCGATCATAGCAACGAAAAGGGTGATGCAGCACTGAGCGACGAAAAAAAATACATATTTCTTCTCAACCAAAGCTTTAAGTGCAGTCGTTTGTTCTTCTTTGAGTGAAAATATACCGTCCGGTTCGTTTAATACTGTCTCGATAGCAGAATCAACAGACCGTTCTATATTCACGGCAGCCATCTTTGTTGTTGTTGAAATGCCTCCATGGCGCTCCTCTGCACCGTCATCGTATTTAACCCGCCTCATATTAGATAAACGGTTGTGATTGGTCGGTCTATTTCATATTTCTTATCTGTAGAGCAAATGAAACATGAGCTTGTGAGATTTGTCTGGTTACCAGGCTATTATTGCTCTCACGAGCAGAGAAATACTGCCTGCAAGTGCAATAAAGGTGCTCGCAATAATACTTTTTGTGCACGGATGTGTTAGTTGTGTGCGTGCTCATAGTGATTTTTGATTGGGATTTTTGGCAGTGATATGCCGCCACACACACACACACACACATATCTTTATTAATTCCCTGGAGGACATGCATGTGTGTGTGTGTGTGTGTGTGTGTGTGTGTGTGTGTGTGTGTGTGTGTGTGTGTGTGTGTGTGTGTGTGTGTGTGTGTGTGTGTGTGTGTGTGTGTGTGTGTGTGTGTGTGTGTGTGTGTGTGTGTGTGTGTGTGTGTGTGTGTGTTTGTGAGGACCTGTGATTGTGAGTGAATGTCTAAAATAGGAGTTCATACCAGCGTAGGTTGTTGCGTATCTGTGATTGTGTGATTTTTATTCATATATACATTTTGCCAAAATAGTAACGCCACAAGGACTCTGTTTTCACCTTTGCTCCACATCCCTGCGGTTGCACCACGGTTCAACCAATGTCAATTCACCCTCTACTCCACTTTCTTTTGACAAAAGAACAGCTGTTAGAAGCTCTATTTATCCTAAGCAAAATATACTTTTCATTGTCTATCGGTAAATATGCAGCCAACAGCATGACCTTGCTCCCAAAGTCGTTCCACTTGTTAGCGCCCAAACAAGTAGAACGGCAATAAGAAAGTAAACGGCTCTGGTCTAGAACCCGAAGTGAATTACTGACAATGTTTATCGAGAGCTGGTCTCCAAACCTGGTAACGAACTGGTTACGAAACCCTCCTTATTACGTTTCATGTTTTCTTCGTCATCACAACATTCAAGCTTACGAAGGATATTTACATCGCTAACAAACCATTAAGAACATTATAATCCATTCAAGACCGTACAAGCCTCTATGGGCCTTCTTCACATATCGGCCATCTTGGCTGGTGGGGGGAACTGAATATGGAATTTTGCATTCAGTTCCCCACACCCAGCCGGAACTGAGATGGCTGCTAGGTGACCAAGGCCCATAAACTATGAAAGAACATAAAACTAGAATATATTGAAGTATCTTTGGATAAAAGGCAGGGAGCATAAATCCAAACAAGGTTCCACTATAGAGGGAAAAGAAGGGAGGGCTTAATTTGAAAAGAGCACTGCAACATTGCCGCCCAGACAACTTTATGTTGATATGAATTAATTGTCTGTGTGTGCATGTGTGCCTGTGTGTGTGTGTGTGTGTGTGTGTGTATGTTAGTGCTTATGTACATCTGTGTGTGCATGTGTGTGTATGTGTGTTAGTGTTTATGTGCATCTGTGTTGGTGTGTTTGTGTATGTTAGTGTTTATGTGCATCTGTGTGTGTTTATGTGCATCTGTGTGTGTGTGTTAGTGTTTATGTGCATCTGTGTGTGTTTATGTGCATCTGTGTGTATGTGTTAGTGTTTATGTGCATCTGTGTGTGTTTATGTGCATCTGTGTGTGTTTATGTGCATCTGTGTGTGTGTGTGTGTGTGTGTGTGTGTGTGTGTGTGTGTGTGTGAGTGGGGAAACTGCGGCCTACCGGTCTTGCGCAGGGGGAAGTCGTCGCGGGGGTTGTACACGCCCAGGACTGGGTGGTTGTACGCGGACACACCCGTCTGTGGGGGGGAGCTCTGGTCCAGGGAACTATGCTGGGTTTTCCTGGAGAGAAATACAACCAAAACACACACACTCAGGATTACTGAGTCCACCTAGCAGATGCTTTTATATATTTATATAAGCTTATCTTCCTTGTATATAATACCGGGAATTTGCATACTTATTTTATTACTTATCACTTTTTCATTCTCTACTGCGCATATGAGAAATAACACTGAAGATTTGCTTTTGCATACCGACATTTGGATCGTCATTATTTTCAAGTTTGGAAGATTCTATGTACTTGAAAGAATCACATAAAGGAGTGGTTTTCTCACCAGTACCAGTAGGGGGCAGATCACAAGCTGTAGAGTACAGTCTAGAATACTCCAGTATAGTCTAGTGTAGTACGTTTTAGTTGTTATTTGTTATAAGAATTAAAGGAGTGTTTCTCTCACCGGTACCAGTAGGGGGCATCGTTGGGGATTCCTCCCTGGTTGCGTTGGGCCAGGGCTTTCTTCTTGTTCAGGACAAACTCCTGCAGACGCATCTTGACCTCAGTGCTCGCCACCGCACCTGGAGAAGGACAGGCACAGGTGAGACATGGCCACGGTCTATGGCAAGCCCTTTTAACATTTAATCAGTTGGGCTGACAGTAGCGATTTAGTTTTCACTTGGAAATGACGTTATTACTAATTAATGACTAGTTAAAATGTTAATTTAAGATATCTGTAAAATCTTTTTCACATGTTACAAATATATTTTCAAATGTAGAAATTACATTTCGACTAGTCAAAACTGATTTACAGATATTTTTAATTTAATAAAAGATATCAGTAATTTCTTTTTCACTAGTAACAATAACGATTACAGATATCTACAATTGAATTTCCACATGTTGAAAAAGGATTGTAACTAGTGGAAATGTAATTACCCATTTCAGATATCGACAATATGTCCGACATATCAACAAACCAATTAGGATATGTGGGCATCATATTATTAAAATACCACAAAGCCATTGGTCAATGTTTAATTACCATATTAGTTCCGGATATGTTGCCCTAATTACCATATTCGTTTTGGATATGTCACCCTAATTACCACATTCGTTTCGGATATGTCGCCCTTATTACCATATTCGTTTCGGATATGAATGTACGTCATTGAATATATCAAAATTACATTTTGACTAAGATATCAAAGATATCAAAATTACATTTTGACTAGTCAAAATTCATTTTTTGATATCTCAAATTTTATTCTGACTAGTTATAAAAGGAATATCTGTAATTGAGTTTGAATGGAAGTCAATGGTAAAAGTTGACTAGTTGTAAATAAGTTACAGATATCTACAATTTACATTTCCACTAGTAAGAAATTAATTGTTGATATCAAGAATGAACATTTTGACTAGTGAGAAATTAATTGTAGATATCTTTAATTAGAATTGCTACTAGTCAAAATTACATTATGGATATATATATATATATACGTATATATATATATATATATATATATATATATATATATATATATAGAGAGAGAGAGAGAGAGAGAGAGAGAGAGAGAGAGAGAGAGAGAGAGAGAGAGAGAGAGAGAGAGAGAGAGAGAGAGAGAGAGAGAGAGAGAACTATACAGAGACAGTGCAAGAAAGAGAGAAAGAAAGAGAGAGTGAGCGAGAGAGACAGAGAGCGAGAGCAAGCGAGCCAGAGAGACAGAGAGCCAGAGAGAGAAAGAGAGACATAGAGATTGGGGCCAGCAGCCAAGGCAACAGGGATCATTCAGCAGTTTGTATGGGACGCCGTTCAGGAAAATATCCTTGACGCACTTGCACAAAACCTGCATGTGCGCACACATTAAACACTTGCAAAACTTGCATGGCTCAAAAACACTGGCACACGCTACAAAACTCTTGCACATACACACTTCCTGCGCACAATACAAAACTAAAATCCCAACTCTCATAAGCTGACAGAAGATCTAGGGAATCCTTGGGTCTACATATTTAGGAAAAATAGATTACGGTTAATTGATTGGTGTTGGCATATATCATACGTGTGTGTGTGTGTGTGCACGTGCGTGCGTGCGTGCGTGTGTGTGTGTGTGTGATGTGTGTGAGAACCAACTCTTTCGTCCTCGCTCCTTGTTCTTCAGCAGCAGCATCATCTGTTTAGTATAGTCTACATGGTATAATACGGTATAATTTAAGTATAAGTTAAGAGTACACTGTAGTGTTGGTGAGGGGGAACGTACTCTCTTGTCCTCGCTCCTTGTTCTTCAGCAGCAGCAGTTTCTGCTCCCGCTGCTGCTTCTCCATCTCCTGCTCCATCCGGTGGTTCTCCATCTTCCTCTGGTGCTCCAACAGCTCCTGCTGGTGCTTCAAGGCCAGCAGCTCCTGTTGCTGCTGCTCACACAGAGACAGGGGACAGGGACAGGAGACAGGGGATGGAGACAGGGACAGGGGACAGAGACAGGGACAGGGGACAGGGACAGGAGACAGGGGACGGAGACAGGGACAGGGGACAGGAGACAGGGACAAGAGACAGGGACAGGAGACGGGGACAGAGGACAGGGGACAGAGACAGGGACAGGAGACAGGGGACGGAGACAGGGACGGAGACGGGGACAGAGGACAGGGGACCGACACAGGGGAGAAGACAGGGGACAGTCAGGGGTAACGTAGAGATCTTATATTCATGACACACATCAACACCTTTATTCAATTTAAGAGAAAAACGATCAAATGTGTTGGTTTTGCTGTTTCTTTTTTCTTCAATTCATTCACTCCTTCATCCTGGTTCATGAATTTAATACACCCCTTCTTTCTATCAATATTAAATATTAAATACCTTAATAAATAAGGCTATGAAATAAATAAATGAAGCAACAAATATATAAATAAATAGGCGTTCCATGTTTCATTTATTCCTTCAATTATTCAATCATCCAGTTTTTCAATCATTCATCTCTTCATTAAATTACTCATTAATTACTTAATTGAATCATTCATCCCTTCATTCAATCATTCATCCCATCCTTCATCCTCTCATTGAATCATTCATTCCTTAATCAATCATTCCTTGATTCCTTCATTGAATCATTCATCCCTTAATTGAATTATTAATCCCTTCATTCATTAACTCCTTCATTCAATCATTCATCCCATCATTCAATCATTTATCCGTTCATATATTTATTCATGGATCTTTTCATTCATTCATCCCTTAATTGAATCATTCATTGCTTCATTCAACCATGCATCCCTTATTCAATCAATCATTCATCCCTTCATTCAATCATTCATCCCATCATACAATCCTTCGTTCCTTAATTTATCCATTCATATTTTAATTCATTCATTCATGCATCCTTTCATTCGTACGTCCAGCAGATCCAGTTGCTGCTGCTACAGAGGAGCCAGACAGCAGTATAGAGAGCCAGTAAGGGTGAAGATAAAACATGTAGACACCTTGCAAGTGGCCAGGTGTCTTTAGGATGAAAACACGCAGGTTTGTTGGCTCAGTATTCCTTCTAGCTCCATTCCTTCACCCTTCCATTCATCACTGAATTCACTCAACCCTTCATCTTCTCATTAATTAATTTAGCTGTTCATCCCTTCAATAATTTATTTCTTCATCCTTATATTAATGCCTTCATCCTTTCATTCATACAGCTCTTCGGCCATTCAGTCCTTAATCAAGTAATTACTTAATACTTTTATTGGTTGATCCCTTCATCCATTTGTAATGCCATCCCTTCATCTCTTCGCCCATTCATTCATTCATTCATAGCAGAGCAGGAGCGTCCCGGGGCGTGGAGATGGGTCGATAAACTAGCAGGCCCTTCTGATGCCTCCGAACACACAGAACTCCCCGTTTCTTTGGAAGTTTGCTGGAACACACTTTTTCGATGAACACGTTCTTTTTTTTCTTTAATGGTGCATCATAAAATGCATCAGCACTATTTTATCTGCCATTTATATACGCCGGCCTTATGGGCTGGCATAGCATCTGGAGCGCTACAGCCAACAGGTGTTTGAAGCGGTACAATAAAAGGCCATCACGCACAACAAAGAGGTGTTAGCCATTAATGCCCGCTATTCATACAAACAGCCAACCACAGTCAGTTCAACCCCAGGCATGAACCACGCAACACTGCCGTGGGGACTTCCACTTCCATTGTTGTATTGTCATACTTCTGTGAGGATAGCTCTTTCAAGGAAGACCAAACCCTTAAACAATTTATTTGAGATGAAAAAGGATGTAGTGAGTTACATAGCAATGCTATGGATTTATCCTGGCCAAATCTCCATTTGAAGCACAAAGTTGTAAAAATGTCGGCTAGGTTCTATGATGTGGCTCCAGCCCTCAAGTCGGATTGTAACAAGAGTGGGAGGGGGTTGTGTAAGAGAGCGATAGCCTGAACAGCAACATAGCCCCGCACCTAACTGAATAAAAAGTATCTGGCTGAAGTCAGCAAAGGGAACTAGCAGGGACCCACACATGCGTGTACAGTTCTTACTGTATACTTAACATACAATACTTAACGCCACGATCGTAGTGTGCGAGACGACAAGAAGAAGACAAACCGTATCCGTTTTCAACAGCTCACTGGCCAGGCCCGAAGGTCCCCCAGCATATTAAATATTCTCCTGGATTTACAGTCTGTTGATTGGTGTTATAGCCTAGGTGTGGGTCTCCCGACACCGCTGTTTGCATAGAGGATTTTACATCTAAACAGTATGTCTTTAAAATGTCATTTTTTAAAGCAGATTTAGAAGCCTCCCCCTCCCTCCCTCCCTCCCTCCCTCCCTCCCTCCCTCCCTCCTTCCCTGCCGCCCTCCCTCTATCCCTCCCTGTGCTTTAGTTTAGAGAGAGACAGATGTTTTGGCAGCAGCCGCGATGATGACAAAGTGCGGCCCGAAAGTATTTTAGTGCCCTTGCGACATTGCATGGACGCTCGGCCAGAATGCGAACTCCACTTCATTTCATTGTCTCTCGCCCGTCCTGCAGCACTCAGGTAGACAACACCAAGGCTCTCCCACTGGGAGAAGGGCGCTGGGAGAGATCACTCCATATGAGGCTCAAAAAGGATGGAATATTTAAGAGAGGTTACAGGAAATAGATTGGTGGTGTTTGATAGTGATGGGGGTGGTGGAGAGGGTGGTGGGGGAGGGGGAGGTTCATGAGGGGTGTGTTGGGGGTCTCCAGTGGACATCAACTCAGCGTCAGGTGAAGGTAGGATGGTGATGGGGGTCTGGAGATGGGGTTTTTCTGGTGGTGGTGGGGGTGAAGAAGGCAGGGTGGTGGTGTTGGTGGAAGTGTGGTAGTGTCTTGAGGTCAGGGTAATGGTTATGGAGGTGGAGGTAAGGTAGTGGTGGTGGTTTCTGCATGGGGTGGTGGTGGTGGTGGTAGGGTGGTGCTGGTGTCTGTAGAGGGTAGGGTGGTCAGGTATGCAGGGGGTAGGTTGGTGGTGGTGTCTGTAGGGTGGTGTTGGTGTTGGTGATGGTGTCTGCAGGGTGTAGGGTGGTGGTCGTGGTGAATGTAGAGTAGTGGTGGTGTGTAAGTTGGTTGGTGGTGGTGGTGGTGGGAGTGTTGAGACCTCAAAGTCTCTGGTAGCGCTAGGGTCGGGCTGGGCAGACCCAGACACACAGAGCCCTCCTTCATCCCCTCACTGCTCCACTCTCAGAGTGCTTTGGAATATTCTCTATACCTGTTACTGCTGGGCTGCACCACTATTTGCTCTACCTTGTATGCAACTGCAGTGTGTGTGTGTGTTTGTGTGTGTGTGTGTGTGTTCTGTGTGTGTTTTGTGTCTCCGTGCATGTATGTGTGTGTGTGAGTGGTTTGTGTCTGCGTGCATGTGTATGTGTTTTTTTTTCTGCGTGCATGTGTGTCTGTGTGTTTTGTCTGTGTTTATGCGTGTTTGTTTTGTGTTGGCATGTGTGTGGGTGTGTTTTGTGTTTGCGTGTGTGTGTGTATGTTTTGTGTTTATGTGTGTGTGTTTTGTGTCTGCATGTGTATGTGTGTGCATGTGTGTGTGTGCAGGTGTGTTTGTGTGTATTTTGTGTCTGCGTGCATGTGTTTTGAAATAATTTACATATGTACGATCATGTGTGCCAGTGTGGGTGTAAGGGGGATATCTGCGTACATTGTTGCATGTGTGTGTGTGTGTGCACATGAAAGCATGTGGGCATTAGCACACATCCTCAAAAGGTGTGTATGGTGCGTGCATGCATGCGTGTGGACGTGTGAGCCTTCATATGTGTGTGTGTGTGTGTGTTCATGCAAATGTGCGTATGTGCGTCCATGTGCACGTGCGTGCATGTGTGTGTGCCTGTGTGTGTGTGTGTGTGTTGCGTGTGTACACACTGGCTGTGAATGGGGCTGATTCAAAGAGGGCCTCCCAGGATCGTCTGTGCGTCACGGGCCAGCCCCACCACAGACTGGAGAGACACCCCTTCACCTACCTCCCTACTACCCCTTACCCTACCCCCCTACCCTCGTTTATGGAACCAGGAGGACTGGGCCGGCCCACAAGACGACGCACGGTCATCAGTAGAAAAAAGGTAGAAAATGTAGTAATGTTATGTATATAATACATACATAGGAACACATCTTCTTGAGCAGCACCTGACTGACGAAAACACAACGTTGACGGGAAAACGAGGATAAACTAGTTTGATGGTGTGGTCCACCCAGCCTGCCAGCCCTCCAGAGGAAATATACCAAAACATACATGGCTATAAAGGATGTAGGAATCATGAGTGATGACGCTAATGATAATAGTAGGTAAACTATGTAGCTGCAAGAACAAACAGCCTTGCACTGTTACTTCACAACCTGGAGTAATCATGAAGACATTGATAAATGGGGGTATAAACAGCTTGTACAATCAATCAATCAATCAATCAATCCACCAAACCAATTAACCAACCCACCAATCAACCAATCAAATCCACTCACCATTAAACCAATCAAATCACCCCACCAATCAACCAACCAAATCAATCACCCACTCAACCTGTCAAAATCAACAAATAACATCATACCAATCAACCCATGAAATCAATAAAGCAACTGCTCAGGTCAACCAGAACCAGACCTCCCAGCCAATAGGGTACCTTGATGTGCTCCTGGAGCTGGGCTTCATGCTGGCGGGACAGCTGCTCGTGCTGCCGCTGGAACTCAGCGATGAGAATCTGCCTCTGGATCTGCTGCTTCTGCTTCAGGGTCAGCAGCTCCTGCTGCAGCTGCTGCTCCCGCCCAGGGCTGGAGCCACCGCTCTGGGCCCCAGGGCCCATGGAGGTCTGCTGGCCGGGAGGGGACATTGGAGATAGCTGCTGGTGTTGGTGTTGGTGGTGTTGGTGGTGTTGGTGGTGGTGGTGTTGTTGTTGGTCGACCCGGAGGTCCATGGGGATGGCGGCCGGAGGGAGACGCAGCGGTAAGGCTGAGTTGATGTCCACTGGAGAGCGAGAAAGAGGGGGGAGAGAGGTTACAGATGAATGGAGATAAAGAGTGAGAGAGAGAGAGAGATGGATGCAGAGAGAGAGAGAGAGAGAGAGAGAGAGAGAGAGAGAGAGAGAGAGAGAGGAGAGGTTACAGATGAATGGAGATAAAGAGTGAGAGAGAGATGGATGCAGAGAGTGAGATAGAGAGAGAGAGAGAGAGAGAGAGAGAGAGAGAGAGAGAGAGAGAGAGAGAGAGAGAGAGAGAGAGAGAGAGAGAGATGGAGGGAGAAAGAGAGAGATGGAGGGAGAGAGAGAGAAAGGGGGAGAGATGGAGGGAGAGAGAGAGGGGGGGAGAGGGGTTTAAAATGGATGGAGAGAGGTATAGACAGAAAGAAATAGAGAGAGTGATAGAGAGAGTGAGAGTGAGCGAGAAAGGGGGTCTGGAAGGAGTCGGAGTTGATGGTAACAGTTGATGCTTAGCAACAACGCAGATCATTTTCACAGCGGAGGGGAAGTGCTAAATGATCTACCTGGAAGCATCCCTGAGCAGCAAGAAGGTCCTTAATGACCCATCTCTGAGCTCACTCTTCTAACAAGCTACCACATGAAACGAGAAACATGACAGCGAGACGCAAGGCCATTCTGCAATCAGGCCCAACTCATTTGGGTTTCTTATAAAACTGGACATTTCTTTACTTTCCATCCAATTATTTAGTATTTTCATTTGTTACATAATATGCCTGAAACACTAGGCTTCCAAAAGTGTACTGAAGACAGAATACAGGGACCCAAAGCCCGATGAGACTTTGAGAGTTTGGGAATAATTCATGTTTTTTACATTTTGTCAAAGGGCAAGGGAGATATTGTCCTGTATGCTGATGACACCTGATTAAATATGAGAAATAAGGGTAGAGCGTTGGGTCCAATCTGAATCATTTGCTGAACACATTTATTATGGTCCTGTTTACTTCAAGTGGTAGAGCAAGGCAATAACACTACCAGAGCAGTGTTACGGCATTGAACGATGCTTTAGATCAAACTTTTAAAAGTAAAAAATAGCACACATTATATTATCCTATTTATAAAAACATAACTATAGAGTTACAATAATATAGCTTTTTTTGAAGTGGTTCTAGTCGGTAGTCAGTAGCTGGATCGGTGTTCATCGGACCAAAAGGAAAGAATACACAAATCTACAAAGCATCTCAAGATCGTCCTACTCCAGTCAACACCGCATGCATCGAAAAAGGCCCTGCGAGTTGCTTTGGATAAAAGCAACTTGCTAAGCTAAATGACTTAATAGCAGTGGTATGGTAAATAGTATAATCTGACCTATTATAAATCAGCTTTGGCAGGAAGTAAAAGTCTGCTGACGCACGTACGTTCGTAACATGCCTTCCTATTGGTCAGCAGTACTGTGCTGTAGTGTTACAGTTGCCGGGCGGACGGACACCGACGGTGAAAAATGAGTGTGAGGCGGCGGACAAGGTGTGCATTGACCCAGAGTGGTCCAATCACACAGCTTCCTCCGCTATTAAATCCAAATAAACAGTGAGCCGATTGGCTGATTATTTACCTACTTGTTTGTTCGAGAGCACGCCGTGAGCCAGAAACACTTGCCTGGGCCTCTGAGGTTAATAAGCTAGCAAACACACACACGTGCACACGTGTGTGTATACACACACAAACACGCATGCACACACACACGTAGACACATACAACACACACACCAAACACAAGCAATTACTTGTGAAAACACAAAGAGTGTTTTCGTGCTGACAAATTAACACTTTGCTGAGCTCCAAACATGAGATGCTGCGACTGAGCCAAACCCATTAGCGGACCAGAGCATCTCATATCTCCCAAGTGCACTCGAGTCGACCCCAGATATGAATCGGTCTGGTACAGCAGCGCACGCGGGTGATGGGATACTGGAAAAGAGGCGTAAGTGACTAAAGTGGGTCCCTGTGAATATCATTTCCCTCATGAACTCATTTTGACTGAGAGTGCTAGGAAGGGTAGCCCAGGTGGCGTCAACGTAGCCCAGGTGGCGTCACCGTAGCCCAGGTGGCGTCACCGTAGCCCAGGTGGCGTCACCGTAGCCCAGGTGGCGTCACCGTAGCCCAGGTGGCGTCACCGTAGCCCAGGTGGCGACACCGTAGCCCAGGTGGCGTCACCGTAGCCCAGGTGGCGTCACTACCCCAGGCAGGGGAAGCAGAACGCGGGCTTGTTCTCGCCAAAAGTCACGCAACGCGTACCAGTGATACGTTCCAGTCGACGTCCTACTGGAATGTATACATTTTGTTTACGTATAGTCTTGTACGTTCAAAATTGAATTGAATTGAATTAAAATAAGTATGTTTGTCATGGGTTCAGGTCGCTGTTCCGCGCCTCGAAAACTTTTGGAAACGTTTTATTTGGTGCTGGGTTTTGCTGTCTCCCACATTGCTAAGTGTCACTGGTGGTTTCCATGGCGAATAAATGACTTCCTGTCTCCTTTGTATTCGGTTGATGCTCAAAGCAGCCACGGCTCAGCCACGCGATTATCAACTTTCCACACTGCAGAGGTTTTCCAACTGGGCTGCAACCAGATCAATTAAATACATAATTTGTTCTCTTGCCATAAAAAAACAACATAATCATCCTGTTCTCTAGACAACAGTCACTCAATACAATGTTAACAATTTTATTTCTATGAAAGTTTGGGACCCCTGTGTCGGTTTTATTTTCTTTAAGGGGTTTAGTTTTCTTTTCAAATTAAGCTTTCTTTAAAATCTTTACAAATACAGAGGCTAGAATTAAATATATGCACACACACACACACACACACACACACACACACACACACACACACACACACACACACCCACAAGATCCAAACTACAGCAGATCATCCCTTTAAAACCACCTGCTCTGGAAGCAGAGCTCCAGAGCCCCTCAGCAGTAATACCTTTCAAATGAGCAAAGAGGGTTTGTTTCAATCAAAACCCCTGGCTGGCGTTCAACGATAAAACTCACGTAAACATGGGGGACTAAACATAGTCTAGTGCAGGGGTGGTCAACATATTTCTTCCAGAGGGCCTTACCGACTTAGAGAAAGCAAAGAGCCACACAGCCATCGTTTGGTCAATATTTCTACACAATCGGCTACTTACAAATTACCCTGCCCTAAACAATAGCCTAACTAAAACGCAATTAAACCAGATAGGTCTCACGTTTCAAAATGTTCCCCACGGATTAAAATCGCTG
>JACYXH010000837.1:775000-779544 GCA_026745465.1 Lota lota
GCCGCCTAGTCGCGCTCACGAGGTCAAATCAATGGCGTCCAATTACATTAGTCTGTGGTTGTAACGTCTTGCTGTGGTTACCGGCCTAGAGAGCAACACAGGGATGGGATGAACCAATAGAGACGTCGCACACACGCCACCATATGGAAAACACGGTCGGAAAATGGCCCGGGAATATTGTGCAAACACACACAACACATTTGAATCAGATCCACGCGTGTGGTGAGGCTATGAGGCTGAAAGTTGTTCCCTTCTCCGATGATCCAAGCTTGATCAGGGTCTGAAATGTACTTTTACAACGTTGTCTTTTTACGCACCAGAGTAGAAAAATGTACCTGCAATACTCCAAAAAATGTAAAAATGTAACCAACCCTGATTTTTATCTCCTGTCAAATGGTCAAATCGACCCCCCATTAGCCGGTGACAGGTGTTCATTTTGAACCATGAGCGTGATATCTTTATAACTTTATAGCGATAGTTATAATAACTATAACTATCTTAATAAAATACCCTACCATGCTTGGATCTGCAATGCGTCCATAAAGTTTAGTACAGTATTGTCTTCAGTAAGTGATCCCAAAAGATAGGTTTGCTGACTTCATTTCATAATTGTTTTGGTCTTTGTTGATCTGGGTATCCATAGAAGTATGTAATACCAACGAAGCGTGCACTGGTTCAAGCTCTAATTCATCTTCATTGTTGCAGACAATATGAGATGCAGGGTCTGCACAGGCCAGTTCATTTTGTAATTAGGTTATGCATAAATTTGTTCAGCGGTGGTTGTCCTTCACATTAACTCCTCTTTATTCAACACCTTGTTGTTATTCTTCATTTTCAAGGTCTCCCTCTCTCCCTCCCCCGCTTCTCCCTCCCCCTCTATCCCTCCTCCGCTTCTCCCACCTCTGCTGTCTCTCTCCCTGTTATGCTTTTTGCTATCTGTCTCTCTCTCTCTTTCTCTGTTTATCACTCACTCTCCATAGCTGTTTTGTTCTCTCTCTCTCTCTCTCTCTCTCTCTCTCTCGTCTAAAAGAGAGCTGTAAAATGACCCCATTTGTGCTAATAGCATATCCAAGCCTAATGTTCCTGCCTAATTGTCAAAGACAACATGCTAACATTGAGCATGCTGCGGACAACGGCTGGTCTAGGGAACGTCAGATATCGTTTTTTGTGGCTGATACCGATACCGATATTATATTGAGTTAGAATGCCAATACCGATATTATATTGAGTTAGAATGCCAATACCGATATTATAGAGTTAGAATGCCAATACCGATATTATATTGAGTTAGAATGCCAATACCGATATTATATTGAGTTACAATGCCAATACCGATATTATATTAGAATGCCAATACCGATATATTGAGTTACAATTCCAATATTGATATTATATTAGAATGCCAATACCGATATTATATTGAGTTAGAATGCCAATACCGATATTTAATATTGTTAAATGCAAAACAAATAATGCCCAAATCGTTTAAATGAAGAATAAATGACTTACTTTATTTATTCATTCTTGTTGTTTTTTTTTATAAAGAATAAAATACAAATAAATAAGTGACTGGACTCCAACAGCCCGAAGAAGCATTTAGCTTAAACTTTCCTTTGAGCCAGGCGCAAAGTGTGGACTTTTATTTTGACGGACCTTGGATATATTATAATAAGGTGTAGATATGATTCAAACGAATGCAAGTTGAGTTAAATGCCATGCTAATGATTTTAATTAGAATGACTGAATAAATATTTCAGACTTTATTCAGTCTGAAATATCAATCCTCACCGTTTTCTTAAAGCATAGCACAGTGCGAGGGGGCGAGAATGACAGAGCGCTGAACTCATTAACCCCTCATGGATACATAAAGATAGAACTAGTACTTCGAGTAGACTTTTTCACGTAAGGATATAATGAGAGTATTTATAGCTGATATTGTTTAACTAATGAATTGCGCGTTCAAGGTATGTTGTTTAAGTACTGGCTGATTTGGATGTATTTTAAATAAAGTAGGCTAAACACAATGTTAAAAAACTCTTTATTCAATGATTTCCCTCCAGCCTAAATTCCAAGCCCCCTAATGTTGAACGTTAACCTACTACAGAGATATAACAAACACCATCGTTATTTTCATTGCTTATGGTATGTTTGGCAGATATAATCCATGAAAATGAGCAAATAAAGACAAAGTGAGGAGAGCCTATCATATTCCAGCAGTGGCAGTGGCAGTGCAGTACAGTGCAGTACAGCGCTGCAGTTGAATTCATAGGCATAGGGGTCACACATTATTTTTCATATCAGAGGTGGATGACGTTCACAAGCCGATATCCGATAATTAACAATACGGCAATATCGGGCTGATGTATCGGATTTCGGAAATATCGGATTAACCCTAGGCTGGACATCCGATAAAACCGTACAGCTACAAAATTCAGCCTCATGACGCTCAACTTGATGTCACTAGTTATTATTTGTATTATTCTTAGCACGTTTTTGACAAGAGATACCTGTTCAAGACAGCAGCCGTGCATTAAACTGCGGCCTGCGGCATAGAATAAAAATAAACCCATCAAGGACACCAAGTACAGGTGAATTATAGGACTCGACCAGAAATAGTGCATGGCATAAAGCTATCGTTGCTTATCAAGAGAGTGTACGTTTTAACCTCTGAATACGGACGATAAGGGAAACTCTCTCTCTCTCTTACGCTCTGGGGACGCAGCGCAGCACAGTGTGTTAGAATAAGAGACACAGAATCCTCCACACGGGCACGCACACACACACACACACACACACACACACACAAACACACATATTCTCACAAACACACATGCAGGAACACAAATATGCCCACAAACACACACATAAGCACAAACGCACACATAAATGCACACAAACACACACATTTGCACCAACACACTCACACTTTCTTGCACCAACCCACACACTTGCACATACGCGTGCACACACACACACTTGCACCAACCCACACACTTGCACAAACGCATGCACACACACTTGCACATACTTCAAAAATGCACCACCAACACAACTTGCACCAGCCTACATGTATGCAAAAACCGTTCACACACACACACAAACTTACAACACTCACACAACACCAACCCCCCCCCCCCCCCCCCCCCAACCCCTGCTCCCAGGTCCTACCTGTAGGGATGTGGTTGAGTGCGGAGGTCTTCAGGGCGTCTAGGGGCTGGTGCTCCTTGGCCATGATGCCCTCTGTGGGGGAGAGGGAGGGACACTCGGTTTCAAATATGGTCCGCAACATCAACACACCCTCCTCAGACCCTCAGACTCCACCCCCCCGGTTCTTTCAAACAACCACAACGAGCGCTCCGAAAGAAGAAGAAGAAAAAGAATCCGGAAGGTTCTGGCCCGGCGTCCGGACACAGTGGTGACCCGTCATGACCGCCGTGGAAGTAGTGTTCACCGACCCACCCCTCCCCTCCTCTCAGTATCGCCCGAGAAACCAAGAAGCCCGGTACAGATGTCCACTGAGCCCAGACCCCCACAGATTGAAGATCGGACCGCAGACAAACAGTGTGTGTGTGTGTGTGTAAGAGAACAGGGGATGAGAGTTTGTTTTTGTGTGTGTGTTTTTGTGTGTGTGTTGGTGTTCATGAAAGTGTGTTTGTGTCTGTGTGTACGCTTGCATGCGCGCGTGTGTGTGTCTGTGTGTTGGTGTGTGAAGGGGTTAAGTCTGAGTGTGTTCCAGAGGAGGAGAGGGCGATGCGAGGGATGCAGCTCAGCATAGCAAATGTGGCGGCAGCAGCGGGAGGAGAGAGATGGGGGGAGAGAGAGAGGGGGAGAGAGGGAGTGGAGGTAAAAATAGATCACCCCTTTTTGTCTAGCAGCACACAAACACACACATGCATTTTCACATTTCTGTGTGTGGTGTAAGTGTGTGTGTGTGTGTGTGTGTGTGTTTGCGTGTGTGTGTGTGTGTGAGTGTGTGTTTGAGTGTGTGTGCATGTGTGTGCATGTAATTATAGTGGCAACATGAAAAGGCTTTTGTAGGTGCCGAGCTCACGCAAGATGGGTCTAAAAAAAGCTGAGGGACAAGGAGGAGGAGAAGGAGATGGAGGAGGGAGGAGGGGGAGAGAGGGGATGGGGCGGAGATTTGGAGTGTTGGGGAAGGAGAGGTTATGAGTGCGCACACACACACAAACAACGGTTGTCATAGAAACGTCGGCATGCTTCCTGATCATCCCATCTGAAAGCTGAGCATTACTTACAGAATGGAATACAATTATGCATCGACCATTCAACACGCACACACACACACACACACACACACACTCACACACACACACACACACACACACCAATAAAAAAAGGGAAGAGGGAGAAAGGTGAAGAGACCAAGAGAGAGACAAAAAAGTAAGATGGAGAAAAACAGGGAAGACAGAAAGATGGAGAGAGGAAAATAGGGTGATAGAGATAGATGGCAAGAGAGAGAGAGAGAGAGTGAGGAAAAGAGAAAGAGAGAGAGAGAGGTGGAGCTAGAGGAGAACACAAGGCTA
>JACYXH010000838.1:0-32500 GCA_026745465.1 Lota lota
TTTCACTTCTAGCACGGTTGTGGCCAATGGCGTGTAGAAGCTGTTCATTCCAACCAATCACACGGACCACCTGCTTCCTCGTGGTGGGCCAATCACTGACATCAGGCGGTGATATCCCGCCTATTGTTGTTACTATTATCAAGTTCAAGACGTCCTTTGAGTCTTAAGAACTTGTGATAAACCTAATTTGCCATTATGTTTGACATTTTATGGGCCTGATTACAACAAAAACAAATAATTGTCAACGGTTGAATCCACAAATAATGAACAATTGCAGCTTGTGTGTTCAACGACGCCATGAGCCGCCACGGTTCGCGTGATGTCGGTATTGTTGACCGACTGCACGCAGCGGTGCATTGTGGGAGGGGGGGGGGGGAGAGCGTTGACTGGCGCCCGGCACGCCCAATGCAGCGCGTGGCGTCGGTCGCCGGCCTTCCAGGGGAAGCGGGGCCTGAACGGTGTCACTCTAACCGACCTCCAGGGGCGCGGAGATCCTGTACAGCCTGGCGGTGGGCCACGCGCGCCACGCCGGCATGGAGGGCCGCTACCCGGTGTCGGACTACGCCCTGCTGGTGGACGCCCGCCGCGCCGTCGGCCTCTTCCAGCACCACGACGCCATCACCGGCACGGCCAAGGAGAACGTGGTGGTGGACTACGGGGCCAGGTGAGGGTCACGTTCCTGTACGGATCCCAGTGGGGGCCTCCCATTACTCCCATACCTCCCATTACCTCAGCTCCAGGTCAGAAATAAATGGCAATGCATCTGTACAAAAAGAGTCGGGGGGGGGGGGGTGGGGGGGGGGGGGGGGGGGGGGGGGGGGGGGGGGGGGGGGGGGCATGTACGAAGTGACGTGCACATTTTCAGTACATAGTTACATGTACAGTAGCGATGCAGCATATAGAAATATCCATGAGGTATGCATATAATAACATCCATCCATAGCTATGCAGAGGCTCAAGGGGAAGAATGGGAGTTTGGGAAGAGACCGAGGGCTGGTGCGAGGGGAGCGGGTGGGGGCTGGTTGGTTCTGGTTGGTGAGACGGATGATGTCGGTGCCCATGGGCAAGGGGTAAAGTATAAAAAGCTTTGTGCTGCTCCTGACTCCGTTCTCTCTCTCTCTCTCTCTCTCTCTCTCTCTCTCTCTCTCTCTCTCTCTCTCTCTCTCTCTCTCTCTCTCTCTCTCTCTCTCTCTCTCTCTCTCTCTCTCTCTCTCTCTCTCTCTCTCTCTTCTCTCTCTCTCTCTCTCTCTCTCTCTCTCTCTCTCTCTCTCCTCTCTCTCTCTCTCTCTCTCTCTCCCCCCCTGCAGGCTGCTGCGGTCTCTCACCGGTCTGAAGCGCGTGATTACCAACGCCGCACACTTCCTGGTGATGAAGAACAAGGAGTTTTATCGCTTCTACCAGACGGAGCCTTTCCTGGAGACGGTGAGCCCAGCTACCGTTTCAATGGTGTTTGGTCAGGAAAGTATGTGAGAGATGGTGTTCTCTGCTGTCAGGTTCAAGCACTGCCGGCAGTCTCGGATTAGTTTTCGTCTTATTTTGTCAGGGTACACTCAGGGCCATCTTGCTGTGAGGCAGGAAGGCTCTGGGTGTTTTCATACCGAGCTGGGGGCCTTTTGTGTGACGATGCGCTCCCCGTTTTCATGTGGGCCTCCTTCCGTGTTGGCTCCGGCTTCCTCTCACACCACAAGACGCACATGTTGGGTTAACTCTCCTGCCGGGGCCCTTGGCGACCGGGCCCTTGGCGACCGGGCCCTTGGCGACCGGGCCCTTGGCGACCGGGCGCTGGGCTGCTCCTAGCGACGGGTTAAATGCAGGGATCTCATTAAAAGACATGTCGTATTGTACTTAACACTGCGTCTGTCTGCAGGATGACCGGCGCGCCACCCAGGACTCTCTCCCCCAGAAGACGCTCATCGAACTGGACTCGAGCGGACCCAGGTACCTGCAGCGTCACCCACACCTTGTTGCTCTCACGCACAGTGCTTCACAAGACTTAACAGCAAAACGAGAAAACACTGACACGACTACGACGACGACAAAAAAACGACCACAATTACTAGGTAACACTACTGCTTCTATAAATACCGCTACGGCTACAAATAAACCCAAACAAACCCGACTACAACTCCGGAGACTCGAACAGGATTTTACACCCGTCTCCTCTCAACGTTGGTCCTATTTGAGCGGCCGTCACCATACGGCGCAGAGTACCGCGTTGAGGGGCGTGTCCGACGTGTTGTCAGCAGGTTTAAAGCGCGCGCCCTCCCCCTGCAGGTACCTGGTGCTCTTCAACCCCGTGGAGCAGGAGCGGCTGTGTGCGGTCAGCGTGCTGGTGAACACCGCTCACGTGCGCGCCCTCACCGAGGACGGACAGACCCTCCCCGTGCAGGTCAGCGCACAGTGGGCGTCGCCCGTCCAGATGAGCTCCGAGGTCTTCAAGGTAAGACAGTCGCTTGGACCAATCAGCACTGGGCTCACGTTGAGTGTATGGAATGGGCTATTTGAATTACATTTGAATGATGGATGGGTTCAAAAATCGTATTTTCCTACCTATTCTGGTTGAGTCAGGTGTTTTATTGTAGTCTTTGATCACAGTCCTCGCAGTGCTTCACAGGCCACATTATACACCTGCTAAAGGGCAAGGAAAAACTCTCCTTAATGTCAGGGAAGAAACTTTGAGAAGGAACAGCGAAGAAGCCAAAGTCTTAAGTCTAAGCAGATTCTACTGTTATTATGCTCTCTACTTTTCTTGGCCAACGATCGATTCTGTGGCTCCAAACATAATATTGACATAACCAAGGAGCTTTATATATATATATATATATTTTGGGCTGTAGTTTTCATTTTTTGAGGGGGCGATGAAGCTGCGATACCCTATTTTGAATTTGAAAGTATGAACTGGCATAGTCTACAATGGAACACTCGTAATCCCACATGGCCATCTCAGAACTACATTTCACGTCTATTCCTAAAACACGATTTCTGTTCAACTAATTTGAATTAATTTGATACTTTTTGCGCTTCAAGCTGCCATTCTTTTATTTGTTATAGTTTGCATTGTATGTTTGTCCCGTTACGTCTTCCTGTTCTATGCCCATGAAGCATCTTGTAACTTTTAAATGAAATGAACTTGAATAACAGAGATGATGATTCTCGGTAATCCATTGTAAGCTCTGCTCTGCGCTCCGCAGGCCACCTTCATGGCTCGTCTGCCCGCCCTGGGCCTGGCTGTCTTCCACCTCTACAACATGGCTGACTCCCCCATGACGCTGCGCTCCGACACCCTGCTCCGTCTGCCGGGGCCCGGGGTCAGCGCCCGCGCCGTGGACCCCCTGCCCGTCCGCTCCCAGCAGGCCGACCCCCAGACCTTCGTCATCACCACGCAGTCCCTCACGTTGGGCTTCTCTGGGACCACCGGCCTCCTGGAGGTACGCACCATTAGCTGTATTACTTACATTAGCTGCATTAGCTACATTAGTTGTATAAGTTCCATTAGCTACATTAGCTGTATAAGTTCCATTAGCTGTATTACTTATATTAGCTGCATTAGCTACATTAGCTGTATAAGTTCCATTAGCTACATTAGCTGTATAAGTTCCATTAGCTGTATTACTTATATTAGCTGCATTAGCTACATTAGCTGTAATACAGTGACTGTAGCAAAGACCATGCTACACGCCACCTAGGTGGCTGCCACACTCCACCTAGGTGACTTTTCTTGGGCTCCTCCAAAGAAAGGACACAGGGTGGTGGTGTTAAACCGGTTTATTGCGAAGGTTGAGTATGATGACACATACAGATGGTGATCCATGCTGCCATGTAGGAGATCTCTCTCCGAGTGTGTGCGGTGATGGCTGGTTTAACCTGTGCAGCCTCACCCAGCTTCTGACTCGGGCCAGGTGAGGCTGCTTAAACCAACTATCATCCACACACACTCCCACAGTGACATTAGCTGTACTAGTGACATTAGCTGTACTAGTGACATTAGCTGTACTAGTGACATTAGCTGCATTAGCTGTATAAGTTCCATTAGTTGCATTAGCTGCATTAGTTGCATTAGGTGTATTAGTTGCATTAGGTGTATAAGTTACATTAGCTATATTGGCTGCATTAGCAGTAATAGTTGCATTAGTTTCATCAGCTGCATTAATAATAATACATTGTGTTTGTTCGCCACCTTTCAGGACGCTTAAGGTCGCCTTACAGTACAGAAAACATCATAAAACGATCTAAATAGTTAACATAGATAAATAGATCATTGAAATAAATCCAAATGGACATCAGCTGCGTATTCTTCTTTGTGAACCCTTATTGCAGAGAATACTCGTAAGCTTCACTTTGATCTCTGCAAGTATTTTTTAAGAAGTGAAACCGCAGCTTGATTTCCCAGAAGGCCCTTCTGGCTGTTTGATCAGAGATGACATGGCAGTGCCTGCTGCTTCTGTTGCTACCGCAGCCTGTTTCGTCTCTCTGCTGCCTGCCGCCTCACCTTTTTAGGGCTCTGTCTCACTCTGGTACACTCCCAAGAATCTTCTGTCAAAAACTAAATCGTATTCGTCGACATTGGGGGCTGTTCCGAATCTCCAGGTTTCATCTTGTTTCGTACTTTCCTGCTGATCACCCAAGGGCTGAATGGACCCCGATTGTGTGAGGGGGAATAATGCACCACAAGCCAATTCTATGGGCTGAAACGGATGATAATATGATGGTATTATTGAGTAGAACGACATTGCTAAATGGAAACGGTGACAGACCCACATGAATGATCGTCCGTCCATGACAAGCTCAGAGCTGATTGTCCCCCAGTAGCTTGGTGTCGATGTTCTAGCACTTGATTTGGGGTAATGATTTCCTGTCGGCTGTCTGCTGATTGCCTTTCGTATCCTATACTGTTGTAGCTTGATGTTATTAATATTGTAATACGTTTCACGTCGTTTGTATATTGGTTTGTAGATTACGCCAAAACAAATATAGATTCTTTTCTTTTTATCAAAGCGCTTGTTTTTCGTCGACCACGTCCTTTGGGAACACCTTTCATGAGAACACAGCTGTAGCGCTTGCACTATAAGCTACCTGTCAGTTTGTGACACTGAACATGTCCACCTTAGGTCAACGTGGATGGAGCTGCAGTCTCTGCTTAGCCTTAGCTCTTGTTGCCTAACTGTCAGCTCCTGGTAGCTCAGAAGTGACTCAGTGTCTCCCATTATCTTTCCCTGTGTGTTTTGTCACGCAGAGCATCCGCCTGAAGGACGACCCACAGGAAGTGAAGCTGCAGATGCACTTCCTGGTGTACGGCACGCGGCCCTCCAAGGATAAGAGCGGGGCGTACCTCTTCCTGCCCGACGGCGCTGCCAAGGTGGCCCATCTCATCTCATTAGTTTGCTATAGATGCTCACTGCAGTCTGGGTTAACAGCACCCCCCCCCCCCCCCCCCCCCCCCCCACTGTGTACTGTACAGGGTTGGGAGGGACCCCAGGGAGAAGGGGCTGTCTGCTGTTTAATCTCATTGATTGAATGAAATAAAGGAAATGAAAGGAAGACACACTAGAGTGCACCCGGGCTCAGCAGCAGGAGTCTAGTGCACTGGCTCGGTATTGACAGAGTGTGTGTTCAGAACGCCCCCGCCATATAGAGCTCACTTCTGTGCTCTTGACTTGCATTCTCTCTCTCTCTCTCTCTCTCTCTCTCTCTCTCTCTCTCTCTCTCTCTCTCTCTCTCTCTCTCTCTCTCTCTCTCTCTCTCTCTCTCTCTCTCTCTCTCTCTCTCTCTCTCTCTCTCTCTCTCTCCTCTCTCTCTCTCTCTCTCTCTCTCTATATATTGATATATTCAAAAGAGCTTTATCGCCATGGATAGTAAACATTCACAGCGGCAGGAGGTCGATGTCTTGTAAACAAAGGAAAACGAACAATGTGCCTGCGATATTCAGGTAGCATCTTAAAGGGGAACCATGAACTACTTCAGTCAGAACGCCCTCTGCTCTCTCTGCTCTCAGCCCTACATCCCGAAGGAGCCTCCGGTGGTCCGCGTGGAGGAGGGACCCCTCTTCTCCGAGGTGGTGTCCCACTTCCAGCACTTCCAGCAGACGGTCCGCATCCACAATGTGCCTGGTAAGACCGCACACACACACACACACACGCGCACACACGCACGTAGCACCGCACCCAGCTTCCGTGGGCCGAACTTGGCGCGTTTCGCGGGCGCCAGATGGAGCAGTGGGTAGTTTGATTATATGAATTAATTATTTAACCCTCGGAAACTCGAGCCAATCAAATATTTGGTCATGTGTTTCCATCATGGTCTATGTGTGCCGCTTTTCCAAAACATTTCCAATAGCTTTTTTCCAAGCGAAGCCCTGATGGTGCGCTCTGTGCGCTGGGCCCAGCACCACCTAGTATGGCCGGGAGCCGCCCGCTGGACACCATCAGGGGCCCCTGAAATGCAGAAATGACATTCAGAGTTTTGGTTGCATGCATGCATCAAATAAAGTTCTATTCACCGTGGCCAGTGCAGCGAGGCCCGCTCTCCTGGGATCTTTCCGATTCACTTCCTGCTCTGCTGTCTCTCTCTCTCTCTCTCTCTCTCTCCTCTCTCTTCTCTCTCTATCTCTCCTCTCTCTCTCTCTCTCTCTCTCTCTCTCTTCTCTCTCTCTCTCTCTCTCTCTCTCTCTCTCTCTCTCTCTCTCTCTCTCTCTCTTCTCTCTCTCTCTCTCTCTCTCTCCGTTCCAAGGCTCTCTGGGTATAAGAAAACCACCATGTTGTTGTTCCATTTGCTGCGCAAAAGCTTGTGTTTCATTTGGGTTTCGCTGTGATTCCTCCAGGCGTGGACGGTCTGTCCGTGGAGCTGAGCACCACGGTGGACATCCGAGACCAGACCAACAAGGAGCTGGCCATGCGCCTGGTCACAGACATCCAGACCGGGGACGTCTTCCACACGGACCTCAACGGCTTCCAGGTCAGTCGCTCGCCTACGTCTTGGTTCCTTCGTCCGATCGGGGGGTTTTCAAACCAGGGTGGTGGGCCGCTTTATTGTAGCCGCGCCATTTTGGATTGCATGCTTAGCTCGCTCACAGCGTCATTTGTGAATCACCGCGGATGAAAGGGTGCTAAGTGACCAAATGGAAATGGCAAGCGTTTGACCGTGATCTGACACCGGGACGTTCGAAATGGCCCGCAACCCCGGAAAGGTTGCCTGCGAGGGCGAAACCGTGTTGGGATCACGATGCATTGATAATTAGCACCGAACGTAGGTCGCTGTGGGTGAGAGCGCCTGCTCAAGCCAAACGACTGCATCCTAACATCCAGCCTTTTGTTGTGCACGTTCCCCGGCACGCAGATGCAGGCCCGCCGGCAGTTGCTGAAGCTGCCGCTGCAGGGTAACTTCTACCCCATGTCGACCCAGGCCTACATCCAGGACAGCCAGCACCGGCTCAGCCTGCACTCCGCCCAGGCCCTGGGCGTGACCAGCCTGGAGAGCGGTCAGTGGCTCCGTCGCTTCCACAGGGATTTGAATAACGAGAAAGTGGTGGACCGCCATGAGGCTTATGTATGGGCCGCATCAAGCGCTTGCGGAATGTCTCTACACTTCACGCACGCACGCACGCACGCACACACGCACACGCACACGCACACACGTAGCATCAGGCACATACACTAAATGGGCCATAAACAAGATGCTACGAGCGGTTATATCAGTGTCTTGCTCAACCAAGGACGTTTCAACAATACTTCATATGCTGACAACCAAACCAGTAACGCTTCAGGTCCTTTTTGCATTCATATGTTTATTGAGTTATGTTTTCATCTATTTAATTTAAAAGCCTTATTCCTGAACTAGAAGTGTGTGTCCTTAAACATACTCTCCAGTAGGCTGAAGGCTGTAAGATTTATATATTTGAATACCTAGAGGTAATGGCTCATTTAGATTGAATGCATGCAGAGAGCAGTGTGCTTGTGCTTCATTATGCTTAGGCTACGACTGTGTATGTGTGTTATTTATGTGGATGTTTTTATATATTTATAATATAAAAAAAGTTTGAGGGTGTGTGTATTTATGTGTGTGTATGTTTGTTCATTTATTATGTGGGGGTGTGTGTGTGTGTGTACATTTGCGTTGATATATGTGTGTGTATACATTAGCATTGATATACGTGTGTGTATACATTTGCATTGATATACGTGTGTGTATACATTAGCATTGATATACGTGTGTATACATTTGCATTGATATACGTGTGTGTGTGTGTGTGGGTGTGCATCAGGCCAGCTGGAGGTGATCCTGGACCGCAGGCTGATGCAGGATGATAACCGCGGCCTGGGCCAGGGCCTGAAGGACAACAAGAAGACCGTCAACCGCTTCCGTCTGCTGCTGGAACGCAGAGACACCGGCAACGCTGTGAGACCACGCACACACACCCTTACACTCACACACTCACATGCACACACACACACCCTTACACTCACACACTCACATGCACACACACACACACTCACACACTCACATGCACACACACACACACACACCCTTACACTCACACACTCACATGCACACACACACACACACACACACACACCCTTACACTCACACACTCACATGCACACACACACACACACACACACACCCTTACACTCACACACTCACATGCACACACACACACACACACCCTTACACTCACATACACACACACACACACACACACACACACACACACACACACACACACACACACACACACACACACACACACACACACACACCACACACACACACACACACACACACACACCCTTACACTCACACACTCACATGCACACACACACACACACCCTTACACTCACACACTCACATGCACACACACACACCCATACACTCACACCCCCCCCCCCCCCCCTACACTCACACACACACCCCTTATATCAAACTAGTGACAAAAGGATGGAGTAGGTCCGAGTTGCACACAGGTGCCTGACCATGCAATGTTCTATGTAAAATCAAGTACCTTCAAATGGATCCTGAATTTGATGGGAAGCCAATGCAATGAAGGTGGAAGATGGTTGTGATGCGAGTTGTCATGCTGGACCTGGTCTACAGCCTTGCAGAAGGGTTCTAGACCAATTGTAGTGAACCACTGATTACAAAGATACGAGATACCTTTTTTAAATTTGCTAACAAAATGACTTGAAGGAAAGCATAAACAAAGCAAGTGAAATAGGACCTAAGACGGAACCATGAGGCACACCTCAGGAAAGAGCAGCACTTTCAGACGTGTAGGAACCAAGCGACCCAGAAAAAACTAGTCCAGGGCACTCCCAGAGTAACCCACCCACAAGACTTTCAGTCAGCATGCTGCTGCCGGTGATCTAGAGATCCAGCAGCACCAAAACGGAGCATTCCCCAGTAGACATCATTATGACATTGAAGACTCGGAGAAGAGCTGTTTCAGTGGAATGCTTCTGACGGAAACCAGATCGGGATTTATCTACAATGTTATGTGCAGTCAAGACAGCAGTGAGCGGTTTGGCAACCATTTTCTCTAAATCTTTTTTAGATTGAAACTTTGAAATAGGCCTTTTTAGTTTTTGGGTAGGGATAGATCAAGGTTAGTTTTCTTCAGAAGGGGCTGAACAACTGCATGTTTCAAATAATATGGGACGTAACCAGATTGCCTGGAGCTATTTAAAATTGAGACCAGGATTGGACCAATACAGCCAAGTATGTTTTTACGCAGGAAAAGTTGGTAGAATATCAACAGGGCATTGGGAAGGTTTCCTGCTGCCCACTAGGTCATTGAGGACTTCAGGGAAATGGGAGAGAAGCGGTTTTAGCTAATTTTACGACAATCATCACAATAGCCAAGCAAGTTTCCGGACGTTAAAGCTATGCTTGTGACAGGGAAATGGGGAGAAGCGGTCCAAAATGGATGGCCGAGTTGGATAAGCAGAGAAGGGAATAGAAGAGTTAATGATGCCAGCCCTGATCCTTTCCACAAAGAAAGTAACTGCAATGCTTATTTCAAAAGACAGGCACATCAGGAGGTGAAGGAGCGACACCGTTGTTATTGGTGTCGAAGCAGGACTTCAGAGTTAACGTTTGCTGGAGGAAATTGGGTTAGCCGAGTAAGAAGACCTGGCGACCTCCACCGTGTTGTTAAAACTTGGTTATACGGTCTGTGTGATGGGAGACGGGAACAGGACGCTTGATGGATCTCCACCGTGTTGTTAGACTCGGTTATACGGTCTGTGTGATGGGAGACGGGGAACAGGGAGCTTGATGGACACAGTTGCTCTGCCGCCGACATTTACGCCGGAAATAAGGAATAGTGTCACTAAACCAGGGGGAGGGATTGACGGAGGGAACGATTTTTACTAGGAGCCATTTGATCCAAAACGATGTAGCGATGTGTGGTAAAGGGGTGGGACCAGACTAGCGACATCAGCCTGAAGAGACAGCACTGCGCTGGGGTCAAGGGTTGCAGAAAATGTATCCGCTAAGACGTGGTTCACATGTATTGGTTCAGTGTGTGTGTGTGTGCGTGCGTGCGTGTCTGACTGTGTGTGTGTTTGTGTGTCTCTACTCACGACCCTAGTGTCATGTGACGTGGTTCACACGTAGTGGTTCAGTGTGTGTGTGTGTGTGTGTGTGTGTGTGTGACTCACCGCTCCACCTGTGACGTGGTTTTTCCAGCGTGCTTTGTCGTGCGCTGACGTCAGCAGCGCTCTGAACCTCCAGCTCCTGAGCTCTGAACAAAGGCACCGTATCGCCTGGTGTGGGCCGCTCATCCAGTATGGCAGTGAACCAATTCATGTATTCGGAACAATCCCGCATGACTGACCGGGGGGGGGGGGGGGGGGGGGGGGGGGGGGGGGGGGGGGGGGGGGGGGGGGGGGGGGGGGGGGGGGCGGGGGGGGGGGGGCTGTAGGCGGGCCGTCTTCTCGTGTTTGTTTACCGAGCTTAAAAAGCGTTTGTGTTTCTGTGACCTCTGTCGGGAGTATAACCGGCGTGATGCCTTTCGTTGTGACAACACGCTCGGCCACTGCAGGACGCCACGCGGATTGTATTGCACTAAGCAGTCCTTCGCCAATCAAGCCGAATCACAACGTTCCCCAACGGAATTGGACCGCGGCAGTGCGCTAAATCAGCGCACAACAAGCCGGCTCACTAAACGAGATGGCGTCGTCCGCCAAGAAATGACCGCCACCCCTTTTTTCCGGAATGAACCTTTTGGGACAACGCGGCACAGCGAGTGGACTCGATGGCAGATCGACCGGTCAAGCCAACCGCAGATTGCGATGACTCACGGGTTTCCGGAACAACCTGCTGACGCACACTTAGCCTCCGGTTGTCCGTCCGTCCGTCCGTCCGTCCGTCCCCCGACCGGACGCGCTGGCTGGAGATAATGGACCTGCTTAACGGGAGGACAGCGCTCTGGGTTTCACCCTCTCGCTCTACCCGAGCAGAGCCTTGTCTGGCGACTGCCTTTCCTCAGTGACCCGCTTGTGACTGTTCTCTGTTCTCCTCACCGACGTTACCATCTGTCTCTTCCTCCCCCCACTCTACTCTCTGTCCTCGTTCTCTCTCTCTCTGTCCTCGTTCTCTCTCTCTCTCTCTCTCTCGGGGGGGGGGGGGGGGGGGGGGGGGGGGGGGGGGGGGGGGGGGGGGGGGTGGGGGGGGGGGGGGGTTCTCTCTCTCTCTCTCTCTCAGTTCTCGCTTCTTCTCTCAATCTCCTCATCTCTCTCCTCTCTCTCTCTCTCTCACTCTCTCGATCATCCTCCTCTCCTCTCATCCATCTCTCTCTGCTCTCCTCTCTCTCTCTCCGCTCCGTTAACCCCAGAGCGGGGGTTTGCTCGCCAAACTGGTCTCCGTGTTCCGCTCGCTCCTCCCTCCATCCCTGAGGGGCGGGGCTTCAGAGGTAACGTTGCCGCGGCAACGGTGAAGATGCCACTAGCTCGCTAGTAGCGTTGGCGCTATAGTCTCCCTTCCCTGCGTCTCTAGGGCTCCCCCCCCCCCCCCCCCCCCCCCCCCCCCACAGCCAAACATCCTAGTACCCCCCCCCCCCCCCCCCCCCCCCCCCCCCCCCCCCCCCACACAGCCAAACATCCTAGTACCCCCCCCCTTTAATGTTGGGATGACATACGGCGTGGTTTGCCGAGTCAACGGAAACACCTTCCGCTCTGCGGCTGCCGCCGTCTGTGCGGTGGATCTCGCTGACGTAAGGCCGAAGTGGACGTGGCCCCATCGCACGGCCTTGTTCATTAAACAGGTTGATTTAGTGTTATTGAAAGTGCTGTACTGTACCCCGTGACAGCGTGTTCCATCACAGCGCCCCGTAAGTAAGCGTGTTCCCCCGTAGAAGCTCAGTCTCCCCCTCCCCCCCCCCCCCCCCCCCCCCACTAGAGGTAATCTAGCTGTCCCCCGCTTTACTGTGTTTCCAATGCATTTTAGAGTAGCTCATACACCTTGTTTAGATCACAGTGAAAGCAAATGAAGTACTTAAGTTAGGATACGACGAGATAAAGCACATCTTTATTAATCCCAGCCGTGAAATTCGGGCGTCACAGCAGAAAGTACTGGGGTCGGGTGGTATTGTAAAGAAAGAGATAAAAACAAGAACGAAACGACAAAGAATTTGCAGAAATGTCCACACAGAATGTGTGCATGTAAGCACAATCGACAGTTGAGGAAGCTCGTCCCTGATGCAGGTTTAATTCTTCCCATTAGCAGCCTCTAGTGGCTTGGCTTGTAGCTTCAGTCATAGCTTTACCATTTTCAGATGGATCGACCAGCGTATGGGCTCGTTTTTTTATTCCCGAGGAACGCTGTGGTTCAGACATGTACTGACGGAGGGAACAAACGCCGTAGAGAAGCCACACACCGGGCAGAACCTCGGTACGCTGGTCTTGCTCCTAACCTAAACCCCCCCCCCCCCCCTTCCTGCCCCGGCGCCAGATGACGGACAGCGGCGCGCCCAGCTTCCCGTCCCTGCTGGGTCACATGACGGGCGCGGTCCTGAACCACGAGGTGCTGGCGCTGCCCGTGCTGCCCAAGAAGCGCGGCGTGCCCCAGCTACAGACCTTCCGTCCGCTGAGGGAGGCGCTGCCCTGCGACTTCCACCTGGTCAACCTGCGCAGCATCCAGAGCGCGGTAGGTCTCATCGCCCCCAGACACCACGCCCTCTTCCCCCCCTCCCCCCCCCCCCCCCGTTTAAAAATAAAAACACAATCCCATATCCTGTCGTGCAAGGATGTCAGAATAACGTGTCTCTGGTGTAGAATAAAGACAAGAGGTTTGTGTTTGATTAGCGCAGTTGTTTTAAAAGGCAAGAGAAGGACCGATCGTCTTTTATTCATCACGTCTTTTTAATTTCACTTTCCCCGCCCACCCGCCGGCCCCTCGTGTCTGACAAAGTGATCCCCTTTACGTCCCCACTGTCTCCCAGTGGCCCTGTACGGCGCTCAGCCACACACTTTGTTTATTGTACCCCCCCCCCCCCCCCCCTACCCCCAGGCAACAGTTCCCGTGCATCTCCCTTTCTTTAGTCCCCCGTTTAATCCATTTCTTCCCACCACATCGTATCTCCCTGCGGTGGCCCCGTGACCCCCCCAACCCCCCACCCTTTGAGGATGGCTGGGTTCCAGCTGTGGTTCCCGACCTGGGAGCCAGATCTGCACGTGGGGTCGCCCTGACAAGCCCAATCAGTCGCGGGAGATTACTTCCAAGATATTTTGATGAAACTTTTTTCTTTTATAACCGAAATAATAATCGAATAATAATCTAAATTGGCCCTTTCTACATCAACGGTGGGCCTAATGACTTGCAGCCACATCAGCTCTGATGTGAGGGCCAGATGTCCTAAAGCCCCAGAAACGGAGTCATGGGCCAAAGTCCTGTGGTTAACCACTGTTTCACTCTCATATCGTGTGTGTGTGTGTGTGTGTGTGTGTGTGTGTGTGTGTGTGTGCCCGTGTGTGTGTGTGTGTGTGTGTGTGTGTGTGTGTGCGCCCCCGTGTGTGTGTGTGTGTACAGGAGGACCCCAACACCCCGTCTCCCTACACAGCCATGATCCTGCACCGTAAAGGGATGGACTGCAGCCTGGAGAGTCAGTCGCTCGGCTTCAACTGCTCCACCACACAGGGACAGGTCTGCACACACACACACACACTCCTTTGTGAACACTTGGATTTATTCCCGTCACTGCCGACTGGGAGCAAATGTGTTCACCATGCTTGCTTGCTTCCGCCCCTAGCTACTGATTTCATGTGAACTCGTTTGTCTCTTGCTCTTTTCTCTTTCCCTCTCTAAAAGAGGGAAGTGAATAAAATGTCTCCGCTGATGTGGAATGTAAATCTCTGTCTCTCTGTGTTTCTGTCTCTTTGTCTCTCTCTCTATAGCTCTGTGTTTCTCTGTCTCTGTGTGTCTCTCTCTGTATCTGTGTTTCTCTCTGTGTCTCTCTGTGTCTCTGTGTCTCTCTCTGTGTCTCTGTCTGTGTCTCTATCTCTGTATCTCTCTGTGTCTCTCTCTCTGTATCTCTGTCTCTCTCTCTCTGTATTTCTCTGTATCTCTCTGTATCTCTGTATTTCTCTGTATCTCTGTATTTCTCTGTATCTCTGTCTGTGTATCTGTCTCTCTCTCTCTGTGTCTCTGTGTGTCTCCCTGTGTATGCACTATGTATGCACTGTGTATACAGTGAATAAGTATCATATTACAGTAAAGTGGCAGCATTGTCATAAGCATCCCTCTCCCCCCCAGCTGGGCGTGTCAGGTCTGCTACGAGGCCTGGACCTCCAGCTGCTCCAGCCCATGTCCCTGTCCCTGATGCACGGCAGCTCTCCCCTGGCCAACGACTCCAGCGTCAGCCTGGCCCCCATGGAGCTCTCCGCCTTCAAGCTCAAGCTGCGCTAAGGGCCACCCCCCCCCCCCCCCCCCCCCCCCCCCAACCCCCACCCCCACCCCTGCCGCCGCCGCCATCATCCACGGCACACAATAACAACCCCAGCCGCTCAGACTGCACATGCAGGCTCCTGGCCTCCGGGGCCCCCCTGGTGGACATCTTTTAAGACGTCGGGGGTCTGGGGGTCTGGGGGTCTGGGGGGGGGGGGGTGGTGGTGATGGTGGGGGCCCTCTGTTTAGTTCGGGCCTACAGGGGCCCTGAACCTCACTAGAACTAAGGCCCCTGGAGCAGCGCTAGGTTGTACCAGACCACCACTGGACCACTGAGAGACTGGGCAACAGGAAGTGGATCACTGTTGGCTCCGCCTTCCCGGCAACATGGCAAACCCTGGTGGAATATGCAGCCAATCATTAAGGAATAAACGCTTAAACAGGCAGAACTGTTCAAATCACTTCGATAATTGGGGGTCATTCTTTCATTGCAATACTTACCAGTAGGGGAAGGGATGCCCTTCACACTTGGGTAGTACTTGATTCAATATTAATCCCTGGACTTAACTACTGAATGTAAATACAGCTTCGGGAGAATCCACTGCAGTAGAGTGTAATCACGTCTCCTTTCTTTTTTCATCTCTACTCCCAGACAAAATTCCATTCCGTGAAGAAGTCATGGCACAGCTTCATATTTTAAATCTGTGAATCTTTTTCTTTAAAAACAAACAAATGATTGTATGAATGTGTGTGTGTGTTCACTCTTCAACCTTGGTCCAAAGCTTTGTGATTTCAGCGAAGGATTTCTGTGTCTTGTCACCGTGCCCTTTCTTGTTACTGTCCTCTGTTTTCATTTGATCCTCCCCCCCCCCCAGACCGCCCCTCTCTCAGGAGTCTTGCGATGTCTTTTGTTGTTGTTTTTTGCTCGCTGGGATCTGAATTGTATCGGAGGCCATCCGTCTGTTCATGCAGACCATGCAAACGAGGCGGCCAATGTACCGTGCGCAGTGTAGCAACCATGAGAAAGAACGACGGCAGCGCCCTCGTGCTCAGCGTGTGTCTACGGTGTGAGTCTGTTTCGAAACACCGGGAGGGGAGCGGTGTGCTTTATCAGGAACCGGTCACTCACAGCGAGGCTGCACCTGGCTGGGTTCGGCCCAACACGTGCCATTGATTTTAGTCAAATGTAGTGGCCGCTTCCGCTAAAGGTAGCCGGCTGCTGAATCCATTCCACACCGGGTCGTTCACCGTGCCACAGATCACCAGGTGTTCTTTGTGTTTTTATAGTCCACACTAGTACGTATCTCAGGGCGGTCGTTGAAGATGCGCTCGCTCTGTCTTTATGGTCCATTTGTAGCCTTCACAGCAGCATTAGCCTGTTAGGCCTTAGCAACAGTATGCTGAAGACACACACACACACACACACACACACACACACACACACACACACACACACACACACACACACACACACACACACACACACACACACACACACACACACACACACACACACACACACACACACACACACACACCTCCCCAAGTCTCAGTGTATCAGTCTAGCACCGTGTCACTGTGTCAAAGCTACCCACAACACCTAATGGAGTAAATAACTCTTTTATTCCAGATCCGTGCTATGCATCGGCCAAATCATTATTTCACCCCCATCATTCCACGCTTAGCACTTTCACATCCAGCTGCTCGTCAACCAGAGTGTACATTTCCATAAACATCACATTTTGTGAAATTGCACTTTTGGCTGGTTTTCCCTGTTCCTAATGTCTGTGTGTGTGTGTGTGTGTGTCGGAGTGCGTCCATCTTGTTTTATGTGAAATGTTCGGTGTAGCGCTGTTAGTTGGGTTGAACTGTGAAAGACTGGACTCATTGATATTTATTTACTTTCTTGACTATCAGTGGAAATTAAAGAATAATTGAACGCAAGAGATTGGGTATGAATAAAAGATCTACTGTATACAATACCTGGTTTTTATTTCATGTTCTTATAATTTTTTCACCATGTTTGAAAATGTGTTTAAGACGATTTCATTTGATCACATTTAAGGTGTAGCATTTGATCCATTCCAGCCTGATGTGAACTTAAAGTAGACTGTAGGGGGCGCCATTGAGTTAGTGTCAGCGGGACAAAGGGACGGTGAGGACGTTGTGTTTTGTGTGCGTTGAACTTGACCTTTGTGTGCGCTGAACCTTCAGCTCCGTAGAAGGCGGCTGGTCTTCCACGCAGACCGATAAGAGGACTAAACCCGCCTGAAGAGGAGCACTGGCTAGACCACACACTTTAGCGGCTCGCACCGTAAAATGGATTCACACCTCCAGAGCTTAATGGCAGCTGCTTAAACCGATGTTCCTTTCAAACAGGAAAATACTGTTTTGAGGTCGCCCACAACTCGGGGGGGTTGCCATTGATGTAGCGGGTTAGCAGATGGCAGGGGCAGCAAACGTCCCCCCTCATGTAGGCTACAAACCGGATGAAGGGCAAGGGATGGAGAGGAGAAGTTGGGGGTGTGGCTAGCTAGTTTGTGACGTCACATGTAATCTGGTCCATCAGTGGCGGACTACACCGCGACCTTTGCTTGCGTCATCTCATAATTTATATTTATGTATATATTTAGTTTATTGTAGGCCTATGATGATGACACTAACATATTTACAATTTATATAGTAGTCTTATTACTTAATATATATTATGTATGCGTTTTGTCCACATTGGGTAGCATTGGCCCTAAAAAAACGGCGGTTATTCACCGTAAAGAAAAAAGGCTGACGCCCATTCTCGACAGACACTGATGCGTTTAATCAGGGAGGACGTAACAAGTCCCTAAGTGCATTTACAAATTCCTCTAGCGGATTTTCTATAAACTCACACACACACTCTCTCTCTCTCTCTCTCTCTCTCTCTCTCTCTCTCTCTCTCTCTCTCTCTCTCTCTCTCTCTCTCTCTCTCTCTCTCTCTCTCTCTCTCTCTCTCTCCCTGTTTACTATGCATGGTATGCAGCATTTCATGGCCGCCAGATTAAGTGGAAAATCTTTCTGCCAGAACTAATTATGACACACCAACCCTATACTGCCACACACACACACACACACACACACACACACACACACACACACACACACACACACACACACACACACACACACACACACACACACACACACACACTTTGTTGCTGAAACGAAGTTGTTTCACTGCAGGCATCGAATATAACCCCTTTCCCCATTTTAGATTAATTGTGCCTATACATTATAGCGGCGTCATATTGTGGTGCCATTCAAAAGCCCGGGAACAGCAGTTGAATGGAGCGAGGGGAGGAGCCCTGCCTGCAGTTACACACCGAGGGGAGGAGCCCTGCCTGCAGTTACACACCGAGGGGAGGAGCCCTGCCTGCAGTTACACACCGAGGGGAGGAGCCCTGCCTGCAGTTACACACCGAGGGGAGGAGCCCTGCCTGCAGTTACACACCGAGGGGAGGAGCCCTGCCTGCAGTTACACACCGAGGGGAGGAGCCCTGCCTGCAGTTACACACCGAGGGGAGGAGCCCTGCCTGCAGTTACACACCGAGGGGAGGAGCCTTGCCTGCAGTTACACACCGAGGGGAGGAGCCCTGCCTGCAGTTACACACCGAGGGGAGGAGCCCTGCCTGCAGTTACACACCGAGGGGAGGAGCCCTGCCTGCAGTTACACACCGAGGGGAGGAGCCCTGCCTGCAGTTACACACCGAGGGGAGGAGCCTTGCCTGCAGTTACACACCGAGGGGAGGAGCCCTGCCTGCAGTTACACACCGAGGGGAGGAGCCCTGCCTGCAGTTACACACCGAGGGGAGGAGCCCTGCCTGCAGTTACACACCGAGGGGAGGAGACAGACGGAGCGGTGGAACGCAGTACGCCTCGCATCCTGCAGGGAAACTAGCAGACTTGCAATTATGCAGACTTACCAAGTGATGAACTCTCTCTCTCCCTCTCTCCCTCTCCCTCTCCCTCCCCCCCACACTCACGCCTCTTTGCACTAAAACACACAACATTTACATCACCTTTATTCCACACCTTTATTTCCAGCACAATATAAACCATTCAAATAAATAAATAAATAAGAAACGGGTAGAAAATAAACCACAATAGGAAATTACAATCGTTATCCAAGTTTTTCACACCGCTATGGCGTGAATTCTGTCCTCCAGCTGTAGCAGGCTGCCCACTATGACTCTCTGGGAACAGCGAGCAGCGCTGGGTTACTGGAAATGCCCGGCCAAGCGCGCTTGTATGCCCTGATGAAGAGATGCTCTTGGAGAAGGCCCAGAAACCAATCGATCCTACGGCCTTTACGGGGAGGATGGAGACAGAAGAAGTTCAGTTTCCCAGCAGTAGAGAAACCAGTGACCGAGAAGGTCACGTCTTGGGTTGGGCGGTGTGCATTTGTCTACCCTTACAAAAAAAGAGTGAAAAATGTTCTCCATTGCAGAACCGGGCTGCAGAGGAGAGCACGCCTTGCTAACTGCGTTTTGCATTGGCAGCACTTCTCCCCAATCAACCAATCAACGGTGTCTTGTGTCTCGCAGCTGGCTAAGTGGCTCTTGCCGATGTGCAATCGCCAATTCATCGGCACCGCACTGACTGGTGTTTCGAAAGGACTGATTAGACACATTCAACCTGGAGAAGGGCCTCTGCAGGAGCCGGTGATGATAACCCTGGGAGCCAAATATTTGATGCATTGTGAAAATGCAAAGTTGAAAAACACCCAACGACACAACGTTTTTTTTTTTGGTGACATTTTAAATACCTGCAGTTTTTTTTTTTTAAGATAACCAACACACAGTAGAGGGTAGTCTTTGGAAATGAAACGAATCCTGATGAATAGTGGGATTAAAGGAACAGGAAGGGTTTTGCTCCGTGTGTTCCGTCAGCCGGCTCGTCTGGCTGGGGGGGGGGGGGGGGGGGGGGGGGGAGGAGGAGAGAGAGACAGAGACAGAGACAGAGACAGAGAGACAGAGAGAGAGAGACAGAGAGAGTCCTGTCCTGAGAGCGGCGGTCCTGCTAGCAAGGCAGCGAGCTCCGTTTACTTTGTTTCGGACGCGTCAGCGACAGCTCGCGTCCGGGCGGCCGCGGTAAACTTCGCTTGACTTTATGCAGATTGTCGCGTTGTGCGGCGCACGCCCAGGCCCCTGTGATTGGACAATCCACGTTCGGTGACCGGCGGGCGAATCTCCTCCTGGTTTCAACCCGTTCCAGCGGCGGCGGGATTTCCCCGGCGTGCCGCCTCTACCCAGAGAGCGACGGCAAGACACGGCGCCCTAGACGGAGCTCTGTGTCCGGATGAACGCTGTCCTCTCGCTGTGGCCCTCGTCGCCGTCCGACTCAGACTCCCAGGGGCCCGCGTTGCTGTCCTTGTCCCCCCACACGGTGGGGATCCCTCTGTAGCAGGTCCTGGCCTTCCTCTCGCGGCCCAGCCCCAGCCCCAGCCCCAGCCCCAGCCGGCCGACGCCCTGCACCTTTGCCGTCCGCAGGCCGCCCCCCCTCCGGCCGCCGTCGGGACCCCCAGCCGGGCGCGTCTGCAGCAGCAGCAGGACGAGGCCCAGGCAGCCGACCACGAGCAAGGCACTGCCCAGCACCGCCGACAGGACCACCAGCCTGGAGGACGTCGTGGTCGCCGTCGTCGCCGTCGCCGCCGTCGTCGCCGTCGTCGCTCCCGGCCCGGGACGCCCCATCGACGGCGGTTCTCCTCCGCCGCCGGCGTCTTCTTCCTCCCTGCCCGCCGAGCTCTCCGCTTCCTGCCAGGCTCCGTCGTCGCCACGGAGGCCGGCGGCGGCGTCGTCTACGGGCGGCGGCGGCGACTTGCGCTGCACCAGACTCTGGCGCGGGCAGGAGGTGAACACCAGGCGGCTGCGGGGCGGGCAGGAGAGGCAGGCGGCGACCCCCGGGCCGTAGCAGGTGAGACAGGCCGGGTGGCAGGGCACGCAGGCCTGCACCGAGGACAGCTCCGCCCAGGTCTCCAGGGACAGGTTGAGCAGCTGGGCCGCCGAGGTGAAGCCCTGGGGGCAGAGCTTCACGCAGCCCTGCAGGAAGAGCGAGAATCCCGGGCTGCACTCTGCAGGGTGGAGAGCGGGCAGCACACACATGCGTGTGCAGACACACACACACGCACGCGCGCACGCACACAGACACACACACACTGTTTAAATGCTCTATTTGAGTTTGCATATGACATTCATTTTCAACGGAATTGACAGACATGTAGAAGACTGGTGCCGTCTTCACCACACGGCCTATGGCTGCTCAGATTCATTGATACCGAGCCAGCTGTTTAGATCTGCTGTTGGGTCAGCCTGAAGCTCTCTCTCTCTCTCTCTCTCTCTCTCTCTCTCTCTCTCTCTCTCTCTCTCTCTCTCTCTCTCTCTCTCTCTCTCTCTCTCTCTCTCTCTCTCTCTCTCTCTCTCTCTCTCTCTCTCTCTCTCTCTCTCTCTCTCTCTCTCTCTCTCTCTCTCTCTCCCCCACCTATGCAGATCTGCTGCGCGTCGAAGGTCTTGCAGCTGTTGTTGGACGGCCGGGGGAAGTCTGAGGAGGAGGGGTTCACCGCACTGGGCCCCGTACCCCACAGGACCAGAGAGAACTGACTCAGCACACCTGAGGGGGGAGGGGAGAAACAGAAGGGGGGAGAGATGAGAGCGAGGGAGGGAGAAAAAGAGATAATCTGTGGTCTTACGTACAGATAATTAATTTCCTTACGTTTGATGTCTTGTAAAAGGAAAAACAATCTGCCGAGGATAAAGTGTGCGTGAGAAAATCAAAACCTTTTTACCGTAATCGCCTCCATCGGCCGGGACGTTCTCTATTTCCAGAGTCCATTCCCCCCTCGGGTCCTCATCCCAGGAGTGGGTGGTCATGAAGGACCAGTCATCGAAGCCCTCTGGGGAGTAATCGTTGGGCCTGGAGCGGGAGCAGACACACAACAGTGGTTTCAGTCCAGTCAGTCCAGTCAGTCCAGTCAGTCCAGTCAGTCCAGTCAGTCCAGTCAGTGCAGTCCACTCAACCCAGATGCTTTCAGCTAGCGTGAAGCCGACGACAACGTCACAGAAAGCCATTGAATCGGAGCAGCGCTTTACAGGGGAACGTTTCTTACTAAAAGGTTATTTTTTCGGGGGGGAAAATAATCCTAATAGTGTATCATTATAATGCCATTGCAATGAAATATACCGTTAAAGCAAAAAGACGACGAGGATATTCGGCAAAAGTCTGCGCTCCATTCAGTCCGATTCAGTCATTCAGTCGCTTTCAGACGCCTTCATCCAAGGACACTTATAAGCGATGCTGAGAGCAGTCAAGGCTTCTAATCAAAAGCAACCGCACAAAACAGAATGAAAAGGAGCCGTAAGAATCGAAACACAAGGGCAGACGGATGTGTCGGATGCATGCTAGTTCCCTTCGGATTGAAACAACCACTTGGCAACGAGTGGTTTTCAAATGGATTTCAGGTGTCTGTGAACGCTGGTTTGATAACCACATGGCCCTTATGGTTATCAAACCAGCGATCAGAGCAGTAGTAATACTATGTACCTTGCTTTGTACCTATAGCGTTAGCTTCTTTGTTAATTTACCGGCAGCATTGAGACCCATATTTTGGATACACTGAATATTATTTGACCCATTCCATCACTGGCTGGATTACACATAACGTAGTTATGTGTTGTAGGTTCCTAAAATAGCCCCTTATCTTCCAGTTAGGAACATTTCTATGTGCATATAATAGTGATTTCTGTTGCAACCTAAAATGACCACTGCTCCCATCCTGGTCAAATTGCCACTGCAAATGGGAGCTGGTTCGATGAGCATCTGGGGGTGATGTCTTTTGAGACATGAACGGAGAGGTGCAGAGGTCTGGGCCTCTTTAATCTACGGACCAAATTGATCTGGAGAGAAGAAGCCTCATTTGGTCGCTCTGTGTGGAGTGGGGGCTGGACCGGTTCTGTAGAGGGAGCCCTGCGAGCTAGAAGAGGTTTGAACCAAGCTGCACAGCCGCATTGAGCAAAGTCACCAAGGGAAGGTTGAGGGTTCAAGGACTTTCGAGAGCCAGGTTTCTGTATGTGTGTAGATAAGTGTATGTGTGTGTGTGTGTGTGTGTGTGTGTGTGTGTGTGTGTGTGTCTGTGTCTTTGTCTTTGTTGTAGTTACCTGGGGGAGAGGACTCTGGAGTGTGCATATTTGTACGTGGGTGCGTGCATGAGTGTGTGTCTTTGTGTGTGTGTGGTCACTGGGGGGAGTGGAGCATGGAGTATGTCTCTTGGTTTGTGTGTTTGTCTTTGAGTGCCTTTGTGGGCGCGTGTGTTAATGTGTGCGTTAGTGCATACATGTGTGTGTGTGTGCGCCTGCATATGTGTGTGTTTGTGTGTATGTGTGTGTGTGGGGTCACCTTGGTTACAGCAGGGTGGATTGTGTGTGTGTGTGTGTGTGTGGGGTCACCTAGGTGGAGCGTGTGTGTGTGTGTGTGTGTGTGTGTGTGTGTGTGTGTGTGTGTGTGTGTGTGTGTGGGGGGGTCACCAGGGTGGAGTGTGTGTGTGTGTGTGTGTGTGTGTGTGTGTGTGTGTGTGTGTGTGGGGGTCACCAGGGTGGAGTGTGTGTGTGTGTGTGTGTGTGTGTGGGTCACCAGGGTGGAGCGTGTGTGTGTGTGTGTGTGTGTGTGTGTGTGTGTGTGTGTGTGTGTGTGTGTGTGTGTGCGTGTGTGGGTGGGGTCACCTGGGTGACAGCAGGGTGGAGCGGGTGTGTGTGTGCGCGTGTGTGTGTGTGTGCGTGGGTGGGGTCACCTGGGTGACAGCAGGGTGGAGCGTGTGTGTGTGTGTGTGTGTGTGTGTGTGTGTGTGTGTGTGTGCGTGTGTGGGTGGGGTCACCTGGGTGACAGCAGGGTGGAGCGGGTGTGTGTGTGCGTGTGTGTGTGTGTGCGTGTGTGGGTGGGGTCACCTGGGTGACAGCAGGGTGGAGCGGGTGTGTGTGTGCGCGTGTGTGTGTGTGTGTGTGTGCGTGGGTGGGGTCACCTGGGTGACAGCAGGGTGGAGCGGGTGTGTGTGTGCGCGTGTGTGTGTGTGTGCGTGGGTGGGGTCACCTGGGTGACAGCAGGGTGGAGCGTGTGTGTGTGTGTGTGTGTGTGTGTGTGTGTGTGTGTGTGTGTGTGTGTGCGTGTGTGGGTGGGGTCACCTGGGTGACAGCAGGGTGGAGCGGGTGTGTGTGTGTGCGTGTGTGTGTGTGTGTGCGTGTGTGGGTGGGGTCACCTGGGTGACAGCAGGGTGGAGCGGGTGTGTGTGTGCGCGTGTGTGTGTGTGTGTGCGTGGGTGGGGTCACCTGGGTGACAGCAGGGTGGAGCGGGTGCCCAGCGGGCTGGTGAGATGGATGGCCAGCTTCCCCCTCTGGCGGTGGCGGAGCGTGAGGCGAGCCTGGGCGTGCTCCAGGGAGCTGACGACCTCTGGACGACCCCAGCAGGCGTCCACACTGCGGCTGAGCACCAGCTTGCCCCCCACCTCTCTACGGGGAGCAGCAGAGGACAAAACACTGGTGGTGGCGCGGCACAAAGTCAAAGGGTTTAGTTTATCCAAGGACACTTTTGATGAATACAAATTTGTCGATACATGCAAACTTTGTCATTGAATGAAAATGGGTTTGATGGAATAAAACTATTTACCCGGTTTATTATATTCACAATAAAAAACAGGGACACTCTGGACAGAGACATTCCTGTGACAAGGCGAGGGTGAACGACGCATTACAAAGAGAATATAAAACATAAAATATAAAATATAAAAAATGTCAAGGTCGGGCCACACTGGAGAGTTCAATTCACTTAGTGATAAATAAAACTGTAAACATAAGAGTTTTAAACGGTAAACAGACTGTATGACATGTCTAAACCAACCACTCACAACACACACACACACACACTGTGTGATGAAGATAAATGAAGCATCCCTTCTTTGCCCAAAAAACCACGGGCTGTACCCTGAAGCAGGCTCAGCATGGAGACCGAAGCTCTTTGAGTTCTGGTAGTGGCATGAAACACCGGGGACTGCATTTCATAGGATACGTTTAAATAAATAAAGAATCGACATTTTGTTTTGGCAGAATAGATCTCTATAATTCTAGTGAAAGTAACATTTTAATAAACTGAAATATGGGATTCAGGGAAACAGCAAGCTCCCAATAGAAACTGATTCATGAATCATTACTGTCTCGATTATTTTCTTAGGCTTAACCAGATCACAACTAAGTCTGAACACACCAAAGTCCTGTTTTTCGTGTGGAACCAATTCGCTAGAATCGCCCATATATTTTTGGAGAGAAAAGTCAGAGTCCTAGATTCAATATTGATGGTGAAATCTTTGAAGTGCATGCATGGGCGTGCACACACACACACACACACACACACACACACACACACACACACACACACACACACACACACACACACACACACACACACACACACACACAAACATACAAACAGAAACACACACACAGAAACACACACGCACACACTCAAAATAAATGCTAGCCACACACACACACACACACACACTCAATAGAAATGCTAGAAGCCACACACACACACACACACACAGACACATACACAACCACCCACACACACAATCAAAATAAATGCTAGAAGCCACACACACACAGACCTGGGTTCAGTGAGCATGGTGTGAACACACTGATGTTGCGGTCCAACTGAGGTCCAGTTCTGGGCCAGAGACACCATCGCACCAGCATCCAACAGACCGTAGCCATACGAGTGACTCACTTAGAGAGAGAGAGAGAGAGGGGGGGGGGGAGACAGAGAGAGAGAGAGACAGAGAGACAGAGACAGAGAGAGAGAGAGAGAGAGAGAGAGAGAGAGAGAGACAGGGGGAGGGAGAGAGAGAGACGGGGGAGAGAGAGAGAGAGAGCGTGCGAGAGAGAGAGAGAGAGAGAGAGAGAGAGAGAGAGAGAGAGAGAGAGAGAGAGAGAGAGAGAGAGAGCGAGCGAAATAATTCATCAGTGTTACTATTATTATCATAATTATTTTGTTGTTGTCAACAACAGTTTTTGCTATGTTTTTTCTTACATTGTTGTTTTTTTTTGCATGCTTTAGCAATGCAAAAATGTTATTTGTCATGTCAAGGAAGCAATTAAAATTTTAATCGAATTGAGAGCGGGAGAGAGCCAGCGAGAGATGACGGATGCAAAACAATCGGAGAGGGACTCATTCCAAAAAAAAATGTGAATGAGGAAATTAGTGAACGATACGAGTATTGTCACTGAATCAGCATCGTTCAAGAATTTACAGGATGCGTTTATACTATTATATTAACACCAAAACGCTGGTGCTACTGAGCTATTGAGTTATGAATCATCTTTTTAGCGAGCTTCTATGCAGTCCAATGAGTTCTCCGATAAAAAGAAACCACTCTCTCAAGGCTACGGTGGTGTCTACCCAGAAACATTAGTATCACCTGCGGTTGCCTTCACAGTGTCTATTGGTCAATTGGTTTTTCTGAGGAGCGAAACTGAAAATGACCGCTTCGACCCCATGAGATGTGTGACTCTGGTTCAGTGATTCTTCCTCCTTACTCTTTCCTGATTCCCCCAGCGGCCATCTTCCTGAGGTTGTAAATGCTAACTAGTTGGGCCGGCTAGCCTCACAGACACCTCCAGTTCCCAGGGGGTGCGCGAAGGAAATACTAATAAGCACAGAAATACAATCCCAATTCCAGATCCTTAAACAATCTTGGCTTTGACATTTAATACTAGTACTCAGAACTCAGAAAGGCTCTAGGGAGGGGGGTACTAGTACTCAGTACTCTGTAAGGCTCTAGGGAGGGGGTACTAGTACTCAGTACTCTGTAAGGCTCTAGGGAGGGGGTACTAGTACTCAATACTCTGTAAGGCTCTAGGGAGGGGGTACTAGTACTCAGTACTCTGTAAGGCTCTAGGGAGGGGGGTACTAGTACTCAGTACTCTGTAAGGCTCTAGGGAGGGGGTACTAGTACTCAGTACTCTGAAACGCTCTAGGGAGGGGAGTACTAGTACTCAGTACTCTGTAAGGCTCTAGGGAGGGGGTACTAGTACTCAGTACTCTGTAAGGCTCTAGGGAGGGGGTACTAGTACTCAGTACTCTGAAACGCTCTAGGGAGGGGGTACTAGTACTCAGTACTCTGAAACGCTCTAGGGAGGGGAGTACTAGTACTCAGTACTCTGTAAGGCTCTAGGGAGGGGGTACTAGTACTCAGTACTCTGTAAGGCTCTAGGGAGGGGGTACTAGTACTCAGTACTCTGTAAGGCTCTAGGGAGGGGGTACTAGTACTCAGTACTCTGTAAGGCTCTAGGGAGAGGAGTACTAGTACTCTGTACTCTGGGGAGGGGGTACCAGTACTCAGTACTCTGAAAGGCTTTAGGGGGGAGGGAGGTACTATGGGGGGGTACCAGCACTCAGTACTGTGAAAGGCTCTGGGGAGGGGAGGGGGATACCAGCACTCAGTACTGTGAAGGCTCTGGGGAGGGGGTACCAGCACTCAGTACTGGGAAGGTTCTGGGGACTGGTGAAGCACTGGTCTGCGGTGATAGCTGGACTCTTACCTCGCCGCCCCACTCCGTTGGCCTTCCAGTCTGCGGCGCTGAGCCGTCCCGGCCGGGCCGTCCGCACCACCAGGTGCTGCATGTCCCGCCATGTCAGGTTCATGCTGGACACAAACGAGACGTTAACGAGGGATGTTAACGAGACCTTAACGAGAGACCTTAACGAGACGTTTAGTCCAATAGACTGGAGTTATCGAGCCTCGCACAGAGTGGCCAATCGATCCCACCTGGCACATTTTTTTACTTTTTTTTTTAACTTTGCTTCTACTTCTACGTCTAGGAAGTAGAAGTTTTCAACCTTCCTAGGTCCTAAGGTCGCTCATCCCCTCAGAGAAGAGTTGGAAGTGCAGAGCAGCACTCCTATCCGTTAGGAGCTGCCAGAAGGAAACTGCATTGTTTAAGAGAACCCAAATATTGGATGGATAAATGCGTACCTAAACGACAGGATGACCTTTATGTGTTAATGGCAGTGGAGGGAACGCGTGCTACATCAGTAACTTGGAGAGGCTATGATAACCACGGGCCCAGAATGTGATTCCCTCTGTGATGCGTTTCCCCCCCGTCTGCCCCTAAAGCTCAGCTTGAAGCAGGGCAGAAAGTGTTGACACCAGAGCACTTCATTCGACCCCAGGGAAATAGGTTTGGTCAGAGTATTCCCTGCTCAAGAAAGAAATCGAAAATATATTACCAAAAATACAGTAAGGCAATAAACAATATGAAATATAGATGCAGCGCCACACAAAAATGTACATAGCTCACATGCTGGGACATTGCACATTAAATTGAAATAGAAAATATGAAATATCGAAAGATGCAGATATGGATATGCTCTGATCCGTGTGTGTAGAATTGTTTGGAAGAGAACGCAGTTAAAACTGAAAAGCTTGATTGACAAAGTACTTGTTTTAACGCACTTTTAATGGTTTTAGGTTGAACGTTTTCTATTTTGTCGCGTGTGTTACACTTGTGTTACCTTAATGTCACGGTGGGATCTCTCTTTGAATTTTCTTTATAATTTCCCTCCCTAAATATGAAACAACTAAACAAAACAAGAACTGCTGATCAAATTCAACAAATTCCACAAATTCCAAGGAAACGTCAAAGTGTACGTGAAGAAGGTGTGTGTGGGTGGAGAAAGGGCCGAGGCTGCCAGACCACCCTGAAATAAGACGACGGCACGGGTGAGCGTTTGCATACTCGACGACAACAGCCGTGCAGTTTGCCGGGGGGGGGGGGGGGGGGGGGTCGCTGTCAAATGGAGAGGAAGCCCGGGGGACCTTGTCGAATCCGCCGTGACGGAGATAAGGGCTGGAGCCGCGGTGGAGTGGAGTATGGGGTGCGTACTCCATTTGTGAAGCGTTGCCCTTGAGCCTCTGCAGGGTTCTGGCATTAATCTGTCCTTTCAGGCGCTTGTCATGCGTCTACATGACAACAGTTCGTCCATCGGCCGTTTCTCTTTATCGGGAGGAAACAGAATGCTTCGGGGATTGAAGATTGACAGATTGGATGATTGCTACGGACCGAACGAACAGGCGGTGAACTGAAGACTCTCCGCTAGTGTTGTGTTTAGTATGCGTGAGAGAGAAGGAGCGAGGGAGGAGTTTCGAGTGGCTGACCAAGAGCATGCTCTCCCAGGTACTCCGGAAGCTCCGTATATGACGGAGACATAAGATTTCTTTGACTGAATTGGAAACATCCCGTTAACCACGCCTGTAACTCAAGAGTTTCGAAACGCTGCATCGGATTTATAACCTTAACGTTTTTGTTGGGATGTTTTATGGTTTGGGCCAATCCCAGTCCGTCTCTGTAGCAGTAGGCATTCCTTAAGCAAGAAGCACAGAGCGCTACCAGCTCCTTGATGACGTGCGTCTGCGTTATCTTAAAGTCGCTTTGGGACATCTCCTAAATTACTAAACGGTGCCTACAGGGCCATCGGCTTTTACTGTTATCCAGAAGCACATTCAATTCAGAGTGCTTTATTAAAACACAGAGGCCGTTGCACTGCTGTTAGAAAACATCTGCCATAAGAGACCGAGGTAGACATCATAATGCTTCCTCTGCCTCCCATTTAACGGCCTGGTGGATGTGGTCATAATCATCATCATAATAACACATTCATTATTATGTTCAGCGTCGCGCAGAAAAGGTCAGACACAAACAACGACAGCGGAAGGGGAGGGATCCGACCGGTCGGCTCGGCAATCATAGTTTCTAATGAGGCCTGCGTTGGGGGGGATGGGGGGGGGGGGGGGGGGGGGGGGGGGGGGGGGGGGGGGGGGGGGGGGGGGGGGGGGGGGGGGGGGGGGGAGGGCCAGAGAGGAGAGCAAACACACAGTCGGAAGGGAGGAACGGTTTCGTAAGGGGTTGCGACGATCCCTCGGCGAGTCACAGAGCTGGACGGCTCGGTGCGCACACAGCGGCCCACGGCGCAGAAGAAGAAGAAGAAGAAGAGAAGGAGGAGGAGGAGGAGGAGGAAGGAGGAGGAGGAGGAGGAGGAGGAGGAGGAGGAAGAGGAAGGGGAGACACAGCACCACGCTCGGTGCGCACACAGCGGCCCACGGCGCAGAAGAAGAAGAAGAAGAAGAAGAAGAAGAGAAGGAGGAGGAGGAGGAGGAGGAAGAGGAGGAGGAGGAGGAGGAGGAGGAAGAGGAAGGGGAGACACAGCACCACGCTCGGTGAGCACACAGCGGCCCACGGCGCAGAAGAAGAAGAAGAAGAAGAGAAGGAGGAGGAGGAGGAAGAGGAAGAGGAAGGGGAGACACAGCACCACGCTCGGTGGCGCATTAGCATTCCCGTTGCGCTGCCTCCTCCCACGTGTTCTTAATGGACAGGAACGCCTCACCCCACTCAATGTCACCTCCACCAGGAGGAAGTGGATGGCGGAAGAAAGGAAGAACTAAATACCCAACACTGTGGAAACAGCACTCCGAATATGAGTGCTGTTTTCTCTCTCTCTCTCACTGACTCTCTCTCACTCTCACGCTCTCTATCATTCCCTCTCACTTTCTCTCTCTCTCACTCACTGACTCTACCCTCCCCCTCTCTCTCTCTCTCTCTTCCTCTCCCTCCCTCCCTCTCTCTTTCACTCACTGACTCTCTCTCACTCACTGACTCTCTCTCACTCACTGACTCCCTCTCTCTCACTGACTTATCGACACTCTCTCTCTCTCTCTGTCATCATGTCTGCTTCGTGCTCGGAGTGAGGAATAGCCGAGGTGATTGGCGCAGGTGTATGGATTTCCTTTACCTGGTCACCGAGTGTGAGTGACTCCAGGTTGTCATTCCCCTGCGCATCAGCCCTTCTTTCCGCGCATGTTAGGGGACTGAAGTAAAGGGAGGAGGGAGTGAAATATATACCTGTCTGGCAAACGTCAATGGAGAACGAGCCTGACGCAGGCGGTGATACTGTCTGATTATACTAGACGCCTGTCATCCCATGGCTAAGGAGGAAATATGGCACTGATATCCCATCAGCAGAGAGAGAGAGAGAGAGAGAGAGAGAGAGAGAGAGAGAGAGAGAGAGAGAGAGAGAGAGAGAGAGAGAGAGAGAGAGAGAGAGAGAGAGAGAGAGAGAGAGAGAGAGAGAGAGAGAGAGAGAGAGAGAGAGAGAGAGAGAGAGAGAGAGAGAGAGAGACGAGCATGGGTTCAGCATGGAGCCCCCTGGGACGCCTACGGGTGTGAATTTCAAAACGAATAATTGGTTGGGCGTTAATCTGCGCACGTCCGGACCCAGATGTGTCCACCGCTGCCAGGACGCCGGCGCTGCTAGTGAGTGGGACGAGAGACATAACGAGCGCAGCATTCAGCCCAGCGCGGACTCCGGGGAGCCGAGGCGTGCGCGAGGAGCCGAGCGCTCTGCTCTTCACCGCTCACCTCCGGAGGTCGCTGCTGAGCGGAGGATTTCTTCATGAAAACCTTTTTCTTTGTTCATGCCGGAGTGCAGCGACAAACGCCGACGCACGCACACACGCACGCACGCACCCCCACGCGCGCACACACACACACACACACACACACACACACACACACACAAGCAAGTGTGCTACGTGCACGTGTTGGTGTGTCAGCTTTACAGCCCCACCCACCCCCACCCACCGCCACTTCATACTTTATAGGAAAACATTCACATGAGCGACTGGCGCTAAATGGGTTCCAAACAACCATTTAGCGACTTACAGACGCTAACTGGTTGTTCGAAAGCTAGTCCCCAACAACAAACAACCGACGAGTGGCCAGAGCCGTGGTGTAGCGGAGAGCAGAGCGACAGTGACACGCTGCGCTGTAGCAGAGATCTCAGAACTCACTTGGCCTCCAGAGCCAGAGCGATGATCCCTGCAGCGAGCGGCGCTGACGCAGACGTCCCCGTGTGGGAGTCTGTGCACTTCTGCCTCAGGTCCGTGGTCACCTGGGAGACGCACACACACAAACACACGCGCGCGCACACATGCACACAACCACACATGCACACACGCGCACGCACACACACATGCACACACACACGCGCACACACACACATGCACACGCGCGCACATGCACACACGCGTGCACACATGTGCACACACGTGCGCGCACACACATACACACGCACGCACACACGCACACACATACACACACAGAGAGAAGACAGAGACAGAGAGAGATGGAAAGATGGAGAGAGACAGAGAGAGAGAGATGGAGAGAGATGGAGAGAAACACAGAGGGTTAAAGGATATTCAACTTCATCTGAACTGAGCAGAATAATCTCCTATCACAGAGATGGCAGAAACCGAGGAGGTCGATAGGTCAGCTTGTTCTGCACGGGGGCGGAGAGTTCATTAGAGGGAAACTCAAGAAGCTGCCTGGAGCCGGGGAAGACAGGAAGGAGAATCCACCCAGGCCGGTTGAGAACAAACATGCCACTTGCTGTCAGGACAACGGGGGCTGGCTCCCCACAGCAGGATATTAATGGATGAGCGTCTCCGGGCGGCAGGCGGACGTCCCGTCGCTGCGGGGCACAGCGGGGGCTGCTGAGGTTA
>JACYXH010000838.1:37500-40000 GCA_026745465.1 Lota lota
TAGATGGGGAAGGGGGGTTAGGAAGTCCTTGCTAACGAGAGACATACTGAATTATTGTACAGAATCTGTAAGTCTTGTGTTTCAACCTTTACTCAGAACTTCGACGTGGGGCGATGCTATCGTCTGGCTGCTCTACTCTTCTGATCTCATCATCCCTGCATCGGAGCCACTTTTACAGTTTCAGGCACAGTCCATCGTTATATTTTATATGCTATGTTTCCCCATTTTATTTATATTCTCTACTTTCACTATTATGTTTATGTGTCTCTCAGCAGACACCGCACCTGTGATGCTACCAATTTCCCCGGGGATCAATAAAGTACTGTGACTCTGAAGATGAATCTATAAAGAGCTGCTGTGAATCTCCAGCTAGTGCTTCAGTCAAGACGGCAGCCAGCCTGCAGTTCCTCTAACGGCCTTTAGGGGGTTTGCAGAAGGCGGTGGCAGAATTGTCTGCCTCCATTATGAAGTCAACAGGAAGTTCTCATGATACAAAGCCAAAACATGTTTTCTTCTTTTGGTTAGGATCTCAGTGGCTAGTTAATCTTCATATCATGTATTTTGCAAGGCTCTGATTGAGTTATATTTAATTTAAAAGTGATTAAGGATTATTTATTAATGAGTTTTAGCCAAAGACTTTCTCATTCAAGACCGGCTCACAATGTGTCAAATACGGATGGCTGGTTGCAAAAGCAATCACAGTAGCTACATGTTTTTACAGTCTATGCTTCAGACACAGGTGAAGCTTGTACCATGGTTATTCTCCAGTCTGCAAAGACAGTCTACCAGACAGTCTACCAGACAGTCAACCAGTCGACCAGACAGTCTACCAGTCTACCAGACAGTCTACCAGTCAGTCGACCAGACAGTCCACCAGTCTACCAGATAGTCCACCAGACAGTCCACCAGTCGACCAGACAGTCTACCAGTCTACCAGACAGTCCACCAGTCAGTCGACCAGACAGTCCACCAGTCGACCAGACAGTCCACCAGTCTACCAGACAGTCCACCAGTAAGTCCACCAGACGGTCTACCTTGGTGATGCCCAGGAGGAAGGCCTCCTTGGCCAGCTTGGCGGGGCCGTCCACAGACTTGCCGTCGTCGTCGGGTCCCCAGCTGGCGCTGTACACGTGGATGTGCTGGGGGTTCAGGCTGAGGGAGCGGGCCTCCACCACGTCCGTCACCTCTCCGTCCAGCATGCGCACGCCTGTTGGGGTAGGCATGCACACACACACACACACACACACACACACACACACACACACACACACACACACACAGGCAGAGTTACTCACACACGCACACACACACACACATAGGCAGAGTTACTCACACACACTGACCGAGACATGCACACACACACACACACACACACACACACACACACACACACACACACACACACACACACACACACACACACACACACACACAGGCAGAGTTACTCACACACGCACACACACACACACAGGCAGAGTTACTCACACACACTGACCGAGACATGCACACACACACACACACACACACACACACACACACACACACACACACAAACATGAGAGGCCTAACCATGAGAGGCAGACACACACACACACACACACATGCAGACAGAGCGACCCACACACACGAAGAGGTGTTGAGGCTCTGTTGAGTGACAGCACGACAAGTCAAAGAGACGGATTGTGATGGATGGCGAGTGCGGGAGACGTCGGTGAAGAAGCTACACTAAAGTACAGCGTGAAACAGAACGCCCGGGCCAGAGGAACAACACACCTGAGACGGACCTGTCCTTCTGCTGCCACAATAAAAACCAGTGGCAGCAGGACTTGGACCTGGTGTTCAGGTCTTAATGGAAAGCTGTTAACGGCAACGATGCAGCCCGTAGAAAACAGCCCCCCGCGTTTATGTTCCCAAGTATTAAAAACACAGCTGGGTCATTAAACTCCACTGGGCCACCGGCCTGCCCCATCAAACACAAAGGGACCGGCCGGAAACACGGACCGGAATACGGACCGGAAACACGGGCCGGAAACACGGACCGGAAGAACACGGACCGGAACACGGACCGGAAACACGGACCGGAACACTGACCGGAAACACGGGCCTGGAACACGGACCGGAACACGGGCCGGAAACACGGACCGGGAACACGGACCGGGAACACGGGCCGGAACACGGGCCGGAACACAGATCATCCGTCATACCTGATCAGTGGACCCCGGAGCCTTTGAAGAGCTCTGCCTCAGATCAGCAGAACCAATGTTAAGCATGGGGGAGAGGCATGAAGTAACCCCCCTTCAAACAGCCTACATTACAGCTAACCCCCCCCCCCCCCCACACACACACACACACACACACACACACACAGCGCCTCCAGACCTCAGAGGGCCCCCACTATACAGACCTCCTTCTCCTAAACCTCCAAAGCTATGACAATCTCTCGTCCGATACACGGTTAATCATTTATTCCACATCCATTTTGTATTATTATACATAGAGC
>JACYXH010000838.1:42500-57500 GCA_026745465.1 Lota lota
AACAATAATCTGGATGATTAAACAACAGACATAAACTAACTATGCTAACTACATAAACATCAGTCATCGGTATGGGCTCACATGTTTCAACAACGTTCTCAACCGTCTCTCTCTCTCTCTCGCTGTATCTCTGTGTCTCTCTCTCGCGCTCTGTTTTGGTCTCAAGATTCAACATTCAAAGGGCTTTATTGCCATGGAAAATCTACATTTACATTTACATTGCCAAAGCACAACAAGTCAAATAACATAGGATATAAAATAATAATAGTAAAAATATATATTATTAATAATTAATAATGCAGAACTATAAAAATGATGAACCATATATCGTAATATAAGTGATAATGAATTAATACAATTGTGGAAAAATCCAATATAATACAAATTCAAATGTGTACAGTGAACTGTAAGACTTAAAACATAGTCTCTCTCTCTCTCTGACTCTCTCTCTCTCTCTGACTCTCTCTCTCTCCATCTATCTCTCTGTGTCCCTCAAAACAACGATAATTGGTCTAATGAGGATGCATCCACAAGTCCCTCTCCCTGTCGCACCATGTCTCTGTGTCTCCATCTCCCAGTGCTCTGTTTACACACACGGCTGACTGGTCTTGGGCCACAGGGGAGAGACAGAGATGGTGGAGACCATGGACACCATCGTCCACACACCCCACTGTGTTCAAAGGGACGGCACCCACCTCCGATCTTAGAGTTGTAGGCCACGCCCACACCACACACGCCGTTGTTGGCCGCCGCGGCTACTTCTCCAGCACATCGAGTTCCATGCCTGGGAGGGAGAGACGGGGGGGGGGGGGGGGGGGGGGAGAGAGAGAGAGAGAGAGAGAGAGAGAGAGAGAGAGAGAGAGAGAGAGAGAGAGAGAATTTTGAGGGACGGGAGAGAGAAAGAGATAGGAGGGAGGTAAAGAGAGAGAGAGAGAGAGAGAGAGAGAGAGAGAGAGAGAGAGAGAGAGAGAGAGAGAGAGAGAGAGAGAGAGAGAGAGAGAGCGAGAGAGAGAGAGAGAGAGAGAGAGAGGAGACAGAGAGCGAGGGAAGAGAGCGCTTGTTAACAAAAAGAGCTTGCTTCCAAAAATCCATGTTGCTTTCATTGGCTTATTATGTCAAAAAAGACAAAAAGAAAGCACCATTGGTCAAACCGTACCCAAATTTCAATGAAGTTGTATCCCATCTCATCTTATCCTCTCCATCTCTATAAATACATTATTCCGCCCAGTTTCTCTACGGCACGACGCGACAGGATGGGGGCCAATCTGTTCCCCTCCACAGACGGTCAGCAGTGGCGCTAGCTGGCTGACATTAGCGAAGAAGCTGCACTACTTTACGCTAGGTCCTCCCTCCTCTTGTTGCTAGTGGTGTGTAGGAGGCGGCGGTACATCATTTGAATTTATTAGCGGCGCTCAGCGTGACAGCGCCAATCTATTCGGGTTTTCGCAGCAACAACTCACCGTCGGGCGGCATAAGTTAAGTACCAAATATTTTACGGCAAAGCCATCTAGCTCACTTTGGTTTATGGTTGCTTACTTAAATGAGACATATTTTTATTGGCCGCGGTGAATTTCGTAGCACGCTAATGCGGCCGCGAGGGCCAGCGGAAGATGCCCTTCATCTAATTTCAAATTCATATAAATGTTTAGTGATTGCCGTATATAATACCCTTGGATAAAAGCGGGCCTTTACGATGCTACGTTGCTATTTTCAATACCACGGTGCTTTAGGAGAGCTCCATCACTTTTTTGTTGTTGTTGATATTTCTCAACACACGTGGTGTGTTGAGTGCAGGGGCGGACCGGACTACTGGTGGGGCCCCGGTTCAACGCGAGGAGCCCAGATCCTTACGCACGCACACCAGGGAAACATCGTCGCAGGTAAACCATGGCTGTGCATAAAGAGTAGAACACGGAGTGGACTCGTGTCGGTGGGGGTCGTGGCTTTCTGGCCACCCCAACGCAGAGTTTGAGTCCCATGAGGCAACATGATATTTCGATGTTTAGGAACAACCCAACACGTTGTTCGTTGTGTTGTTATGCTAACGGGTGATACAACGAGTTCAGTTCGAGTCCCCCTGCGATCGCGAGGCCCTTTTTAAATGGAAACGGGTCTAGAACAGAACTAGGTGCTTCTGGCGTGGACGGGCCTTGTCCACAGCGGCCCGCTGAACCAAGACCAAAAGGTGTAGATGTACCTGCTGCTCTACAGCTTAGTCTCCCCCCACACACACACACACACACACACACACACACACACACACACACACACACACTTCCAACTCGGTGTCCTTCAAGGACGGTGGATCCACCTTGAAATAAAGCTTCATCTTCCGATGGGCTTTACGTGGACGCCTACACCTTGGCTATACTGCCAGAACAGCGTGTTCTCCAACGCAAATGACAGAACAGGTTGTTTGTCAATATGACCCAAAGCTTTCTGGTCCAGCTCCGTGATCGACTGACGAGTTTGTGTCTGCCAAAACAAAATGGATGACGTTTGTTTTATTCTCAGTGGAAAATGCATCACTTTTAAGATAGTTTCGGCATTAAAGTTCGTTTTGAAAACATTTCAAGCGAGAAGTGTGCATTTACTTTTCATAACCTTGAATGTACATGACGTTTAGTTTGTTAGTTGATTCAACGGTTTTCTATCATTGCCATGGTGATTCATATGGACCCTGCTACCCCTGAAACCATGCAGCATTGCATGTTGTATGAATTTAATTGAACGTATCAATAAATAAATAAAAAGTGATGTTCTTTCAATAAAAACGTATATTTTCGAGTGACCCAGGAGTGAACTATTTCTTCTTCTAGGCCGACGTGTTTTTGTGGGGTAACCCTGGAGTGTATGTTCGCCATTGCTTCGCCAAAATGTCCATTCCAAAGGGTCATTGTATATATACATTTTGTACATATCATGGGTCAGATAATGCAAATAGAGACCGTATCAAATTAACATATAATGTAAGCATTGTACAAAAGGCAGATGTTTGGCAGATTCTTGGAGCAGGCAGACATGGAGAATAAAACAACAAAACAAGGTTAATGCGATGATGCCACGTTTCAGATTTCTATCCATTGCATGAATGTATTATTCAGGATAGACATCAGCAGACCTTGCCACAACCTCGAATAAACCCAATCCAAGCTTCTAACTTCATATTCCGTCCACAACAAATTCCATGTAATAAAACCAACTCAGCCAAATTGTTTCATTGCATTATGTGATCATTTTCCTCTCAGCCAGAGCTCTTCCCATTTCAGAGGCTTTTTTTTTTATCATAAAAGCTGGCGACCAGCCCGTGGAATAGCCCAACCGCTGGTGACGTCATGTTTAATTTGTCTGATTAGCACCTCTGTGCGATTCTGTGCTCTCGGTAGCCTAGGAACTACAACAACAACGAAAACCTGGAACATTTCTGGATGGAAATTGAATAGAATGATGCATTATTATGCACCATTATGCTAAGGCAGAGTAGTTTCTCTCCAAACCTCCAGAGCGGATGTTTCGTATGTTACAGGGCGCTGTTGCCTTTGGCAGAGGGGAACGCGCTCTAAGGCCTGTCGGGTTTTAAATGTGAGATAAATACACGGTCCCGCAGTCGACACCTTTCCCAATCAACATGCTGTATAAGCCACGGAACAGACTCTTCCAATTGGAACCAGTCGCAGAGGGTTTTAGTCTTTATTTGGGGCAAAAAAAACAAAACAGCATGTGAGTTAATGAACCGTCTTTAACCAACTGCATCGAGAGAAAAAACAACAACAAGACATCGCAACATCTAATCAAAAGTAGAACGCCGACGCATCTCACGAGGATGTGCACATATCCGCGTCTTGTTCCCGTCGTGCGTAATGAGGACATCACTGGATCACAAGATAATTACAGCCGTGTTGACGTGTTGTAACGGCCAAGCCGACGCACGCGTTGCTGTCTGATCTGCACACGTCGGCCGGGCGGAAGACGCACGCCTCGCGGTCCAAGACAATGATGAGGTCGCTCTACTCCGCAACAAACTGCCTACCTCGTGTCACCAACGCGTGTTCTCCCAAACCACTTTTATCCGCACAGAACCTTATTGTAGCTTCTCTCTTCCGCCAGAACGCTGGACATTCCTGTTTTGTAGATATAGGCAGCAACACAAACTTGGGGTTTCACACGCGCCAACGGAACAAGAAGAAGGTGGGGTTGTGTATGGCAAAACAAACCACAGGGCTATAAAACATTGCCTCCTGACATGCCATGAATTACTTTTCCTGTGGCTGTACAACCATTTATATTTTTAGGAGCATTTAAAGTCAGCCGATTTTTTTCTTTTGTATCAACCTATTATTTGTCTCCGATTCCCCAGGCCTTACCCAATGGGGAAAGCTCAGCATATGGTGTGATGTCATATTTCACAAGAGCTATTACATTCTAATCACAGCGCTCAAAAAGGTTCAATTCTCACTCTCATTCTGTGCTGCAATGGAAGATAGGCTGCATCCAAATGAGTCAAACAGGGCTGCTTATAACGCAGCTACACTTGCGTTTCCAAACTCTTTGGTCTGAACTGTGGCATACGACCCATCGTCCTTCAAGGTGTGTGTGTGTGTGTGTGTGCGCGCGCGTGCGGACGTGTGTGTGTGTATTTGGCACACGTGCGTGTGTGTGTGTGTGTGTGTGTGTGTGTGTGTGCCCAATGGTCTATACCCATTTACTTTGTACCATGTTGTCCTCTGAAGAAATCCATCTTGTCTGCCACCTATTTACAAATCGCTCAGGCGTAGCCGCAGCTAAGTAGCCCAGCTGGGCCTGAGATGGGGAGTGGGGAGACTGATTGAAAAACGTTTATCCCCCCTCTGCTTTTTTATAATGATCCGGTGATTAAATTAATGGCATTTTAATCCAAGAGGGCCTCAATAAACAATGGCATCCAACTATGACGACAATGTCATACTTTAACGACGAATAAACATATGATCGGGCAAAAGGTTACAACATGAATAACATTTACCAGTCTGATCCTCTGGGAATAAGGTTTTCTCTGTATTTGAATGCGAAAGGTTGTACTTTCTCCCGTCTCAGTTTGACAGCTACTGTCCCGTCGTTGTGCTTCAAGGCTTGTGGAGAAGCTGTCCTTACCAACACTCTTGATGCTGTTTCTTCCCGTAAACACCACAGGACGACAACTGCTCATGCATGCATTGCAAAAAAAGAAGAATTGGGTTAAGCCATTTCCTTTCCCATAGCTCCCCCAGGAGCAGGGGTACATTTTCCATCTGTGATGACGAACGTTAAATTCGGATGTTTCCGCATTGAAAGGCGACAATAGATTTGGTCGGTTCATGCTTTAACGGTGCCACTTCTGCATCGCTAATGCATGCACTGGCGAGAAAGGTGGGTCGAACAGCATCGTGCCAAAGCTGCGGATCTATTCTACGGCCACATTTCTATGTGCTTACGTTCCTGGCAGAACGGCAGGAGGCTTGTTGTCTCAACATGAGAGTCTCAGGCTGGCTTTTGTGAAACGGATAGAAAATAGCCTCGCATTACACAGACAGAGAGAGCAAGAGTGACAGAGATAGAGAGGTTAGGGGGGAGAGAGAAAGAGAGCTGTGGGAGAGAGAGATTATGATAGAGTGAGATACAGAGAAAGAGAGAGAGAGAGAGAGAGAGAGAGAGGGAGAGAGAGAGAGAGAGAGAGAGAGAGAGAGGGAGGGAGGGAGGGAGGGAGAGGGACATAGACAAAGAGATAGAGAGGGGGATAGAGTTTATCTCAGGTAGGCTCTTGAACATTATAATCTGAGAGTGTGTTGGCTCAACAGAGACCCAACAAACCTCTGATTATTTGATGTGCGTGTGTGTTTGTGCGCGCACGTGTCTGTGTGTGTTTTGTGTGTGTGTGTGCGTCTGTCTGTCTGTGTGTGTATACCTATACTCAAACCTCCTGTGCAATTCAGGAATAGATTGGTTTCACTTCCTGCCACCACTAGACATCCTCATACACGCCCAGATGGGTTCAACTTCAGATGCAACCAGGCAGACAAAATACCCCTCGATCGTGTTCCCATTTTCAGCACCCGTCACGCAACCGTGCAGTGGAAAGACATCCGAGGCATTGTACTTGTATTTCTCCCGTTGAAGCAAAATAGAACAGAAAGAAAGAAAGAAATACACGAATGAAAAGAACACAGACAGGGTGATTATTGGAGCGGCCTTGAGGGCCGACGGCAAATTAAAGATTTGCGTGACACTCTAGAATAACGAGGTGGGCCGCTAATGATGTCAGCGAGGCAGAGGAAGGAGCGAGGTGTTGCGCGGCACCCTGGGGTGGAGCGCCCTGCTGTGCGGCTAGCTGAGCGTGTGGACGCCAACACGGGTTAATGCTCAACAGCAGCACGCCGCTGTGGAGTACAAGGCCTCCTGTACTCCACGGAGGCCTTGGAGGACTGTCAGGCCGAGCGCTGTCCCTACGCACACACCCACACCCACGCATACACGCATACACCCACGCACAGACACGCACGCACGCACGCACACGCACGCATAGACACCCGCACAGACACGCACAGACACGCACAGACACGCACGCACACATATACAAACACACACGCACACGCACGCACGCATGCACGCACGCACGCACACACACACACACACACACACAGCACACCACACACACATACACACAGCAGACAGTGTGGGGGAATGCATGCATGCTTTCATCTGTTAGGTAACACACACTCTGGTCAAGGTCCAACGGCCCTTTAAATGAAGATGCTTGGAAACGGTTCCCCTGTAGGATATGCTGTGGATATGCTGTGGGTGTGCGTGGATGTCCTTCTGAACTCCTTAATTAGCTAAATTCAAAACAGGATATTCCTGGAGCATGCAAAGTAAATGGGAAAACATTTCAAAATCTCTTCGCTATTCAACCGTTTTCAAACAGCACAACAGCGCAACAATTTCCCACATTTCCAGGGCTATAGCAGACACCAACTCGCACGAACGTAAACACACTTGAAAATAATTGGTTGACTTTGTTCTTTCGAATGCTATTTCTTTTAATATCTATAAATAAACATTAGCCGTGGCGCGCAACCATGGCATCAACAAAACAACTAGACCTGACACGGGGCATTGATGTTGATAAGATGAACCGATCACCAACCATCCATTCTCAGCCAGACATGGTCGTAAAGCGCAGGTAGTTTGTTAAGGAAAACGCTAAGTGTGACGAATGTTCAGCTGTGACTGGTGGCTCCGTCTCTCTCCCCGGGCCGGGCTTTGCTCCGAGTAGTGTAATAAATGGGTCTGTATACTCGGAGCTGCTAAAAGGATTAGGTTATTTTGTGCGTGGCTTAGCTCTTCCCCTTAAGCCTATCTGTTCAAATAGTGACTGTGGACTTTGGGATCGGACGCCTCTCCACTTGGCCACCATCTGCAGTGGACACCAGCAGGTGACTGCCTTCCCCTCAACAACCGACGCAGGATTTTGGAGCTTTTGGCTGGGTATTAATCATACCGGGGGGGGGGGGGGGGGGGGGGGGGGGGGGAGCTGTGTTTGTTCTGCCCTCAGCTGTGCGGCCGTCACACACAAGGGAAGCCTAGCTGCATGGTTCTGCTGACTCCAGCACTCTCTGCGCCGCTGCCGGTCGGATGATGAAGGTGTTCGCAAGGACACAGATGAAACCCATTTCATACAATAGACTCAAATTCAGTAATAATGAAAAGACATAACACAACGCCGGGCAAAAGGAGAAAGGACACCCGGAGCCTGTGGGTCTGCAATGGTGTCTTAAGGACAATCAAGGCAACCTCATGAAAAAAAGAACCCAACCTAATTAGCTCTGTTAAAATCTCTAACTTTGTTCTGGCCTACCTTCACACACGCACGCACGCACACACACACACACACACACACACACACACACACACACACACACACACACACACACACACACACACACACACACACACACACACACACCGCCAGCACTACTGACACACACGCTTAAAGAGCCCATTCATCAGCCGGCCAACACTGTGCTAACGCTGATGGACTCCAGGTGATCTGTAATGTGGGGTGGGGGGGGAAAGAGATTTTTGGCTCCCAGATTACCGTCTTCAATCACACACCAGCCCCACTGCCTTACGGAGCGAGATAGGAAACACAAGCGCTCCATCACGTGGTGGCGCTCCCGCTGAATACAAAGCTAGCATTAGCTCAAATATAATACAATAATATAAAGCGCTAACGCCTCGACGGAGAGCTACAGGGGGCTGCGTCTACCCGGCCTCCCCGCGCCTCCCATCCCCGCCAGGGGTAAACACTCTCGACGAGGGGGAACGAGGGGGGGAACGAGGCAGAGCGCCGGGCGCCAATATTGGCTCAGTTTGACCAAGGGTGGCGGCTTTGTAAAAATGCTATTAGCGCTAACGCGGGAATGCTGCGCTTTTCGTTCACGGCGTCTGCCCCGGGAACAGGATCAGCCACACCGAGGTTCCCGTGCGTTTATCTCGCCCTGACACACGGGAGTGATTAGCTCCACCTGTCTGTCAGATGCTTGTCTTAGAAGGGAAAACTAAAGAAACGTAAATAGAGAGTGAGAGACAGAGAGAGAGAGAGACAGAGAGACAGAGACAGAGACAGAGACAGAGACAGAGACAGAGACAGAGACAGAGACAGAGAGAGAGTGGTGGGGCTTCGATATTTCAGTTGCGTTTGACGTTTTTGATGAAAACGTTTCTGTAGGATTACTGTCACTTGAACGGCAGATAGCAACGCTTCTTACGGTAACCTTACCTCGTGTTTCCTAGACTATTTATTGCTTCTGCCTGCATAAGCCATCATTATGACGGGGTCAAATTTCCCCCTGAAAGCATCTGTTCAGCAACGCCAAGGCAGAGGTTGACAAATCAAATAACCTTTTCAATTTTTTTGTATTTCTTTTGTACATACAAGCCTGTGAACAAATCGTGAAAATGTAACGTAACAAAATCCTGTTTAAATCGTGCACACACACACACACACACACACACACACACACACACACACACACACACACACACACACACACACCACCGATTACTCCTTTATTGAGTATTTAAACATACAATGATGGAGGACAAAGTGATTATTTACTTGGGCGGAGGCCTTGTGCCAGCCGGCCCCGACCTCCCTCCAACAAAACCAAGCAGGGCTGCCAGCTCAGAGCACAAAGGAACAGCTCTTAATGGATGTGAATCAAACCCAGCGCTGCGTGCCTCCACTACAGATGAACCCTGCCTCCACTACAGATGAACCCTGCCTCCACTACAGATGAACCCTGCCTCCACTACAGATGAACCCTGCCTCCACTACAGATGAACCCTGCCTCCACTACAGATGAACCCTGCCTCCACTACAGATGAACCCTGCCTCCACTACTGATGAACCCTGCCTCCACTACAGATGAACCCTGCCTCCACTACAGATTAACCCTGCCTCCCCTACAGATGAACCCTGCCTCCACTACAGATGAACCCTGCCTCCACTACAGATGAACCCTGCCTCCACTACAGATGAACCCTGCCTCCACTACAGATGAACCCTGCCTCCACTACAGATGAACCCTGCCTCCACTACAGATGAACCCTGCCTCCACTACAGATGAACCCTGCCTCCACTACAGATGAACCCTGCCTCCACTACAGATTACCCCTGCCTCCACAGAAAGAGAAATGAGACACACCCACTCCATGCCTCTTATTTCCTGACGAACCCATTTATCTAATGGTCTGTGCTGGGGCTTTTTGAAGACTGAAGTGGCCAGCGTTTCCTCACTCCTGACATATTGTTGTATTTGGAGATTTATTGTCCTCCCACCCCCTCCCACATCGCTCAAGTCGACCGCAGCACAATATTGTTACCGGGGAAATGTGGCTAATTCTCATTTCATGCTCAAATTGCTTTTTGTCAGGTTGGTCGCTTCGCCAGTACCAGTGAAATGAGTTTCTGTTTGTCTGCTGCACTGGTAGAATATGAACACCGCAATAATTCAAATTTCCCGGTTTCCAAGTTAACCCGTGAAGAGTCGACAAAACAAAATGCTTATTATAATCCATTTCATATTCATTTTATCGGCGCTATGCTAAAACCACATACCCCCACTGCCCCGATAACAGTTGCTTAGCAACTAGCAACGACAACAACCGGCTGACACCGGCTAATTTGTCAGGAAGAGATTGACAGCGATGTTCCCGTACTTATTTCCATTGGTAGTGTAGGCGAACACCAGATGCCAAACCCTGTCGCATTCAACTCTTTTCCAAAAGGAAGACGACAAAGAAATCCAATATCGCGGGAACATTTTTGAAGGCTATTGGACCGAGACATCTGGCACATTTATGTGACACTATACTTTATTTGAAAAACTCAATCTCCCTTTGGACCTCCTTAGCCGACTCGTCCCTCAGAAAAACATAAAGACTATTTTGCTACACAACCCATCCACTGGCTTTTCCTTGAGACCGTTTCTGTGTACATTTGAGTGGGATGGGACCCTGGGTACCATCAGTGTGGCATCTGTTTGTTATCGTCTTATTCCACGGCGTTGACGAACGCTTGATTCTGATTGGTCCAAAAAGTTCTAAGGGGGTGCCTTGTTTTTCCAATAATTGGACACCTGCGCGTTTTAACCGTTTTCAGACAGAGCTATCGACCCAATGTTTCCTTGACAACGCAAAAAAAACAAGCCGCTCAACGCATGTAACGAATATTTTGAGTTCAAAGTATTAGGTCGATAAAACATCAATAACGTTATGTATGAAAGTAACTAATATCTTCGGCGTTGCTAAGCAACGTCGGCCCTGGCCCGGCCGCACCATCAACCCTGTGCTGGGTTATCTTCCAATAACGGGACCCCTCCACGTGGTTTATTCCTTACACGTGAGCAGCAGCTAAAAAAGCTGAAATGTGCCTGAAACAACGAGAGCAAAGACGCCTTCTCCCCAGGTGTGGCGTTCTCTCAGCACCCTCCAGCACCCCCCTCCTGCACCCCCCTCCAGCACCCCCCTCCAGCACCCCCCTCCTGCACCCCCCTCCAGCACCACCCTCCAGCACCCCCCTCCTGCACCCCCCTCCTGCACCCCCCTCCAGCACCCCCCCTCCTGCACCCCCCTCCAGCACCACCCTCCTGCACCCCCCTCCAGCACCCCCCTCCTGCACCCCCCTCCTGCACCCCCCTCCAGCACCCCCCTCCTGCACCCCCCTCCAGCACCACCCTCCAGCACCACCCTCCAGCACCCCCCTCCTGCACCCCCCTCCTGCACCCCCCTCCAGCACCCCCCTCCAGCACCACCCTCCAGCACCACCCTCCAGCACCCCCCTCCAGCACCACCCTCCGGCACCATCAGTGGAGTTGACTGGGGAGCTGCAGACCGGGAGACAGTCACGAAGATGTCTGCTGTCGCTGCGGGCAAGGACAAAATGTGAGGCCTGCGCTCCAAACCCGGGGTTTGGAGCAAGACTGCGAGGCAAAAAGAAGAGACGGAAAGAAAGAAGCTATTCCAGGGAGAACCAAAAAAAGAGGAATTACTGCACTGTTTACATCAGAAGCAGCCGGGTAATAAGGCGCTGACTGAGAAACCTTATACCAGAAATACTTCCACAGCTCGCCCGATGTTTCATGGAAGACTCAGGCTAAGCTTGTTTTATCTCCCCCCCCCCCCCCTTTGACTGTGATTATCAAACGAAAAAAAAAAAAAAGAGCGAAAGGAGGGAAGAAAGAAATGTAATAATCGAGTGAAAGGAAAAAGAGACTGTGGCAGTCACCCATGAAAAGGTCGGAGACAAATCCTCCTCTCCATCTAGAGGCAGGAGCTTCCCGTTTGGGGGTGTAATTGAGGACAGAGCACAGATGGGGGTGGAGGTGGAGGTGGAGGAGGAGGAGGAGGAGGAGGAGGAGGAGGAGGAGGTGGAGGAGGAGGAGGAGGAGAAAGTGCTTAAGATTCACCCTAGGGCACAACGAGAGTTTCAGCATTCTGTCATTAAACTGGCACTAAGACACAGCTAAGTTCAACACACGAGTTTGCGAGAGGGTGAATGGAAGTCAGATAAACAAGCAGTGTGTGGGAATAGCTTTAGGGCTTTGTGGTCTGGGCACAGTCGCTGCGGAGGCTTAGTTCACGTACTGGAGCGGGCAAACAGCTTGCGAGCAAAAATCCAGCTCCCAGCGGACTGAGTGTCCTGGGGCTCTGGTAAACAATCGAACCACAGATGTGTTTCTCGGATACATTTTGGATATTGATTGGGTTCTAATGTGTCTGCATGAGCTTGTCAACTTTACTGGGACAAAAGAAGGATTCGGTAGTTCTTTTTTGAGGTTTATTTGACTTGGCGTTTAGACATATTGGTTTTATGTCTCTGTCAGCTCGCGTTCAGAAGCCATTAAAGACACAGTGGTGAGCCCCACATCTGGTCGATATCCCAGCTGACAGGCTTGCACGGGAGTAAAGGCATCCTCCAGATTAATATGTGGCGCTTTATGAGTTTGAATAACGAGATCCTGGGACCATCGAGCACATGAATCTCACGCAGAGTCCCACCTGGTTGTCAAAGCTTCGGTGAGAGGTGCAGCGACAACACACTACCTGTCCTGGGAAAGGTACCTGTTTTCATTGCGCTGGGTGTATCGCGGCTGTGGATCTGCGTCTCCGTCGTTCACGTCATAGCTGGCGTCTGGATCCTGGGGGCAAGATTCAAAGTCGATCATTAAGTCTAAAGTGATCACCACACGATGAGCGTCCAGTCTCGGCGTTGCCGAGGGGGGGGGGGGGAGGGGGGGGTTGAGGATGTTTTCCTAGGGAGCAGAGCGTTTCAGCCCAAGCTAGCGTCGACGCTAGCCTACGTGTAGCGGAGCGCTCGGGCTCTCCAACTTAGAGAACGCCATGTGGAAGCGCGTCCAATCAGATTACTGCTTTGTTTGACATTCTAAAAACCAACCAATTACAATCGCCGACGCCTTTCTTCATCGCTAAACCGTCTATGTTTTCTGAATTAAAGGCGCTGAACTGCCGTCTGTTGGCTGGCTATGTTCCGACCGCCCGGCCTAGAGTCCAGAGCTTTGCTGGACGCCCTCATGTGTGGACCGCTTTACGCTATAAGGGACCCCCCCGGTCCCGTCAAGGGCTCCAGGACTTACGTAGTTGCTGCGGAGGTCTGGGTGGTCTTTCTCGATGCCGTCGTCCAGGATGGTGACCACCACACCTCGCCCGGTGAAGCCTTTTGCCCAGGCCTCTTTGGTGTTCAGATCCTGATTGGTCGGGTTGGACTGAAGACACAAACAGCGCAACAAATGAACCCAGTCAGAGAAGGACGTTGGTTGGTTCTAGAGCAACGCTGCAGGTTTATAGGAATGGCAAAGCAGTGGCATTGTTAAAACAAAGCTATTTTTCGGTGAATGGGAACGCTAGAAGCTGTGGCATGGAGTGAAAACAAAAAGATGTAAAGTAAGTTAATCTTGGACATCAAAAAAAAAACGGACAGGACATTTGCATACGCTTAAAATCAACAGCTGAGCCAGTGAAACACAAAAAACGTCCCAGCTGTTGGAAATATGTTGAAGAACATAGTCTGTATTTAATGCGTTCTGGAGGGAAATGATTCTGCGCTAAAAAACGATGACTGATTCTATGCCACACAAAAGGGGGAAATAAACTAGAAACAAAATAAAATGATACAAATATAAATAAATAACCACAGGTCAGCAACATATACAAAAGCCTTACTTCAAAAGCGTCCCTAGTCTATGCGTTGCTAGCACTGTACAGAATCACACGCCGTCCACAGTAATGTAATGTGACCGCCATGCATGCTCTGGTAGTTGGACCAATGGGACTTATTCACCTATAGCGGCCATCTTGGTTCTAAATGCCAGCTGAGTGGGGATAAGGGGGGGGGGGGGGTTCCCCCCACCCAGCTAGCATTTAGAACCAAGATGGCCGTGAGGTGAATAAGAACCATAATGGAGTGCGATTGGCCAGTTCAGGCTGTGCACCTCTGTACACCAGGTCACCTGACCTCAGAGCACAGATCAAAGGTCTAGGTGTGCGCATGCAGGGACTCACAAAGTCACAACTAATGGTCTGCGAGGGCCGTCCTGCTGCCACTGTGAGAAGTTGTTTTTCGATGTATTTATATATATATTTTTTTTTTTGGTCTGCAGTGAAACGTCAAGGATCGCAAACACTCTGGCGAGCCAGAGAAGATTAAAAGTTGCACCCTTTCTGGAGTGGATGAAAGCAGTGCCAACGAAGCGGGATTTTAAATCCCCATACTGATTATTAGCGCAATGTGACACAAGGGGGCTCTAATTGGAGCCAAGTGAAAACAACACGTACACAACCTGTTTCTGGTGCGGTCATCTACGCTTATTTACCTACTCGGTAATAAACGGCAAGAGGCAAACAGCCACATCTTTGAAGGGTGAAACACCGTTGCCGGAATGCAGACGAACTGATTTTATGGTGAGTCGACACTCCCTCCACTATCCTCCACATCCCTGTGATGCTTCAGCTCAGTGGACGGTCAGAAAGCAGACACGGGTATCATTACACGATTAGGGCGTAATTCCGAACGACAGAGGAGGTTTTGATGCTCCCGTTTACTGGTAATTTATGCCCGGGGATAGAAGATCACGCCATTAATCCACTCGCAGAGACAAAGGCTTAGTGGAATAGGAAGTGAAAGCACGGATTAAGGCCAGGCATCGCGGTGAATAGCAGAGAAGACGACCCGTCAGGCGTTTGGTTCGTCTGTCTGACGCATCAGACCTCTGCAACGCAACGTTGCGTCGCAGAGGTCGAGGTGTCAACGCTCCCAGAGACGTGTCTGTCTGTGTTTGGGAAATGTCTGCCGTCCCGCAACTTCACATTTAGAAATCAAAACTTTGTTAGTGTTACTGAGACCCCGGGGGGGGGGGGGGGGGCACCGTCTCGAAGACGAGCGCTTATCTAGCCGGCCATGAGAGA
>JACYXH010000838.1:62500-177500 GCA_026745465.1 Lota lota
TAACCCACGGGGGAAAATCAATACATCCTTGCTTCACTTCACCAAGTTCCAATCACGGAGACTTCAACGTCTCTTAAACTGCTTCTTATTGGACAACACCCTAGCATCCCCCCCCCCCCCCCCAACACTGTCTTTGCTGCCCCCATCGTAGAGTATAAACTCCCTCTCCTCCACCTCCTCCTCCACCTCCACCTCCGCCCGCAGTCTTATCCGTCTCAAAAACACCAGCCGCCTCCATCGTCGGCCATATTGGACCCTGCTTCTCATCTGCCGCTGCTATCGATTCCTCCTCCTCCTCCTCCTCCTCCTCCTCCTCCTCCTCCTCCTCCTCCTCCTCCTCCTCCTCCTCCTCCTCCCCGCTAATGTTATTGCAGTGAGAGAGCGCGCATCAGCCTCCGATAGGCACCGAAGCCCACATGAGCTCCGAGCGCGGGCTCGATACCGCGGGCTCCGCCTGACCTTACCTCTGGTTCTCCGCTGAATGTCACAGACGCTCCCCTAATGATGTCCCGGGGTCTTGGCTCCTGTCACATCAGAGGGCCACGGAGCACGGGGGGGCCAGCCGGCGGCACCTGTGGCCCCTAGGCCCCCCCCCCCCCCCCCCTCCCTGCCAGGTGAAGAGTTGCGCTGGCTACAGATGGCACACCGTGTCACAACCGCAGCCCCCCCCCCCCCCCCCCCCCCTCCGAACACCTGCCGCTGCGCCATCTGTCCGTCCACACCCAGACGGACAAAATGTGCGTGGCTTGCAAGGTCTCCCCACAGGTGGAGGTTTGTGATGGAGGCGGTTGACTCCGCCCTGTGGGGGTGCCGGTTCGAGGCCAGGAGAGGGGAGTTGGAGAGGGCGGAGGCTGGGATGACTTCCTCCTATTGCGTGCTTACAGATGCCCTCCTCCAGCAACACGATTAGTCGAAACAAATGTGAAGCGAAGGAATGACAAACGCCCCACACGCCCAGATTTGAGCGCGCCTTGCCATCAGACTTTAGATTAGAAGTCTGATTTGTGAGAGTATGATCAGGGGGAAGGTATGCTGCAACCTTGAATATGAAAAACACCTGCATCCTGATGCAGGATGCGTAGCACAGCGGTGTTGAAGAGGCAATGAAGACACATTCATTGCATTCATCTAGTGAGTGAGTGTGTGTGTGTGTGTGTGTGTGTGTGTGTGTGTGTGTGTGTGTGTGTGTGTGTGTGTGTGTGTGTGTGTCGGGGTGCAGCAGGCAGTCAGTATGCGCCAGATCACTCATCACACGCTGGCTATCACCGTGGCGAGGAAGAGAGGAATATGCCTTTTCATTCAGCAGAGATGACGCGGTTACACCAAATGAATTGCAGCAGATGGCCCGTGGTTTCAAATAAGGGACATGTACACCTATTGTAGCGTGCACGTCATAAAACGAACACAACATCAGGCCTGCCTGCCATCTCTTCGTCTATTTCTGTGATCGTTTCAGCGTGTGCAGTGGAACATGTCCTCTGTGCTGTTTAATGTGGTAAAGGAACTTTGATCAATGTCCTTTTTGTCCTTTCCCTTTGTCTCCAGTCATACCACCAATCAATTTGCAACTGTACCACTTCCCACGTGGTTACATATGCAATTCAAACTATTTCTCCAACCAATTAGCAGCAAAGGGTAAGGAGGAAGCTCGATCCGAGAAATGATGACACGGTCGAGCAATTACAGGAGCAGTGTGAGACCCGTGAAGCCCGTGAAGTCAAAAGCAGCAGTTGTGATTGGTCGAGGAGAAATACCTCCGATTTCTGAGGTCTGCTGACCTTTACATTCAGGTAGAGCAAAAACTCAAACGCAGTGGAATACAAAACAACGAGACAGGCGCACACATCCCTTCTTGTTTGCTATCAGGAAAGCCATTTCACATATTTCCATCCATCACCCAGGGGAGACTGGGGGCTGGGATGGACGGGCGGTTTGGAAGGCAGCTGAGAATTCCCACTGACAGTAATGTTATTACCTCCTGATGAACTCACGGTCCTTAATATGGAAAATACAATCGAGCATTTGGCCTCTCGTTGCTGGATTGGAATACTGCGACAAGCTGAGGGAAGGGAGAACAAATGCAGGCACAAACAAGCAGGCAGTCAGACAGACAGACAGGCAGACAGACAGACGGACACAGAGAACGACAGACATAGCGAGAGACACACAGACAGAAAGACAGACAGACAGACAGACAGACAGATAGACAGACAGACAGACAGACAGACAGACAGGCAGATAGACAGAAAGAAAGACAGACAGTTAGACAGACAGACAGACCGACAGACAGACAAGTAGAAAGACAGACAGACAAACAAGGAAACACACAGGGAAGCAGACAGCCATACAGACAAGCAGCAAGACAGACAGAGAGATGCACAGACAGACAGACAGACAGACAGGCAGACAGACAGACAGACAGACAGACAGACAGACAGACAGACAGACAGACAGACAGACTTACCTGCTGCTCTCTCTGCAGTCGGATGTGGGTCCCTCTATGGCCGGACAGGGACCTTTTCTCCACAGCGTGATGCCTGAAGTGGTAGTAATCACCGAACACCTGCACACACATACACACACACACACACACACACACACACACACACACACACACAAGGGGCAACACAATGAGTTCACCTGCAGCAATATGCCATCCAGATAACGCAACACACATTTATCATGGAAGGCATGCTCACAAAATGTGCACGGCTGCCCAAATGTGCACATACACGCATGTGCAAACATACACACACAGACACGTACGCACAATCACACACACAAACACACACACACACACACACACACACACACACACAGACACGTACGCACAATCACACACACACACACACACACACACACACTTACAAACATACACACCCACACACACAAATAGTGTTACACAAGGTGGACAAACGATGTTGTGTTTTCAGCACGTGAAACAACGGGCTGGATGTGGATTTTGTGAAACGCGCTGCTTTAGAGTCAAAGAAGGATCGAATGATGTGATTCCCTGTTGTCATTATTAATTCATGTGTTTACACCTCATAGCAACAACTATTTCTGAGCTTTGCACATAACCTGCACGGAAACCCATGTACTTTAATAGCACCCCTACGCATTTCCCAGTGCACGGGATTTCGAGTCCAACATGTGGTGTGTTGCGGAAAGCATATAAAGCTGGAGTCAAACACAGATCAAAGGGAATGCTTTACTCGGCAGGCTATTTCTGTGCTACGTGCAGACCTAATGTTGGCATGGATTTATGCAAATGTACATGTAAAACAGATCATAATCTTTTGCCATCATGACTTCATGTCAACGATTAGCATAAAATCCTTGTTGAAATAATGTAAAATGAAATAATGTACTGTTTCATTCACTACTGTTTCATTCTCATCCCATAGCATTTGTTTCCAGCGTACATTCTTCTCATTTGTATTGTAGGCATTGTGGTGCTAAATTTCCATTCATGTCAAGTCTTTTTTTTTTTTGCCAACACGAGCAGTCAAACACTTTTCATTTCATTATTTTGCTAGACAGCCGCGTTTATCTCAACGCCGGTGTCAGCAGAGCCACATATTTCACATCGCCCGAGGACAGGAGCAATCCACCCATACATCTCTCACACCAAACGGGAGACGATAAAGCGCTCACAGCAATCTCTCTATTAGCGCGCACGTTCAGACGGCGGACCTTTACACTGTCATTGAAGACACTGATTACAAGCGCAGTCGCTTTTTTTTTCTTTTACCAAGCTACACACGCCGGTTTGAAGGTGGGGGCCATGTTGTGATTGTCTTTAATCTTCCAACTACTAGGCTTCTCAAGACAGCGACGGAGACTGGCAGAGGACTCAGCATGGGTTGGTGTTTGATGCGCTTCAGGTGGGACCGCCGGCGCTGTGAAGGGGTGGCTCTACCGTTTAGTAGCCACAGAGGTTCGTTTTGTACGTCCTCCTCCGGTCTCTGCCGTTCCAACGCTGTGCGTGCGTATCACGTGTCTCTGTCGCGTTGACCAACAGATGTAGAAGTTGATTGTTGAAGCTGTAACATACAACGTACAGTATATACTCTCTCTCTCTCTCTCTCTCTCTCTCTCTCTCTCTCTCTCTCTCTCTCTCTTCCTCATCTCTTTCAAAGACGGCAGAATGCAGAGCCGCACAGTGGCTAATCAAATCAAAGGTGTAAAAAGAGACCACCAGCCGTGTAGCAGGACGGAGGAGGAAGGAGGCACTGAGCTTGATTTTGCATTCACATATTCACAACGCACAGGCGTCCATTTGAAGAGGCGCAGCACCAATCGTTACTGTAGGCCCTCTGGGGACAGCCTCGTTTTCACAAGACCAGCAGCGCCCCGAGAGTGGGAGAGAGATAGAGAGGTAGAGAGATGAAGGGAGATATGGAGAGAGAGGGAGTGGTAGAGAGGGAGAGAGAGTAGAGAGCGCGAGAGAGATTGAGAGAGAGATGAAGAGAAATAGTGATGAAAAAAGAGATGAAGGGAAAGTGAAAGAGAGAGAGAGAGAGAGAGAGAGAGGAGCAGCTGGGTGCATGAAACTGATGAGTGAGGGAGGGAGGGATGCAGAGAGGAGGAGGAGAAGGATGAGGAGAGAAGGGAGGTTTTTTGACAGTTGGGTGTGGGCAGGATGGATGATGATGGGCGAGGAGCTGGTAGAGGAGGAGAAACAGCAGGGGGGGGGCCCTCTCCTGGGGGAGCGGGCCGTTCTGCTAGCCAATGGGACCGGTACATCGCCGGTCCTCCTGGAACCCCCCCCCCCCCCCCCCCCCCGCACCCCCCCCCCCCCCCCCACCCCACCCACCCACACGGCCCCCCTCCCTGCAGAGAGGCGGTTAGCACACAGCCGGTGTTTGTCAAGCGGCAGTTTGATACCCCTTGTTGTGAATAATTCGTTAAAATGACAACATTTTCGTTCGTTAAAATGACTGGGCAGCAAGCAGCGAGAAAGGTGCCAAATTAACGAGTCAGGAGAAGATAGAGGACGGGAAATCTCAGAGAAACAGAGACAGGGTTTTGCCTTTCTCCCCTGGCTAGAGAACGTCCTTATATAGCTTATCTGATTCGATTGAAATGGCGCATCTGTGTTCATCTTATTGCACACTGCAACGCTAATTGTTACACTACAATTAAACTAAGCTAATTAATCAATTAAGTCTTGTCAGATAATATGCCCTGTTTTCGTTTTCTTTCCATTCAAGCAGCCATGAGCTTGTTTACTGAATTGGTGAACACATAAGATGTGATAACGGCTGATTTATATAAATGGGCCCAGTGAATAGCTGAGTAATGGCTGTCATTCTATCGCTGACTAATTTACTCCCTCACCTCCCGGCAACGGTGTGTTGGCGAGACACACACACGCACACACACACACATCTTGGGCTGTGAGTATGATGAAACCCCAGCACTGTTTCATTAGGATTGTCATTCATACTGTTGTAGAAAAAACGCGCAACTCGATATGTCTGTTGAGTTGTAACCTGACACTTCTACCGAGGCGAACGACACCTTGTGGAGCGCGGCCGTAACGACACCTTGTGGAGCGCGGCCGTAACGACACCTTGTGGAGCGCGGCCGTATGTAAATCTACAGTATGCGGCCAAGATACTGTTGCATTCCCCCAACGGAATAGTGCCCATGGAACACTAACCCCCCCCCCCCCTCAACGAAGACCCCCAGCTGAGGAGAGGGGAACATATAACCAATTTCCGCAGGGAGCTCGCCCTCTTTCTCCGGTGTTCTCTCGCGGGTCCACACCTTTAAGGGGTGGGCCTATCGACAAGAATACAGCGCGCTGTAGAGATAGCAGCGAGTATCGAGATTTGACATTTTTGTGTTCTATATTAGTATTGGAATAAAACTCCATACCGCATTATGAATTCGACTTGCATCTTTGCTTCTTTTTCCCGGGTTTCCAAGTTCAACATCGTCTTGCCTTTTAATTTACAACAGTTGGTGACCCCGACGTGATCTCTAAGGAAGACAAGGAACCCGGTGCAGCCAACGACGGCTGGGAGGCCCCGGACCAACCTCTGTATCTCCTCGGCGCCAGTTTAAACAAGGTAAGCAGGACCTGTGTTAGCAACCGAACCTGTATAGGACAATTCCGGCCCCCGGAATTTAATTTAGAATAGGCCCAGTCTATTAGGAGGTGATACAGACGGTGGGTAGGGATCTCCCACCGAGAGGTCTGCATCATTGTGAACCATAAACTAAATGCAAAGGTGTCAAATCACGTATATTAAATTGTTTGTTATATGTTTTGTTTGATTGACCGTGTTTGCGGAGCCGTCTAAAGATGGCGGATACCTTATAGTTAAGATTGTAGTTGACCGTGTTTGCGGAGCCGTCTAAAGATGGCGGATAACTAAAGGTTATAAGTATGTTGGATTGACCGTGTTTGCGGAGCCGTCTAGAGATGGCGGATAACTTAAGGTTGTATGTATGTTTGTTTGTTAATCGTGTTTGCGGAGACGTCTAAAGATGGCGGATACCTGATAGTTAAGATTGTAGTTGACCGTGTTTGCGGAGCCGTCAAAAGATGGCGGATAACTAAAGGTTATAAGTATGTTGGATTGACCGTGTTAACGGAGCCGTCTAGAGATGGCGGATAACTAAAGGTTGTATGTTTGTGTGTGTAGCGTGTTTGCGGAGCCGTTTAAAGAAGGCGGATAACTAATAGTTAAGATTGTAGTTGACCGTGTTGGCGGAGCCGTCTAAAGATGGCGGATAACAAAGGGTTATAAGTATGTTGGATTGACCGTGTTAACGGAGCCGTCTAGAGATGGCGGATAACTAAAGGTTGTGTGTGAAGCGTGTTTGCGGAGCCGCCTAAAGAGGGCGGATACCTAATAGTTAAGATTGTAGTTGACCGTGTTTGCGGAGCCGTCAAAAGATGGCGGATAACTAAAGGTTATAAGTATGTTGGATTGACCGTGTTAACGGAGCCGTCTAGAGATGGCGGATAACTAAAGGTTGTATGTTTGTGTGTGAAGCGTGTTTGCGGAGCATCGAGAGATGGCGGATAGCTATGGGTTATATGTTTGTTTGTTAACCATGATGACCCAGACGGATTATAACTAAATGTTAAATGTCTGTAATTAAACTATAATAGATGAGTCGCGATAGTGAGGAATAATTGACAAAGGAGGAAAAACTGTAATGGCGGTATGCTGAACTAATGTAAGAGGAAATAAGAACACGAGGGCCGACGTAAACAACGTTAGTCCAACGGTGGAAAGGGAGATAGGAAAATTAAAATATAATAATAATTTTAATTATAACAAATAAAATAAAGAATAATAATAATCATAATACTAATAACAATAATAAAAAATAAAAAATAAATAAACCAAAGAAAAATAATAATAATTATCATAACACTAATAACAATAATTATAATCTAAAATAAATAAAATAAGTATAATAAAATAATTAAAATAAATAATTATAATTAAAATAAATAATCATACTTAAAATAAATAATTAAAAATAAAATAAATAAATAAAATAACTATAATTAATTATAATAAAAAAAATAAAATAAATAATAAAAATAAAAATAAATAATAATCATTATTATTATTTAAATTACAATCATGGCGAATACAATGACGGAACAAGAACAGGTTGAAAAAGTGGGAAAATGGTTAAAAAAACTGAAGAGAGGGGGACCACTGGCAGAGAAGGAGCTAGTCCAGTGGATTAAAAGGCGGGACAAATATATGAAAGAATGGCAAGACAAAGGGTGGGTGTTGAGGAGCGGCCCTTATGGCCGATCAGCTTTAGATAAGGTGAAGGGCTATCTTACGGGACAAACAGAGCAAGCAGAGAGACTAAATGTGGGAAGGAACAATAAAGGGAAAAAAGAGGTTGCGCGAGTAGAGAAGTGTGAAGTAATACTCGCTGGCTATCTGTCTACCCTTCCCCCTATCCCCCCTCCTACTAACACCCCCGCTGCGCCACCTGAGCCCAACCCCCAGGGGAGAGAAGTGATAACCAGCCCCCTGGACCAGGCAACCACAAGCCCGGAAAAAGAAGCCCCTGCACTGGCAGAGCACAAGCCCCCTCCGTATGGCCCCCTGTACCCCCCTCTTGAGGACAACATATCACCACTAGCCCATCACCCCGAAGACCTGCTGAGGCCCCGGGGCAAACTGCCCGGTCCGAAGGTCCTTTACGGGCCGGACTACTGTGACGTCTACAATTGTGGGCCTCGCTCTGCCCTCGACACACGCCACCGAGGAGGAAAAGCCCCCCCCTCTCTCCAAGCCCCGACGATCGTCATACAAAGCGCCGGTGGCGACCATCCCGTCCGAGTCCAATGGGGACCGCCTCACCAGACCAGCCAATTCATCACGGGAGAAGGAGCCGAAGACTGTAGAGGTCTGGACGGCATGGAGAGACCACACTCCAGCTACGGAGAGGAACGAGAGAAGCCGGAAGAAAGAGACCACTCTGACACTGAGGACGACACCAGAGACCCAGTCGCAGCATGGAAAAGAGAAGAGCGGAGCCCAACGAGGAGGAAAGGAGAAAGCAAGCAACGAACCCCCAAGAGAACCCAGCTTATCGCCGGCCGCTCGGGCCCAGGGGCAATCTGGGCAGACAACCCCAACAACACCGACCCAGGAGTAAAGGAGAAAAGGAGACAGCCCCCCAGAGACCAACCCGGTGAGGGGGCACGAGGACAGAGACCCATAACCCCAGAACGCACACACAGACAGCGACCCTGGCAGGACTCACCCCGAACAAGCCACGTCACCACGCAAAGACGCTCCGAAAGAAGCCACTCCCCCAAAGGAAGAGAGAGGAAGGAGGAAGACGATAGCGGGGAAGAAGATCGAGACGGGGTTGATGAGGAAGAAGGAGCCAAGAGAGGAAGCTCCTACATCATAACAAGTGTCGGAGCAGAAGAACTACACAACCGCGACCGGGACTCTTCCTCCCCCCGGCTGCAATGTCCCCTGATGGAGGCTGGGAGTGGGAGAGAGGTGTACCAACCATGGTGCCACCGCGATATGACGTCACTCGTCGAGAGTCTGCCCCCCTTGAAGGAGGGTGCGACGCCCTGGATCCGAGCCTATGAGAAGACCACGCCTGGAGATAAGCTGGCACTGGGGGACACGCGAGCAATCCTGACCCGCGTATTGGGAGTCCCTGCAGTCCGGAGGCTGGACCAGGACGCAGGCACCACCCGCGTTCCTGACCGAGAGCCGTTCGACCAGCACAGAAGAACGTGGTGGGAGGCCCTAAGAGACGCCTTCCCTCCGAGAACCCGACGCCACGGCCTTGAGGGAGAAAAATACATTAAAGGAACTGGCGGGGCAACCTTCCTCCGCCTGGCCGAAGAAAAATGGGAGGACCACCACGGCAGCCACCACCAAGGACCCACCAACCACATGTTCCGCCTGGTACTCGAGCGAGCTCTCCCCGACGCCGTCCAGAGGAAATTGGGAGATGTCGTCGGTCTCTCCACCATGGAACACCCCCAATGGGAAAGCCATGTGCTCCATCACCTGCAGCGGTGGGAAGATGAGGAAAAGCAAGACCCAGAAGAAGAAACCAAGGTGGTGAAACTAGCCCTCGCCCGGTTGCAACTCAAAGAACAACAAGAGAAAATGGGGAAGAAGAAGCCGAGAAGAGACGAAGAGGGGGTCACCCAATTCCCTCTGGGACCACCCGCTGCGAAGCCCGCCCCCAACGCAGGGCCAGCGGAGGTGACCACACCCCCAGGTCCCCAACCTCTGCCTCCTTCCCATGCGCCTAGCCAATGGTGGGGGCCACAGGAGGTCTTCCACGCTCCACCGCCGCACCAGAACCCGGCCAAGTGGTGGGGACCACAAGAAGGATGGGGACCTTATGGACCGCCCGGACCACCACCCCAACCCTATCACCCCACAAGGGGGACCCCTAGGGGAGGGAGAGGGTGGATGAGGGGTGGACAAGGTTTTCCCAGAGCGGATAATCACTGCTACCACTGCGGAGAGGCGGGGCACTTTGCACGGGAGTGCCACAGCGGACAAGACCCCCGAAGGCGAGGAAAACCATCCCCTGGAGCCGGCTTCTACCCGACGTGGGATGAAGGACTGTACTGAGACACCCCGGAGGAGCCTGGTGAGGGACAAACAGTCTACCTACGAGAACAGCACCCTTACCTGTATCTCAAGGTAAACGGGGAGACCACCAGGTTCTTAGTGGACACCGGAGCCACTGTCTCCACCATAAGACAACTCAAAGGGAAACCCCCCCCCTTGTCCACCAACACCCTCACCACCGTAGGTTTCTCCGGGGTCCCAGATGAACTGTCCTTTACGCCACCCTTGAAGTTGGACTTCCCACCTCACACCCTGTATCACCCGTTCCTGTACTCTCCTGCCTGTCCAGTCAATCTGCTAGGCAGAGACCTGCTGTGTCGACTGAAGATTACAGTGCGCTGCCTGGGGACCAACGAAACCATTACTCATGGGTCCCAAGGCCTCTTTCCCCTGGTCGTGACACCACCCCCGGCCCATCGATCTCTGGAAGTGTATTGGCTCAGACTGATAACCTCAGACGATTCCCCCTCCATCCTCACGGATTTCAAAGTATGGAAAGACTGGATATTCACCCAGGGCACGTTCTACCTACCCAAAGAACCCCCACACACCACCCTGGCAGTGTTCAATGTACCCCAGGAAATCTACCAAGAAGAATGGGACAAATGGATGCAAGACACACGCCAACTATGCACCCATCAAGACATCTATGTAGGAGAAGCCGGAGTTGCCGCCCACGCCGTACTTCCCCCAGCCCTCGAGGACTGGTACAAAGCAGAAGGAGGGGCTCCACACCTCACCCTGGCGGTCGCAAACCATTATCTCCCCGCCGCCTTAGGGCCAATGGTTGAAAAGGGACTAACTAGCGAGTGGGTCCCAACAGACAATCCTCTTCTACACAAACAGCGAGATGGGGAGATGATCCGAATCACCACCTGCAAGCGACCAGCAGATGGTATAGGAGAGCACATCAGCCGAACAGACCTCTCGCCCCCACCGCCCCCCGAGTCCGAAATGGACCTGGATGTGGAACACATGCTGCAGGCCCTCCCTCCTCAGCTGTGGGCAACCGGACCATACGACATGGGAAGAACTCAACACCAAGTAACGATCCCCTTGAAGAATGGAGCGTGCCCAGTCTGGATTCCCCAGTACCCAGTCGGACCCGAAGCGGATGATGGCATCACCAAAACCATCACCGGACTCAAAGCAGCTGGCGTCCTCATCCCCTCTACATCGCCATGGAACACCCCCATACTCCCCGTCAAAAAGGCAGACGGAAAAACATGGAGAATGGCACACGACCTCCGAGAGGTGAACAAACGAACAGATGGACCGCCCGAAAAAGTCCCCAACCCCCAAGTAGCCCTACATCACCTGAAACCCTCTCACAAGTGGTTCTCAGCCATTGACTTGGCCAACGCCTTCTTCTGTATAAAACTGGACCCCTCCTCTCAAGACATCTTCGCCTTCACCTGGAAAAAAGAACACCTGACGTATACCCGCATGCCTCAAGGATACCGAAGCACCCCGACCCTGTTCAATGGCCTGGTTCACCAGGACCTCAAAGGTGTGGACGTCCCTGAAGACTCAGTCATTATCCAATACGTTGATGACATCCTCATCGGAGCAGAAACTAAGGAAGGATGCCTGGAAGTCACCCGACGAGTGCTGGAAGCCTTAGCGTTAGCAGGATACAAGTGCAAGCAAGAGAAGCTCCACATCGCTCGACCGTCGGTCATCTTCTTGGGACGCCGCATAGGCGAAGACTTGAGAGGGATGACCGAGGACACCAAACAGTCCATCCTGACGCATCCCAAACCCCGGACAGTCCAGCAGATGATGGCATTCCTGGGCCTCTGTAACTATAGCCGGCAGTATGTGCCCGACTACACCGAGAAGACTGTGGAATTGCGACGACTGATCACCGTGCAAGGAGCCCGGAATCTCAAAGCATATCTCCAATGGAACCAAGCCGCGGAGGAAGCCTTCGCACACCTGAAAGAAGCTCTATTCAACGCATCCTCGTTACAAGCCCCTGATTATGACAAGCCCTTTCACATAGATGTCACCCACAGAGGAGAACACATCGGTGGAGTCCTGTGGCAAAAAGACAAAGGAACCCGAAGAGTGTTACATTACCACAGCTCCACATTCAGCCCCAGCGAAAACGGACTGCCGACTTGTGCCAAACACTTACTGGCGACGGCCCGAGTATTGAGCAAGACTGCGGGTATAACCCTCAACCACCCGACTGTAGTCCATACAGCCCACGGGGTTAAAGAGACAGTAGACTCCTCCGCCTTTGCCCTAACCACCGCCAAGAAGACCCGCACCCTGGAAGAGATACTCCTGAGCCCCAATGTCACGTACAGTACCGAGGGAGTAAAAGTTTCTGACGACCTGTGCGGGGGGCAGGACGGGACACCACACCACTGTTGGCCTCGAATCCAGGCGGAACTCAAACTCCGACCTGACCTCCACGGGGACCCTCTGACAGGTCCCAAAGAAGTCTGGTACACGGATGGATGCTGTTACAAAAACGAGAAAGGCGACAACATCGCCTCATGGGCAATCGTGACACAAAACTTCAACGGTCACCACCAGACGCGGAGAAGCGGACTGGAAACCGACAAGCCCTCCGCCCAACGGGCTGAACTAAGAGCCATGGTCGAGGCCCTGGAGGACAGCAAAGGCCTACGACTTGACATATACACCGACAGCAACTACGTCTATGAGTTAGTGCATGTCAACGCATCCCAAGCGGTGGAAAGAGGAATGAAGACCTCGGCTGGAAAACCGCTAAAACACGGAGACCTGCTCACCCGCCTACTAGCCAGCATCGGCTACCCGGAGACCCTGGCTGTGATCAAGTGCAAAAGCCACGTGAAGGGAAACGAGGTGACCACACAAGGGAACAATGCAGCCGACGAGGCAGCCAAAGCAGCTGGAGGGTATCGGCCACCTGCCATGCAGTTCCTACAAACCCCAAGTCCGGCGGTTAGCGGCGACGCACAGGACATCAAGGAGATGCAAGCACACGCCAGCGTCGAAGAAGAAAACTACTGGCTACACCAAGGATGCCGGAGAGACGACAGCGGAGTTTATCGGGCTCCGGATGGGCGGCCGGCCCTGACAACCAAGGCACTGACCCTGATGATCCACGCAGAACACTCCAGGCACCACCTTGGGCCTCGCCTGACCATTGACCCAATTGACAGCCACTGGTGGCACCCCCAGACATTGGCCCACGCCCGGCTCCAGTTGGCCAGCTGTGTGACATGCCAACAACACAATCCTCGACGAGGCTGTAAACCCCCTCCTGGCCGCTTCCCCGTTCCCCACCTACCCTTTCAAGAACTTTGTATCGATTACACCGACATGGGGAGGGATCATAGGGTCCAAGGGTACCGTTACTTATTAGTCATAGTCTGTCGATTCTCGCATTGGGTAGAGGCGTTCCCAACAAAAAAAGAGGACGCCGCGTCCGTTATAAAAGCGTTAATAACCGAAATCATACCTAGGTGGGGCTTTCCACACAAATTATGTTCAGACAACGGGTCTCACTTCATGAACCATTTATTACAAAAAGTAGAAGCCGGACTGGGGATCTCCCACCGGTTTGGGTCCGTTTATCACCCACAAAGTCAGGGACTCGTTGAGAGGGCCAACCAAACTCTGAAACAGACACTTAGTAAAGTGCTCCAGCACAATAGGGTTCCCTCAGACACAAATATGGCGAGAGATGCGTTGCTGGCCTTAGTCGACCAGCACAAAATGTCTTGGCTATCTGCGTTACCGCTGGCCCTTATGGCTATCAGAGCCGCACCACATGCGCGAACGGGACTCTCCCCGCATGAACTTATTACTGGGAGGCCGATGCCGGGGCCGTACACACCTCCCGAGCCACTCTCAGACCAATTAGACAATCAGTTGACAAGTTATTGTGTGGCTCTAACTCAAGTTTCTCGAGCCCTGTATACCCAGGTTACCTCTCAGGCACCTCCACTTGACCCGGCGACCCAGATCCTTCCTGGCCAATGGGTCTGGGTTAAGGCAGTGAAACGATCTTTCCCTGATCCCCGGTGGAGAGGCCCCTATAAGGTACTGTTGGCCACTCCTTTTTCTGTTTCAATCCAGGGGAACCACGGAAGCCGGTGGCATCACCTGACGCGAGTCCGCAGAGCCGACCCGCCCTGCATAACCCCGGACCCAGGGCCGGAACAGAGCCATGCAACGGATACGGACAATGGCACGGGACCACGATTCCCAGTGGTTGGTGAGGACCCTATTGGGAGGAGCAGCCCTCCTGTTGGTCCTGTTCTTAGGTCTAGCATGGGGGGCCGCAACTCCCACCTTCACTGATCACGACCCTAGGGAGACGGTCCCCGGCGAGGAGACGAGGCGCCCGGGACGGTGGGACAGAAGAGCCATCCGCACTATCGAGGACCCGTGCGACCGCTATGAGGCCGTCAAACTCCAATACACCGCCGGGACTAAGATGGTCTTCACCTTCGACTTATGCAGGGTGGTAAGGTGTATCCCTGCACACAAACCATCTTTGTGGCATCACTATGATTTGTATTTGTTTGGTTTCCCAGGAGGCGCTCCGGGCAGCGGACAGCCATGGTGCACCACCTGGGGCGAGGTACTAACCATGGCTTTTAGCTCCTACAAGGGAGAACCATGGAAGAAATCAGTCACATGTTCCACCTGGCTCGCATAGCCGGAAGTAACAAGGTAGTACTAACCCTGGGCCCCATGGCGTATAACATTTGGGGATTTCCCCCCGCGCGGACCGAATGTCGACCCCGGACTAACCAAACCATGTACCTCGGTCTAGGCGTGTGGCAGAGCGGGCGGAATCAAAAAGGGCTCATTCAGATCGCCTTCCTCCCGCCCAGCTCCCTGAACATTGTGAAGCCCTATGCACCCCAGACTCTGTCGACTTCTCAGGAGGGCGTAACAGCCTTCAATGCAAACGATCTGTCCACTAGCGATGTATTAGCGTTATCTACCGGTTATACGGAGGAGAACATGTGGCTACAGGCTATTGTAGCATCAGCTCGCACTAATAAAATGGAGAATTGTATAGCTTGCGCGGCGGCACGCCCCCGACTCGTAACCCGGCCCATCCGCATGAATAAAACCGAAGACCCTCGAGGGTACGCCTGCATGCTGGCCCTCTTCGACGAACAGAATCCCAGACACTGTTCTCTCTTGAGCAGTGCTTTTCCCCCCGGCTTAAATGTTACTGTTCCCCCCGCGTTCACCCCCGGAGCTAACAACTACTCATGTTTTACTCGTAGCAGCCTTAAAACCAGTAGTATAGACGTTGGCCATATGCCATTAGAATGGTGCCAGACCCGTGACCATCTAACCCACGTTCCCCTCAGCAGTCAACTTCATGTGGGACGACAAGGTTTATTCTGGATGTGTAACCCTCGACGTCTGCTTCTCAGACTACCCATTGATTGGTCAGGAACTTGTACCATAGTCCGCCTAGTTCTTCCCCTCACTCTTATAGGACCAACTGCAGCGTCCCTTCCCGCACCGCGTAAAATTAGAAGCATGGGGAGTCAGTGGGATTTGACCGTGGACTCAGTCACATATATTGACTCAATAGGAGTTCCTCGTGGGGTTCCCAAAGAATACAAATTAGCAGATCAAATTGCGGCAGGGTTCGAAAACATCCCTATAGTCTCAGCCCTTTTTCCTGTCACTCCCAGCAAAAATGTAGATCGCATCAATTACATCCATTATAATGTTCAGAAACTGTCCAACCTCACCCGCGATGCAGTAGACGGCTTGGCAGACCAGTTAGCAGCCACTTCGCTTATGGCCTTTCAAAATCGCCTCGCCCTAGACATGCTCTTAGCTGAGAAAACAGGGGTCTGCGCGATGTTTGGGGCCCAGTGTTGCACCTTCATCCCCAATAACACTGCCCCGGACGGGTCGGTCGCTAAAAGCGTTAGCGGGTCTTAGAGCACTGTCCACCTCCATGGCCGAGGATTCCGGAGTAAACAACCCCATGGAAGAATGGATGGCAAATGTGTTTGGAAAATGGAAAACTTTAATCATGTCTGTGTTAGTCTCTGCTGCTGTTTTTGTAGGCATAGTAACCTGTTGTGGCTGCTGTTGCATTCCCTGTCTACGGGCCCTCATCACCCGTCTGATCTCCACGGCGTTCGCCAGAGACGGCGACCCGGCCCTTCAACTGCCCTTGCTCCACCCGGAGGAAGGCGAAGGGCCGGAGGAGTGAGACCTCCAATGAGGCTCTTGCTACAGGAAAACCGCTGACATGATTGCTCCGCTGATCCCCGCCCCCAGAGAAGACGTTGAATAAATGAGCGTGATGGCCTGCCCATGGCGCAGGTGGCTCCTGAGTTCCTCTGGGTGGCGTTCCTTTTTTCCCCTTGCATGCTTCTCGACAGTGTAAGATACCACCTGTATGAGTTGTATGAGTGCTCCGCTGATCCCCGCCCCCAGAGAAGACGTTGAATAAATGAGAGGGATGGCCTGCCCATGGCGCAGGTGGCTCCTGAGTTCCTCTGGGTGGCGTCCCCTGTTTCCCCTTGCATGCTTATCGACTGTACTAGATACCACCTGTATGAGTTGTTCATTGTTATTACCTTGTTTGACGGGTTGAGGACGTATGTGTCCCGCTATTGGGGTTGGTCTGGTTTTACCTCCACTTAAGGGAGGATTTTCCGTTCCATCTCATCCTGGATTTGTATAAGCGGTATGAGGGTTTTTTCCACTTTTGTTGAAGTGATCTTTTGATCACTTGAGAGGGATTGTTGTAGAAAAAACGCGCAACTCGATATGTCTGTTGAGTTGTAACCTGACACTTCTACCGAGGCGAACGACACCTTGTGGAGCGCGGCCGTAACGACACCTTGTGGAGCGCGGCCGTAACGACACCTTGTGGAGCGCGGCCGTATGTAAATCTACAGTATGCGGCCAAGATACTGTTGCATTCCCCCAACGGAATAGTGCCCATGGAACACTAACCCCCCCCCCCCCTCAACGAAGACCCCCAGCTGAGGAGAGGGGAACATATAACCAATTTCCGCAGGGAGCTCGCCCTCTTTCTCCGGTGTTCTCTCGCGGGTCCACACCTTTAAGGGGTGGGCCTATCGACAAGAATACAGCGCGCTGTAGAGATAGCAGCGAGTATCGAGATTTGACATTTTTGTGTTCTATATTAGTATTGGAATAAAACTCCATACCGCATTATGAATTCGACTTGCATCTTTGCTTCTTTTTCCCGGGTTTCCAAGTTCAACATCGTCTTGCCTTTTAATTTACAACAATACATCCCCAGATAACCACGGGGGGAGAGCTCTCTGAAAGCCAGGGGGCCCGCAGGAATCTGCCGGCGCAGGCATCCTGTCCGACGGCGGAGCAGGGAAATCTAAACTGGAGCGGGAAATGTACCGGGTGGAGGAGAGGCGAGCCGTCGCCGGCGACTTGGCTGACATCTTGATTCAACCACCTGATCCGTTACGGGATGCCCAGGGGGGGGGGGGGGGGGGGGGGGGCCTCGTGCGAGGCGGGGCCACAGCGGCGACGTGGCGGGAGAATGACCTGAGCGAATGGGAAAACGACAGGCGGGTCGGGGTTGGATGAGGTAGAGGCCAAGGGAAGAGAACGAGCCCCACCTTTACAAAAGAGCCGGCCCACCGTGAAGTCTGCCCTCCTGCTGTTCGCTGATCTGCAGGACGGGCTCTCTCTCTCTCTGTAAATCTCCCTGAATCGGTCTCTCTCTCCCTGACACTGTCTCTCTCTGGCTCTGGCTCTCTCTCTCTGACTTTGTCTCCGTCTCTCTGTAAATCTCCCCGACTCTGTCTCTCTCTCTGACTTTGTCTATCTCAGCCTCTGACTCTGTCTCTCTCTGTCTGTCTCGCTCAAGATTCAGGGGAATATGGTTGAGTTAATCAAACTATTTCCTTGGACTAGGGGACTTGTCTTAACCCATCTCCATAAACATTATTGACAGTATATGATACTATACATTGTTGACCGTTAGACATACGTAAAGGTCTAAGTGACTGAGGTGTCCAGTGTATGCTATAAGAATAGAGATTAGGGGTGGCCAGGGTGGTCCATTACCCTGGATCTGTGGATGTCTTCCTGCTGTGGTTGCACATATGTGTACCTCTCCCAACAGGTAAGGCGGTTTATTGATGAGTTCAGTGTTGTCAAAGTCTTTGTGTGTCTGTGTGATCCGAGGGGTAAAAAGGGGGACCTGACAGGTTCTGTTCACAGGAGGTTAGAAAGTGCAACTCGGTCTCATGCGCAGCATGGCTTTTCTGTGCATGGGCCCTTTCTCAATCTGAGTCTGTGCCTCGTCAAGGACTTTCTCGGCTTTTGGTCAGTCACAATGGTCTCAATGCCGTTGCAGACATGATTCTGCCACTGTGAACTCTCTTTCAGGGGCGAGTGGCACACCGTTTACTCTGTCCTGTTGTTCATTCTTTCCAATGGGTCCAGTCCTTTGCTTTTTGCTTCTTTAGCATTTGGTTTGCATTTGGCGAGGCGGGCTTGGGACTCTATGCGGGGTGTCGGTGTTAGTTCCAGAACCAGCGGGCCGAGGGGGATTTGTTCTGGTGGAGCTCCCTGTTTATTTGTTTATTTGTTTATGTAAAGGATCCCCATTAGCTGATGCCATGGCAATCTGCTAATCTTCCTGGGGTCCACACCTGACAAACTGTTCATAACACATAACATGATCAACCACTTCAATTGCATTAATATACATTCAATTACATTAAAATGTATTCAAAGCCAGTCAACACTGATCATACAATTAGGTTTATTTATCAATTATAATATAAAGACTATATTTAAGAAGAATTAGAATGACACAACTCATATGAGGCAGAACACGAAAATGTAAAACTAGCCCAGAGTTATACCTCCTACTATCTGCATGCCAATAGATGCCTCTGCATTTATTTTTTTTGAGGATGATTTATTTTTTATTAGGCAGATATTAAGGGGTAAATTATTCCAGTTAGTTATGGCTCTGTAAATGACAAGCTAGTCCTTGGGCTGGATACCGCAATGTGACCGTGACCGGCAAATCTGGTTTTGTGGTTATGTGTGTTATAGCAATAAACTAGTTGGTCGAATAAAAATGTTGGCGTCTTTGAGTTAATGGTGCAGCTGAAAAATGTGGCCATGCTTGAAGAATTCCTTTGCTCAATGGTGAGCCATGAAAGGCAGGAGTGCAACCTTTCGGTTCTAGTTCTAATAGAGCAGCCCAGAACAAGTCTAGCAGCCCTGTTTTGTGCGACTTGTAATCGGTGAGGGCTTTGCGATGGAGAGGTCTGGAACACTCTTTTCCAAGTGCTTCTAAAATGTTAACGCTCTTTTTGGGGGTTGGATTATTAGTGTGTATCGTCCGTATTGTGCTCTGCATGCGCTATTTGGTCTCTCTCTCTCTCTGTCTCTCTCTGCCTCTCCATCTACCCCTCGCTCTATCTCTCGCTTACTCTCTTTCACTCTCTCTCTCCTTCTCTTTGTGTGCCTCTCTTTCCCAGTGCTGACGTCTTGAGTCTTTCTATGGGAGACCAGAGAAGTGGAGGAGAGAGGGGAGGGGAGGAGAGGGGAGGGGAGGAGAGGAGAGGAGAGGAGAGGAGAGGAGAGGAGAGGGGAGGAGGGGAGAGGAGAGGAGAGGAGAGGAGAGGAGTCGAGAGGAGAGGAGAGGTCGTGAGATGCTGATGTGCATGAGCACTCCACACTGAGGTAAGCTGTGCAGTCTGCAGAGAGAGCTTGTGTGTGTGTGTGTATGTGTGTGTGTGTGTGTCTGTGTCTTTATATGTGTGTGTGTGTATGTGTGCGTATGTGTGCAAGTGTGCCTTTGTGTTTGTGTGTGTCTGCAATTGTGTCTGTGTGTGGATGAGTGAGTCTCTGTGTGTCTGTGTCATTTTGTGTTTATGTGTGAGTGTTTGTCTGTTTGTGTTAATGTATGTGTGTGTGCGTGTGCGTGTGTGTGCGCACACGTGTGTGTGTGTGTGCATGTGTGTGTTTGAATGCGTGCGTGCGCGGGCTAGGGACGGTAATTGAGAACACTTTGGGTCATTACTCAGCCTTGCAACTCGCCTCTGAGCGCGCCTCAGAGAACTACTGTCTTTAACTCTAACCGCCACCACGCCATCCCTCATCCTCCACCTCTTCCTGGAATACATCATGTGGAACACACAACCACCCACAGACACACACACACACACACGCACTCACGCACACACAAAACATGCACGCACGCACGGATGCATGCACACACACACACACACACGCAAACACACATACACACACACACACGCACACATGCACTCATGCACGCACGCACACACAAACATGCAAGCACGGACGCATGCACACACACACACAAACACACACACAAACAGCGGAATCACATCAGACCCAGACAACTGGGATAAACACACCATGGGACTAGAGAAACTCCACTGTTTCTATTCATCAGGGCGAGGAGGAGGAGAAAGAAGAGGAAGAGGAGGAGGAGCTGGCCTTTAGCTGAAGTAGAATGCAGAACTAGCTGCTGTGAGCTCTGCTGCATCTCCAGAGCCCAGCCGGCATAATGCTCCATACTCGTAGTGTTATTCTTTTAGTGCCATCTTATCTTACAGTGTTTAATTGCAATGCAGTGCAATTAACTTAGTTTCAAGTGGTCAATTGATTATTTGAGGTTACCTGTGTCTGGTGTCTCTGTGTTTGAGATTAGAAATGCTAACGGGCACAAACAAGGCAGTTTGTTGGTTGCCATGGCATTAAGATACGTGAATACATCAACAAAGCTCTGTTTTGATTGGCACACCCTCAACCAATCACAGCTTGGTAAATGTTAACGACATGAGGTCTTTCATTTCCAGTGATCCTAGAAGCCATTGTAGGCGTCTAAAAGTGCCAGGAAAGGTCAGATTGTGTAATATATGCTTTTTAATGGTGGGCATTATGAACCCATGGAACACAGTGCAGACCGTTTATCTCATTTGCCGCAAATGTCAAACAAATTCTAACTGGTGAAAATTAATCAAAAAAGGTTTAGACCGGAGGATCTGTTTCCATCCCAGTAAGGCAGAGAAAGACTTATGCGGGCATTTCAATTGGTGACACCCAGGACTCTCGTGAAACGCCCCCTCTCAGCCAAACAAGTCTGCTCTGCATCAAATGAACCGGGAACATGGTCCACATTCACAGCCTCTCCATCTCCTGCGCCTTGTCTCGTCCCCTGCTCTTCACATGCTTGCCTTGCTCGGCTGTCACAACCCCTCACACAATACAACACCAATTATTTGTCTCCTGCTCTCTTCTCTCCAGCATCTGGCCCTGAGGCTTTCAGTCCTTTTATCTGGCTGGAGTGTCTCTCTCCCCCTCCCCCCTTCCCCCCTGCCATCAAATTTGTGGTCAATTTCTGTGTTTCCATCAATGGGCTTTCCTTACGATGACCCAGACATAATGTCCTTCCTCTGTTCCCCCTACCTCTCCCGCCTCTTGAATCCTCTCTTCCCTTCTCCTCCCCTCCCCCCTCCTCTCCCTCTTCCCATCACCATCTGCTCCCATGTACACCCCTCCCCTCTCCTCCCTCCTCCTCCTCTCCCCGTCTATTTGCTCTCCTCTCCATTTCTTTGCCTGTCTCCCTTCCTCCTCTCATTACATTTCACCCCCTCTCAATCTCCCTCCCCCCCCCCTCCTCTATCGGCAATATTAAGCCAGAGAACTTGGTTGTTGTTCACGGCAGAGCTTGCGGTTCCATTCGGAGAGAAGGCGTCACATATCACACCTCCTCACTCGCGCTAGCCGCTAGCAGACAGCGGTATCGGTGAGGGCCCGCCGACACCGCTCCACGGGGACTGAGATGAATGCTCTGACGGCTGCCACCTCTGTCCGACGTCCTGCCCTACCTTGTCGTCTCCCCCTCCCACCCCCGCCGCCCCCATCTCCCCCCCCCCGCCCCGCCCCCTCTCTCCCCAGGGAAGTCACCTGGGTGCCCACCATGACCCTATCTCCCCCACCACCACCACCTCACGGGGGGTGGGGGGGGGGGGGGGGGGGGGGGGGGCTGAAATGTAACGAGAGGAGGAGGGGAGACAGGCCCCACTTCGCATCAGTGGGGCCTGAAAGAGAAAGTTTGCTCGCCTTGTGCCAGGTGGTAATGCTATTACAGATATTGCTCTGTGTGAGCAGAGCCCCGGCATCTCTCTGATGTGGCTGGAGGAATGCAAACAGGACTCAGACATTCTGGCCCTTGCTAATGCATGGAAGACGCGAGGGAGGGCTAACAGGAAGCAGTGTTGATCAACTTTGTGTCTGCAAGAGTAATTTAATGTGTTTTGTGAGGGGAGTGTAGAGGGAGAATGTATTTCAAAAATAATGAAAAGCAATTACGCTTGCCATTGAGATAAATTGCGTAAACTTTCAGAAAAGGAGCTGGTTTAAAGTGAAAATGTGTTCGTATGTATGTGTGTGTGTGTGTGTGTGTGTGTGTGTATGTGTGTGTGTGTGTGTTAGTATGTCCGTTTACACGTTCCCCAGGTAATATAACTAAAAATACAATCTCATTATTCTTTATAACTACTCAGGTTTATTTTGGGTTTTTTCTTTCACTTGTATTGCATTACTGGCATCTCTCTAGAAACCAAAACCAATTTATAACAAATATCATGTTTTGTTTAGGGACTACAAATTGTATCGTCTGAACCTCACAAACAAACTTTCTCCCGTAAACATAAATTGCCCAATTGTCATTCATACATTTAGCCCAATTCAATGCATTGTCCAATTCAAAAGCCTATGAGGCATTGTGCTGTACAAGCCCTACTGACAGAAACAGAGATCCCAATGGATCCCAGTCCAACCCAGCTTTCCCAGAGCCTTGGAAGATATGCGTTGACTGAAATCCACTTCATTGGAATTATCGTCAGTCCGACACATCCTTCAAGGAAAAGGCAGTACACTGAAATGTGTATTGGAGAGGTTAAAACAGCAGGGGTGTGTATGGCGATGAGCAGTCAACATGCCACGATGCATTCAGCACTTTCTCATACACTGTATATGACAGGTATGCACGGAAGACAGACACACACACACACACACACAGAAGCTTGCATGCACGCACATGTACGCACACATACACACACACACACATATTGACACGTGCACATACACACACACACTCTCTCACTCATAAAAAAACACACGAGACACACACACACACACACACATGCACCCACACACACACATTGACACGTACACATACACACACACACACGCACACACACACGCACACACACGCACACACAGGCCACCACCAGTCCTGCGCGACTGCGCTGGAAGTATCAGCACAGTTTCCTCATTGTCACATAGTCCAGTGCACCCATTACTGTTGGCCTGCCTCTTCACACTTGCACACACACAAAAAAAAAACAACCACCAACAGCCCTGCCTGCCAACTAGCAGACAAACAGATGCATGCGCACACATGTCTACGTGGCTCCACCGTGACTCACTGTCAGCAAACTAAGCTGTTTGTTTCGTCAAACGCTGGCGTAGCTGCCTGCTCCTTAAGACTAATTACAGCTAAAACACATGGGTCGCGTTCCACGTCGAGGAGCTTGTTATTTTCGACTGAAGCAGCGGCTAATTGAGTGTTTAAAAAGCTAAACACGAACACAAAAGATTTGGTAATTATTTGTTTGCATCCTTGCTCCTCTGTTTTGCAGGGCTCCTGCTGAATTCAGCGGCTGTGTTTTACGCGTTTTGGGCTAATTATGCGGGCTGATTAGGTGGTATTTTAAAAAGGGCAAGTTCACCAATTATGAAAAGCACTGCACACGGTAAAATAGACGTGCATGATAGTGGGTGAAACGTTTGAAAATGTTTTCATCTAAGCTGTTAGATCAGGTCTCCACTGGATGGCAAAAACAAATACAAGAGTGAGATGCAATCAGGACACAGCCCCAGTCAGCCAGCGATGGAGGTGGCCAGGGACGCCTTGGAGCACCGTCCAGAGAAGCACGCACACCAATCTGGCACTAACCACTTCCCAGGATGCATTTGCTACTCACGGGACAACTCAGCAAGCAATGTCACCATGGAAACCCCCCCCCCCCACCCACCCTCCCACACACACATACACAAAACCACACAACCACACACACACAAACCACACCCTCACACATTTGTCTTTCCCCTCCTTGACTACCTTCAACTTGGGGTTTGGCATATGTGGTAGGTTGAAGATTGCCCTTGAAAAAAAACGATTTGATAAATGAGTGTCCAACAGCTGGAGGGAGTCAGTCTGCCTAGTAGAGTAAATGGCCCATATTCTGTTATTCTTTTCCTGTCTAGGATTAATACAGTGCCATCTTATTTTACAGTGTATAATTACAATGCAGTGCAATTAGTAAATAACTACGCCCCTGTTCAGCTGTGCCAGGCAGAGATGTTCCTGTCCGTGTTCATCTCAATGTAGTACGTGGAAACGAAGGATTACGTCTCAGACCAGATCAGGTTCTAACTGGAAAGAAGATTTGAGGTCTGATCAGAGCCACAGCTGCCTCAGTACCTTGATTATATAGCCCACGCGGATGCAGTAGCAGGCTCTGAATCAATCACCCCACTTTCACGGACTGAACTGCACACAATTGAGAAGAACTCCTATATATAGAGACTGAGAATAGATCTGAACGGAGAAAACCTCCAAACTCTTCAACCACGTTGGTAATGCCCCATGCAATACACGTCACAAGTCATTTTTGAGACGTCAAGAATGACTTGTGATTCTGACTGGACTTCTCGACACCTCCGCGGTTTCCAGTCAATGTTTCCGTTAGAGGATTGGGATTGTGAATTGGGAAATCAAATCCAAACCTAGAGGGTTGAAATTGAAAATACCTGTCATATATGTAACAAACAACAACACACATCTAAAAACGGCAAAACAAAGGCAGTGGACAGATGGATCGATGGAAAAATAGATGTTATTTCAGCCAAATCTACACTGGTTGTCTGAAATCAGACTTGTCTGAAATAACAACACACACCAGACAGGGTTTTTTCACTCTGACCTTGGGAAAGCTGGGAGATACAGAGATATAACAAACCCCCCACACATATGGGATAAGGAATATCACCCCACTCCGAACCATTATAATTCCCCCAAAAATACAATCTTCCACACGGCTGTCTCAAGAGACCCCAAATCCCTGGCATGGGAGGATAATATGTTAACCAAATTTGTAAACACCCATTTTTCCTTTTTTTTCTTCTTCTTTGACTCTCCTTCAGCGGAAGATTGAATATTCATCTCGCCGGGGGAGTTGGCCTCATGTTTCAGCGCAACAGAGCTCTTCGTGTTCAGCCCCGCACGCTCAGACTGCGTCAGCTCCACCGTCACCACCCTGCTCTCAAATCAGGGAGGTGGGATCTCTCACGACGAAGGCATCGGGAGACGGGAAGCAAGACACTACTGTGTAATTCATTCTCCTCCATTTATTGAGGGAGGGAGGGGGAGAGAGGGGGAGAGAGAGAGAGAGCGAGAGAGAGAGAGAGAGAGAGAGCGAGAGAGAGAGAGAGAGAGAGAGAGAGAGAGAGAGAGAGAGAGAGGGAGGGAGGGAGGGAAAGGAGAGAGAGGGAGAGAGAGGGAGGGAGGGAAAGGAGAGAGAGGGAGGGAGGGAGAGAAGGAGAGAGAGAGAGGGAGGGAGGGAGAGGGAGAGAAGGAAGAGCAGAGAGAGATAGATGCTACTAAAGAATAATTATAGAATCTGAATCCCCTGTCAATCGAGTGACTTTGGGGGAACAGCGTGTACTCGGCCTGGATTCAATTATAAATAGAATACGACAGAACTTTATCCAAATCTGGAACAGTGCCTTTTGGTCATCGTCTTAGAAAATGCACATTCATAAACACATTAACCGCGACATAATGGTCAACTGACAGAACTGAAATACGTGTTACCATACTGTAAAGCTTATCTAGTCATGGTTTCTTCCTCAGCATTTTCGTTGCACTGGGACGAATGTCTTGGTCCAAGGGTGTTTTCAAAAGGACCCCCGGAACGGTGACTCTTGCTCTCGAAAGGTGTACCAGATCGTTTGAATCATTTACTAGTCCCTGCACTACTGATCAGTCTGCACAGCTCTCCTACCTGCCTACGAGCTTACCTGAGTGAGTTTGCACTCCTGCTTTAAGTTCTGCGGGTTCCTCGTATTAGTTAAAACAGCCATGCTTTCATCAAGGTCCAAACAGGCCTTCTCAACAATTACACGCGTACGGTTCTCGAACTCGTTCTTTTATGATGAACAGTTCCTTATGACAGCTTCCTCCGGTGGTTGTTGTTGTTCATGACGTGGCTTCCATGTAATGTCAAGCTTAAAAAATAAAAGTACATTTAAAGGGGGGGGGGGGGTGGAACTGTGTTTTAACTGGGTGTCTACAAAACCACAGATTCAGGTGTTTTCCTTTTTGTTTTTCTTCTTCTGGCGTGTCATGAACCCACACAATAACTAGAATCCATGGGAACTCAATGGCGGGAGCCCTAATAGAGCCGTCCTATTGATTTTATCATAGGCTCTAAGGAATCTATCTATCATCGTTTCCGAGGAGCTCGGCATGCGAGCCCACCGAGAGAGAGAGACAGAGAGAGACACAGAAGAGAGAGAGAGAGAGAGAGAGAGAAGAGAGAGAGAGTGAGAGAGAGAGAGAGAGAGAGAGAGAGAGAGAGAGAGAGAGAGAGAGAGAAGAGAACGAGAGAGAGAGAAGAAGAAGAGAGAGAGAGAGAGAGAGAGAGAGAGAGAGAGTCGACCATGCGTCGGACGTCCGTGACAGCGCGCCGCTAAAAAGAAACGTCCCTGACATAATCTTTGTCCTTCACGTCAGCATCGCGTCGCAGCGGCGCTTGGTGAAACAAGGGCGACGCACGGGAAGCTGTCGGCGCCCGGCGCACGAGTAACACGGAGGATGACTCGGCTCCGATGCTCCCACGTTAACAACGGAAGGGAAAGCAAACAGGCGTCGTCGCTCGTGTCGTACGCGGAGATTAGTCTCAATCACGTTGACGCGGGCACGACGGGCCCATAAAGAGGCACGTGACAAAATTGCTTCCCCTTACCCAATGAGCTGAATCAAATCTCCCGCTGTGTGTTCGTTCCCGTCGTAACTTTTCAATGAATGCGCAGTGATGCGTACACGCTGGCTGATACCTAACTGCGAATCCCTTTCGGCAAGCAGGAGTTCATCCTTTGCATATAAAAACTCCCAAAGTCGGTGTGTATTTTTTATAATGAGACCTCATGTGACACCATGGCAACCCGGAGACAAATAAACAGGAGTCAGGCGGACAGAGGGCTGGATAGAGCTGACATTAAGATTTGCCCATAGCTTACCTGAAGCGCCTCACTAGTTATAAAGGATAGATAGCATGATAGTAAAAATAGCAACTTAATAGCATTACCAAATGTCACCCGTTGCCAAGCACTGATTGTTTGAAAATTTAAACTTGGCAAAGGGCTGATGCGCTAGAAAACAATGTTTAGTGAGGCCCATGGGGATTCGGGTGGTGGACATCTAGTTAGGACTGCCGAACCATGAAAGGAAAACATTGGCAGTGGACTGTGCTGGGTCGGAGTCCTTCTATCTCCCTGCTCTGTTCACTGACTCACTAGCCTGCAAAAGAAAAGGAAAATGTAATATAGACTTAATCTTATTTTTGGAAGTACATCAATGTAACATACACTCTTGAACCCCCTCCCCAACAGCTCTCTAGGGGTCACGGAAAACAAGAAACTTTTGCTATCAATGGCCCCTATGAAAACCCTGGTCTCATGGAGAACTCCAGGAATCTGTATTCTAGGCCTCTGCTCTCTGTTCCACATCACCGTGCCCCAAAGGTTCCCCCTACCATCCCAGAGCTCCCGCTGGAAGGGACGTTAACGAGACTGCCTCCCATTTCTATAATCACCGTCCTCCTCCTCCTCCTCATTCTCCTCCTCCTCACCCACATCCTCATCCGCCTCCTCCTCCTCCTCCTCCTCTTTCTTCTCCTCCACATCCTCCTCCTCCTCCTCATTCTCCTCCTCCTCACCCACATCCTCATCCGCCTCCTCCTCCTCCTCATTCTCCTCCACCTCACCCACATCCTCATCCGCCTCCTCTTTCTTCTCCTCTGCGTCCTCTTCATCCTCCTCCTCCTCCTCCTTCAACAGCCCAAAACCAATCATCTACCAGCTTCATCTGGGAAGGGCGAAATCTTCCCAGCATGCATTAGAATCCTCCCGATGGTTTCCATCGAGATAAGAAACCACGATGCCTCTCATTGTTTTCGTCGTACATTTGACAGTAGAAGCATCAAGAGATGGGCTCTGTTTGAGTACAACACCTTCTCACAGCAGAGAAGAGCCATATCACTTACATGTCTTCATATTGTCCTCATATTACATGTATTCATATCGTCCACATATTACATGTATTAATATTGTCCTCATATAACATGTCTTAATATTGTCCTCATATACCATGTATTAATATTGTCCTCATATAACATGTATTAATATTGTCCTCATATACCATGTATTAATATTGTCCTCATATACCATGTATTAATATTGTCCTCATATAACATGTATTAATATTGTCCTCATATTACATATTGTCCTCATGTAACATGTATTAATATTGTCCTCATATAACATGTATTAATAGTGTCCTCATATTACATATTGTCCTCATATAACATGTATTAATATTGTCCTCATATAACATGTATTAATATGGTCCTCATATAACATGTATTAATATTGTCCTCATATAACATGTATTAATATTGTCCTCATATAACATGTATTAATATGGTCCTTGTTTTGTGACTCTGAGCCAAGAGCAGATGTGGAAAATGTTTTGAGGAGGCGAGATCATTTTCATCCAAGCCTGGAGAGGACTCTGAACATCTGACATGACACGCTGTCTCTCTCACACACACGGACGCGCACACACACACGCACACACACACACACACGCACACATGTCTCGGTTCCCTGGGGGTGACCGGTACAGAGCCGCACCGCCGGGGCACCACCGGCTGAAGGCAAGCGCAGACGGCATGGGGGGGGGGGGGGGGGGGGGGGGGGAGTGGTGCTACCTTCTACTGAGAAATGTGTGAACCATTACATTCCATGTTATCACCTCCGAAACCCCAGGATCAGAGATGACACGCCAGTCCAGTGTCTCTGGTCTCTTTTCCACACCTTTCCACCTCCCCAGCTTGAAACAAGCCCAGCGGAAGAGTTGCTTTGTTTTCACCACAGATGGGATGTCCGAAGGATTTGGATGAAATACAGAGGAGCCAACAATGTCAGACTCTGGCACAGATTACATCCTTTGGCAGATAGCTGACTGCATCAAACTTCAACAGAGATCTAAAATGACCATGTCAGATATGTCAATCCAGGGGAGCTTTGTTCTGCTGCGAAACCAGCCATGACTTCCTTTTTACTGCAAAGGTCATGCCATTTACAACCTTTTATCTCAACAAATCATCGTTATTATTACAGCAAGTCCTTTTCAGCACTGGCACATAATGGCATAGTGAACAACGCACACGCTATAAAAGATAAAAAATATTATGATATTGATGATATTTATTACATCGTGATGACATGCATGCCGTGGAAACGGTGGAGCATGTTTCAACGATGGCGCTTAGAAATGTCATTAGCATGCACAGAATGAACACTGCTATGCCTGAACTAAAACCACATCTCAAAAATGTATACATAATTAAGATAGTCGCAGAAGGCAGGATAACCTACTTGATAAAAAGAATAGCCCACTCTTTCTGCTATGGTATGCACCGTAATAGGTGCATCTCTCAACAAATACACCTTTTTTTCAATCCGGAATATCTTGATAACACTCTGAACAGGCTGCACTAATTACGCCTAATTAAGAAAGTATTTTAACACCATGGAACCATGTCATTTTCTTTCAGTTTCTTGTTTCTTTCACATTGGCCATCTCCCGTTTGTACCACGATGCACTTTCCTAGCCAACCTCCTGGTGGATTTAATTTAGCACAAGTGAGATCTCCACGATTTAGCCTCCCTTTGACCATACCTTGCATACGCCATCACACTATAATCATGCTGTCGGAGTGGAGGAAGCCATTATTTCTACAATATCAAAATAAAACCCTGATCACGTAATAAGGCTCAATATAATTGGCTTCATTGCATTCCATTTTATGGTAGAAAAGCCAAATGAGCAAATAAAGAGATTAAACACGTTATTAAGCCTTGTTCTGTGTGGAAATCATCCTTAATATTGTCCCATCATTATTAGCAGGGAAAACTTATTTTTAAACAAGAACATGTCATGGAGAAAAAAACTAATTTATAAAAACAAGTACAGGAAAGGAACTGAGAATGTAATCATTACTTTTAAACTTGTTTGGGAACATTTTTTTAACGAAGTTATTGTTCGTCAATCAAAACAGTTGATCAATGCATTAATGTATTTATTTGAGCTTGATGTATGCTGTACATTGCTGCATGATTCCCAGGGGCTTCCTCTAAGATAAGTGACTGGGAGGGATGGAGGGGATACAGAAGGCCTTTTAAAATGTCATATTAACATAACCTTGATTCATTGTGTAACCTTACCCAGCCAATATTCTCTTCAGCAGGGATATTATACCTACAGGCATTCAAAAACATCCTGGTTAAATATTCAAAGGGAAATGTGGACCTGGACTTGTTCTGAACTCTGCATGTTTTAATTTCATTTTGATTTGTTCGTTAATTTGGCAGGGATAGTACACATTAAAAAAAAAAACTTTTGGAAATGTGCCAGAATTAGCCAGAAAAGACTAACACAGCCCCCTTTTAGCTTCCAGTATTACTTTTGTATCATCATCATTCAAATGGAGTAATATTTTGTATCACATGTTTGTCAAGTCTGTGGAGTCTGCAGCAGCAGCAGCAGCATTTCACTCTGTGCATACTCTAGCATGGGCATGTAAACTCTAAATTGAAAAAAAAAAGGATTATTTGTTAAAGAATACTGATTTTCTGCATAATATCTGGAAAGTAAAGGCTGGTGCTGTTCATAATTATGCGATGCTGAGACACACAATCACAATGACAAACCAAGATATGCAAAATAGATTTATGCTAATTATCTCAAATACAATGTATTTATTATGTACATAACAATGATGGTAAAGTAGCAAGTTCCCCCTTTTCCGTATAATATCAAATGATCAGAGAGGTGCTCTCTTATCTATTCAATCTTTCACCAAAAATAAATATACATACTTTCATACTCTCTTTCCACACTATTTACATCCATGACACATATTGGTTGGTTGAAGCACATTCCTCAAAACAGGGGTTCAAATTGCATGGCTAGTGTCAATGAAAAAGCATACGTGTAAAGAAAAAAGCTTTTTACGGACTGCTCAAAAACAGGTTGAAAGTTCAGAGGTCGGGCTCATGGTTGGTCTGAGGGCGGATTTGGAGGAGAACTATATGTTCACAACCTTCCCACATACACACACTGGGTACAGCCCAGCATTATTCCCTCTGCAGACCCACGCTCTGAGAGAGCGTCCTTTGAAAGGCACCAGTGTGTGCTATGTTCCAGATCCAGATCAGTGAGTCCCAAGCGGGGGTACTCACACCCTAGGGGGTACACCTAGACAGGGTCCACAGGGTGCTGAGATATATATGACATATATATATATGATATATATGACAACAAAAAAAACAACATGTTGACGTAAAATATTAAAGATGATTGAAGTTGATTGCTGCTGATCCATAAAGTACTAAACCAGAAATCCAATTAAATCCAATCCAATACTAATAATGACGGTAAATACTAATGGTACATTTGAGTTACGAGGAAACATGATTATGGTTTAGTGGGAATGAGGGCTACACCAGCCCACAGTCCCATAACACCGATGGGGCTGTGCTCTCAAGTACCCAGATAGCTCCATAAACAAACAACAACAACAACAACAACAACAGAGAAACCTAGGAAGAAAAAAACAGAGGAACGCAGCCTCTGGCATCAACAGCATATCCACAAGGTAGGCCTCTTCAAGGATGCACACTGATCCGGCAGCACTACAAATACCAGAGGACTCCCCTTGTTCTCATCTACACACTCATCTCACCTTCAAACAGCCAACGTTGTGTTGGCTGTTTGCACCGAAAATAAGAGCCCTAAAACAAGAATACGACCAAAAAATAAGAATGGTTGTATCGCTAAGGGCTTGCAACTCCGTGTTAATGGATTTTCTACAATTCAGTATACTGTTGTGAGTATTAACTCCAAACTAGAAACACTCCTATGTTGATATTATACAATACATACATATATTAAATGTATAGGCAGGATTTTGTTGCTTACGCGCTTCCACTGTATTTCAACATGGAATTAACATACCTGCTATATGTAAGCCAACCTCAGTCGAACGGGAAACAATAGCAGTAACAGTACATTTCATCGGAATGTAGGCCTTCCGTTCGGGTCTGGTGTTCGGGGAAGTGACGTGAACAAAAGCAGAGCACAGACAGGACACATAAATGATGGACCGTCCCTTTAAACAGGGTGGGGCTCCTCTTGAAGAGCCAAAAGGATACAGGAACTCAGTGGAAATACCTCGCGGAAATCACAGAATTCAACTCGTGCTGCAGGACCATCAGCAAGCCTCAGTTTACTGCAGTACGATCATTCAAAGACTAACATAGAAGAATTAAAAAGTCACGCTTATATTTCGCACACAATGTAAACAGGCCTGGCTTGTGCATCTAAAGTTAGGATGTGACATATTTCCAATAGTATCATGAATTTACTGTTTTGCAATGCAGTTTTCATTTTTGTACTAATATCACACAGTATAATATAGTGCAGTGTGTGGACAGTCTGCATTTATTGGATTGGATTTGATTTGCTAGCAATTCATTGATTTATACAATTGATTTATAGAGTAAAACATATATATAAAAAACATCCTTATGTGGGGTCAAACCTCACTTAGCAACTCTATGGTAGAAGGTGTACATCAGTGCGCCATTGATGTATTATGCATTCATCCTACTATGACTCACAGCACAATTATAGAGAGAGTGGGTGGGGGGGGAATCCAGATCTAGAGATACCCGCCTTAATAAAGTACATTAGACATGAAAAAGGTAATGAAACGAACGAACAGATCAGCTTAGAGATCAAACTAAATGAAAAATAAATGAATTGGGATAGCGGCGAGCTAAAACCGCATTTTCTATCAAAATGTGGATTCAGAGAGACAAGTGAATTTGGATTTTAATGATCGCACACATCCAAGGCATGCGCTTCACAGCTGTCCTCCGTGCAGCTTGTACAGATCATAATTCTGTAGAGTTGGGCCTCCTCTTCATGTTTGAACACCTATGGTCTCTTGTTGTAGCCTACAGCTAATTATTGTTATAATTATTAACCATCACTAGCAGCACTAGGAGCATTTAACCATCACTAGCAGCACTAGGAGCATTTAACCATCACTAGCAGCACTAGGAGCATTTAACCATCACTAGCAGCACTAGGAACATTTAACCATCACTAGCAGCACTAGGAGCATTTAACCATCACTAGCAGCACTAGGAGCATTTAACCATCACTAGCAGCACTAGGAGCATTTAACCATCACTAGCAGCACTAGGAGCATTTAACCATCACTAGCAGCACTAGGAGCATTTAACCATCACTAGCAGCACTAGGAACATTTAACCATCACTAGCAGCACTAGGAACAGTGGTCAGCCATAGTTCAGCGCCCGTGGACGAACTCCAGGTCTACTGCTAGTGCCTTGGTAAAGGGCAGAGGCAGGAGCATTAACCTACCATGTCCGTCTTATGTAGCAAGAGGAAACACGGGGAGAACACACAAACGTGTGCGTTTGTTGTAGTCTAACGAAACTAATTTCCTTAACTTAATGTATGCAGCGTTCACAACAGCCCGACGCGCCAGAACCTAAAGTGCCTTCACGAGGAGAAACAGCTAACATGGCTCCACAATTTAATTAAAGATGGGTCACACCTCCTCGTCTATCCGGCGTAAAAACAGCTTTAGCCTCAGCACGCAGTAACGCTAGAAGGCGTCACTTTTCCATTGGATACCCGCAATGTAAATGACAGTAAACAATCCTCATCAGAAGCCGTTATGCAGGGCGCTAATGCAACGCTCCTATCGGCAGGGAGCGGCGCGGGAATAGGTGCTACACAGCACGGTGGCCGATTGGATCTCCCGAACGCCTGCTGGGCGAGGCAGGGGTCCGAGGCATGTGGCGTTTGGGCCGATTGGGCCGCGGGCGTGAGCTGTGTTCAGCGAGGGCGTGCATTGGTACGGGTGCGATTAATATTCCTGGAAGGACGCGACGGTGTTGCTTCGGCCGTTGTAGAGGCGGAGAACAGCAGACATGGCGACATCCCAATCCTGTGTAGGCATGGTCAAATAGAGGCCCTAGCGCAAAGAAAAAACCTGCTCAATAAAGCTTTTATTTTCTGGACTGATTAACACATCTTTCTTTCTGCCCACATGAAAACAGCCCACTGTTGCTGAAGGCAGTATGTTGTACAATACGGTGTTGTACAATTCGTGAGCGCTGAGCAACAGACTGCAGTCACAGTCCCACTGATGTAAGGGTGGCCCCGTCACAGTGGAGGAGTGAGCAGCTAGGAGTGAGCGTTTGCTCAGGGACGCCTCGGTACTTAATACTCAACACAAGGAGCCCGAGAACCAAACCAGCAACCTTGCCCAACACAACCTCAGCCAGAAGCCTTCAGAGATTTCTCGCCGGTAAAAACGACAAAAAACGAGTTTGTATGCCATCTTTGTAACGGTGTTTTGGGGGTCATTCACTGCTGGGCAAATTTACAGTTTAGAGTTGAATAAACAACCGGACAAATTACAGCATACTTATTTGCACGCTGTACACAAAAAGGGTTACCTTAGGTAAAGCAGAACCTCAGCACTGACCTCTGCTGAAAGAATATTAAAATATCATACTGACTGTATGGAATCTACTGATTGGAGAACAGTAGAATACTTTCTGGCCTCAGAGGAGGTGGGTTGTTTTCAGCCTACAAAGCATCTCTCAGATTGCCTTAAATTGTAGTTCCTTACAAAACCCAAAGGATTTGGCAGTATCAAAGTGGTACTTTGTATGTTGTTTTTTTTTTGCAAGACAGTTTGCAAATCACCGTTGTACAGTACAGATGGCACAGACCATTGTCTCAACTGTACCGCGTCAAAAACGCTAAATGCTACAAATACAGTACTTCAAGTGGCTATTCATTGGAGAATAAAGGTGTATGTAAAGGTGTAGCTGTGAAACACGTTGGCTTGAAAAAAAAAAACATTCAGCCAACTGTAGCTGCAGCTGTCGGTTTCTTATCAAGGTTTTCCAGGCAGACTGAATTCAACTAATTGAAGCAGAGCTTCCTTTCAGGGGGCGGTATAAGCCATTAATGTGCAGATTGCAATGAATAGTCCTAAGGAGGAGCTTTTTGGAGCGGAGCACCCCTAAAAGGAGATAACGCACGCGCACTAACTCTGTATCTCAGAGGAACAGAGGGCAGACTGATGGGGGTTCATAACAATACGTTGGCTTGATGTAATGTTTACATCTCCTGGAAACCTATCCTACCGGTCACCACTTGCTTATAGTTACCACTTCTTCATAGTGCCGTGGTAGAGGATGGTCTTCAGACGATGTAACACACTGCCTGCGTGGGCTGCCGTACAACAATAGGCGATTACTGCCTCGGTAAATGGTACAATCGCAGCGGTCAACGTTCAGAGTAGGTCTTTGAAAACAGGAGAAAATGAACCTCGATGATTGCAGTCGACTCAGTCTTTTTAAACAATTGCTGTCGCCACAATGCAACGCGAGCATTGAGAGACGTCACTCTCAGTGAGGAAAACAATGAGATACAGTGAGGGCCAGAGCCAGAGTTAGGGACAGAGGACGACCAAAACACAAATGGAACAAAAGAGCTGAAATGCCAAAATATATGCATGTGCAAACACACACATACACACACACACACGTTTTATTTTCGAAAAATATGAATTTATTTTGTTTTAATAAGCATCCCAAAAAAAAACCCGGGTGCTGTGGAAGCTCCATGCTTATATCATCAAAACATATTTCCCTAGCGAGGAGCCCAGCGGCCAACCACTGGCCTTCACCTGTGAAACAAAGCATTAACTCACATTCTCTCCCTCTGTTTAATCATCACTGAGGACGCTGGGTCTCAAAGGTGTGAAATGGCCCACTAAAGAGCACTCGGCTGAAGTTAAAGAGATCAGAGAACAAGGTTAAAAAACAAACCTAAAAAAAGAAGCACTTGGGATATTCGGGTGTGTGCATTGCTGCTGGATCAATAAGTTAAAAGTGCACAATGGCCTACTGAATTCTGCCATGGAGAAGCCAAACATCGCCCGTGAACAACCAAGAGTCCAGCGGCTGAGAGTGGAGGGAAGTTTCACCGGTTAACCCATTGGAATACATAACGGTACTGTGTGACCTGTACTAACGGTATGACGCCTCAGATGCGCAAGACGACACGCCGCCGCCGCCGCCGCCGCCGCCGCCGCCGCTGGGAGCTTCCACACGTTGCCGATGGAAGTGCTTGAAACCGGATGAAAACCAACACGAGCAGTCCTTCATGGACGTCCATGAAGCCGTCCGCCAGGGGCCACTGGAGGCCGATTGTCCAATCACGCGGTTGAACGCGCGACGGTGGGTCGAGGGGGGGGGGGACGGGACCGGTCCGCAACGCCGGGGTTTTCACGGGAAGGGGGGGACGGGGACGCAGGACGCCCGCCTCGACCGCTTACATCCGCACGGCGAATCACAGCGGAGGCAGCCTCACACTGGGCCTTTCATCGGCCGGGCATCCCGTCAGCCCCTGAAGAAAGACAGACCGGAAGCAGCGCAACACAAGGAGCGAGGGCTGCTAGGGGATATACCGGCTCCAGTTAGCGCGCTACAAAGCTGAAAACTCACCTTTCAGCGGGGCGCTGACTCCAGGCGAAGCCGGCACAGCAGCGGTCCCACAACAGGAAGGTGAATGTCCTATTGCGGCAAGGCAAGGCGGAAGGGCCGAACTCAAAGCGATTGAGGTTCTGGGCCCCCCCCGTCTGAATGGTCTGTCAGCGCCGACCCACCAAAACATAACAATGAGAAGCAAGTCGGCCAAGGAGAATGGGAAAAGATAGGGGGAGAGCGAGAGTAGAGCGAGGGAGAGTGAGAGTTTGCTAGAGCGAGAGAGAAAGAGAAGAGAGAGCGAAAGAGAGAGAGAGAGTGTAAAGAGAGGGTAGAGAGGAGAGTGAGATCCAGAAGAGAGAGAGTGAAAGGGAGAGAAAGAGAGAGAGAGAGAGAGAGAGAGAGAGAGAGAGAGAGAGAGAGAGAGAGAGAGAGAGAGAGAGAGAGAGAGAGAGAGAGAGAGAGAGCGAGAGAGAGAGTGAGGGTGAGAGAGAGAGAGGATAAAAGAAAGCGTAGAGAGAGACTGGTGGTCGCTGACAGAAGTAGCTATGACCTTCCCTTCTTGCTACCGTGACATAATTGGACGAACTCCAGCCAATCCATCTGCGTGGGGAAGGGTGACAAGTTGGTTTCACGCATTTAGGCTATTCCTGGACGAGCTAGACGTTGACATGAACAGCATGGAAAGCTAAACCTCTTCTTTTGTTTCTCGTGTTGGGAAAAATTGCTTTTATATTGAGGACGCTGGAAATTCAGAAGAGGACAGGCGCGTTGAATGCAGGCAGCTGTACGGGGCCGTGGGGGACAGATAATGGGGTGGAGGTGCCACAGAGAGATGAAACAGCATGATACCAAACATGTTTTTCCCTCCATAAGCAAAGGCTAGCAGCCTCACGCACACCCACACACACACACACACACACACACACACACACACACACACATGCAGGCACACACACGCAGGCACACACACACATGAACACACACACATGAACACACACACACACACACGCATGTACACACATACACACACACATGCATGTACACTCACACACACACACACACACATGTACACACATGCATGTACACTCACACACACATGCATGCATAGACGCACGCTCACGCACAAACACACATACACAAGCTCACACACACACACACCAGCAACTGAAGAATAAAGAGTGAAAACAGCGAATTCAAGGTGTATCCAAGCAGAAAAATATATTTTCTTTCTTCTTGATGGGCTGAACAAAGCTCCAAGCGCCATGCAAAATATATATAAATATAGATGTGATGTAGAGGCAACAACAAAGCAGAACTACAACCTTTCCTCTAGCAGACATATTATTCTCATGTCGAAAGACCATTCCGCACTCTTTAGGCACAATATGTTTCATACAGTCTATGGTTGTGATGAATGCAAATGCCAATGTGAATACTTAGCAGTAGTAAGGGTGCACACACACACACACACACACACACACAGACCCACACACACACACACACAGACCCACACCCACACACACTCACAGACCCCCACACACACACAGACACATACACACACACACACACACACACACAGACCCACACACACACACACACACAGACCCACACCCACACACACACACAGACCCCCACACACACACAGACACAGACACATACACACACACACACACACACACACACACACACACACACACACACACACACACACACACACACACACACACACACACAGACCCACACCCACACACCCACAGACACAGACACATATACACACATACACACACATGCAAACAAACAATACAGAGCACCGGGTTGATAATAATCATAATAACATCTGTAACACGATGATCCTTTAAATCTGTTGATTATGAAAGAAAATCCTATTATTTTTCGGCTCAAAGGCAGATCCCAGACCAGTGACGCCGCAAAACAGAGCAGCGCAGCCTTCTCGTGGAGAAAAAAGTGAAACGTGAATAAATGTCAGTTTGGAGTCTCTAATGTAATGATTGGCGGTTGATCTTCTTTTGATGGTAAAAAAATGACTTTTAGTATCGATGTTTCCATATGGATCATTATCAGTCACTAAATAGCACACCACCTCATGACCCATCTATCCCCAAGATGAACCCATTAAGGAAGACAGTTCTGGATTGCTACTGGCAGTACCTTCCCTTACTGGCAGTGACATTTTTTACTTCCTGCTTTGCTACTTTTCAGGTATGCAGGTAATTGATGTGCCAGGCATTTGCAGTGAAAGGTGTACACTTACTGGAAAATGACATTCTTACTTCCTAGATGACACATTTCCAAGTCATGGTAACATGAAAACTGCGAGGCTAAAAATAGGAGTGGATGGGTATTGATCCTTCTTCCATCGATTTGTGATTGAGGGGACTCCAACTTTGGTCAATCGTTCAATCAATCAACATTCAATCAATATTCATCATCATCGATATAAAATATACTCATGGTTAGAATGGTTTGACATTTAATCAAATACACTTGTAAATTAATTTATTATACTACCCCATTAGACCACAAGTTATTAAAGCTAACATTATTACCTCAGTAGGCCACACATTCGTAGTGCTAACCAGTGCCTACACCGATACAGACTGAAGATTTACCTGGGTCTGGCAAATACTTAATGAACCACCTGTGCATGTCCGTTTACCTTGTATCTCTGAATAAACGTGTTGAACCTTTACCACTCTTCGAGTCATACCTAGCCCTGAAACCACATTACTCGAGGCATCAAGATAACGAGTCATCATGGGCCTCCTACATCTCAGCGTTTGCCTTTCTGTTGGAGAGACATGAAAACTAAAGGCGATTACACCACTATGCTAGTTGTCTTATTGGTTGTCTCACTGTGACAAACAGAATGTGCATGGAGAATATGTTCACTCAAACACACACACACACACACACACGCACTCAAACACATACACACGCACTCAAACACACACACACACACACACACACACACACACACACACACACACACTGGGGAGTAGGGGAGAAGGTGTTAAATGACATGTCTGTGGAATGAATGCAATAGAGAATAATGAATAATCAGAGCCTGTTTTCTGTAGCATAGATTGGTTAGCTGATGCATCTCCCCTGGGTGATTGCTTAAAATATGGAAGATTGCATATGGGTTCCTCAGCAAAACATGGAGGTCCTTACCAGATAATGATTTTGTGTCAGCAATAATAGAGGCAATTAGGGATTAAAGGTTGCTGGACTATACTGGCAGGACTGGCCACAGCTTTCTAAAGAGCACACGTACAAGCAGACAAAAAGGAAGTCCAACTTTCTGGTTCAACACTTGAAATTACAGTCCCAGTCCGTAACATCCCTCCAAACAACCTCATTATTAGTCTCGACTTTCGTGGAGACAAAGTCATGTGATGGTGTGGTGAATAAAACACTTTTGCACCGGTGAAGGCGGTGTTATCGCTGCCAACTTGACCTAGCTCATTTTGGCAACTGTTCGACTGTCGATAACACGGAAAAATACATGTGGCTTCACTCGTGGCTGTGAATAATAGCAGGAACGCATTGGGAAAGCCTGAATTAACCGGGCACAATTTGTTTTTGAGATTGCAGGAGGAGAGAAGGTTGGCGAGGAAGTGGATGAAAAGGCTTCATCAGGGTTCTTCCAGAAGGCGGTGTAGTGACGGAGGCTGCAGTCAGTGGGTTTAACATGCAGATAAAGCAACGGCTCCTCGGAGCAGAGGCGGGGGTGAAGGCCAGGGGTTGCGGGACCTGGGGGGGGGCACATTATGGAAACCTCCGCCTCGGCGGCATGTTGATATTCAAGATGCAGACACATCATGCATTTAGCATCAAGCCGTGGCATTCGCCGCTTCGCTCCAACGTTATCTCTGGCTTGATACCGCCTTCTATTTCACCAATTCAACAGTCAGCATATAGGTTTTCTTCTAAATATATGTGCCGTTTTGAAGATACACAAAGTCATTTACTGTATAACAGATGTTGACGGTTGAAAAACACTATACTGCTGAATAGCATCTAATTAATAGCTTTACCGGGACATCCCAAACGTATCTTTAATTTGTCATATTTCTCATCTCTTATTATTATTAATTCTTGTTATTGTCCTGTACTACTGCTGGTGCACCCACATTTCCTGTCCGGGATTAATAAAGTACATCTCATCTTATCTCGTGCTGTTTGACATCAAGGTTGACCATCAAGCATTTCTGTTCCAAGAATTCAGAAAGCATCAATGCCACGGGTCACTCCAAATATAGTCGGTTACTGATGCAAAGAAGAGCCTCGTTTGACCTTCACATCAGTGGGAGGAACAACAGGCCTTTCCATTTAGACTTTACACGACTATTGATTGTATGCTTGAACCGAGCATTGCTTGGCTTCCCCAAAGGAGAAAAGAATGTAAATATGTAAATATAATACAGTTAGCCTAGAAAGAATTTGCTTTCGATCTCTCCACTTGGTGTGTCTTGCATGCATTATTTCGTGAGATTAAATCAAAGAACTGGCTTTAAATATTTAAAAGCAAAAGCCAGCATCATTATGTGTGTTTGTGTAACACGTTTTCATACACATATTAGGCTATCGGTTTTTAACAACACTGTGTCAACCAACATTTCTTCAAGGTTTGGTGCAGCTGAGACTTATCCTGCGCTGTGTTTGTAAAGTATAGCATTCAGCTTGTCAAACGTAGTACTTTGTTTAATCATTATAGATTGTAAATGAAGTAATTGGCATTCATATATGCAATTATTGTTATGCTATTAAGATCGTCAAGTTGCCAAGTCCATGACTAGAATTCAAGTTCACTGAAGGAAGAATCCTCTTGTTGGGAATGTGTGGCTTCAATGACAAGATTACGTTGACCATTTTTGGCGGAGAATGCTTTCAGACAGTTAATGTGACTCTGGATTCAGTCTCTCTTCATGTCCAGACACTGAAGAAAGTTACAAAGAACACGGAGACAAAAGGACAGGCTTGATAAAGAAAAAGAAAGAACTAGGGCTACACAACCCCATCAGTGGATTCATTAAATTCCTTTAAACAAAGCACACTAGATCAATTCTTTTTTTTTTGTTGCTGTAATCGGCTGCTGTGGTATTATGAAAGTCAATTTCTCAAATGAGATTCTAGATCTGTGAAGGAAAATAAATTGTCTTTTGGCCAACAAAAGGCAGGGTTTGAGAAATAAATGCAATTTATTTATCAAATAAAATATTTTACAACAATTACAATATATGATGGCCCTCATCTAATATGACCTTGGTGTCTTGGCTGCGATGATGTCCTTCATAAAAGGATATCTAATTATGAAGGAAGGAACCTATTTATACAGCAATTTTGATTGCCCAAATTGAAAAAACTTAAATTCAACAAATCAAAATAAAAAATAACAGTGAAAAAAATGTGTATTCCTAAAGTAGCAGTATTGTCACAAAAGACAATCACCAATCATCTCTCTTCAATACCATCATTCAAGAGACACCTGCACACTGCAGGTGTCTCTCTGCTTCCATGAGTCGCCGTGTGTATCCTTACATCACAAACGCAGCGTTCCGCGAGTCTCTGTGTTCGTTGTCACTGCAGTGCACTATCAATATGACATGTATCACACCCATCGATGTAATGGAACATCATGGAACCGAACATTACTTTATTGTCCAGCCAGTGCCAGCCATGTGCTTTTGGCCTCACAGATAAATCACAACGTCTCTCAAGATGAATGGCTTGTGCCATTCATCACAGAAATGCTCCAGCTACACATCTCTACTCCACAAATACAAAGAAGAGTTTTGATCGCAGCAGCTCATCAGGTGTTATTCAAGAGGGTGATAGCATTTGGTACAAACAACCTTTTGTACACATTGCATTTGGCCCGTTTGAGAGGTGTCCTGAACTATAGCCCTAGCTTTACTACTGTAGGGTTACAGTTATATACACTATGGAGAGGAGGTGTCCTGAACTATAGCTTTACTACAGTAGAGTTACAGTTATATACACTATGGAGAGGAGGTGTCCTGAACTATAGCTTTACTACTGTGGAGTTACAGTTATATACACTATGGAGAGGAGGTGTCCTGAACTATAGCTTTACTACTGTAGGGTTACAGTTATATACACTATGGAGAGGAGGTGTCCTGAACTATAGCTCTAGCTTTACTACTGTAGGGTTACAGTTATATACACTATGGAGAGGAGGTGTCCTGAACTATGGCCCTAACATCCCACACGTTCAAAGCCAAACAAACCAAACCAAGCAGTGGACCTACGTTGCCGTGGTTGACGAAGCCGTGTTTCCTCGCGATGCGGTCGGCCTCGCCGGCCCCCCCGGCGAGGCGGACCGCCCAGGTGTTGGTGTAGACATCGGCGGCTGCGGCGCCCCACCTCGATGCCAGCGCCGTCGCCAGGAGGGCGAGCAGCGCCCACAACCGCCGCGGGCCCACCCCGGCGTCCATGGCAGGAGTGTGTCCGCGCGTCCGTCCTGCTCCTGTCCGTCGGGCCGTCACTTCCTGCGAGGGCCGGTGGCGATGTGCTCCGCCTCACGGCAGCAAAGTGGAACGGCGACCTAGAAAGACAAAGAATAGAAAAGAGGGCAGAGACAGCTTTTAGTGTTGAAACATGATGATGACACTGCTATGGTTTGGTCCTTCTCCCTAGGGCTCAGTTTGAATGATATTCAGGCATGGGTGTGGGGAGTGTGTGTCTTGTGTGTGTGTGTGTGTGTGTGTGTGTGTGTGTGTGTGTGTGTGTGTGTGTGTGTGTGTGTGTGTGGATTTCTCCTAACAAAATGAGCATAGGCTGTCCTTAGACTCTCATGGATACGTTTGTGAATCACTCTGTTTGGAACATATCTGTCCGAAGACAATGTGAGGAAAGTAGAACCCATTCAACCTATAGACAGTGAGAACTGCCCACGGTGTCATTCTCAACGGCTCTTCCCCATATGGTAATCCAAAACAAGGGAGATGGGAGTGGGTGTGGATTTGAGCACAGTGGCAAGAGAGCATAGAGTGTCACTTTGCCTTTGGAAGCTAGACCTCCTCAGAGCTCATTAGGGACCGAACGCATAGCATATAGATGGAGAGAGAGAGAGAGAGAGAGAGAGAGAGAGAGAGAGAGAGAGAGAGAGAGAGAGAGAGAGAGAGAGAGAGAGAGAGAGAGAGAGAGAGAGAGAGAGAGAGAGAGGCAAGAGAGTGAGAGGAAGCAAAGCAAGGAAGGAGCGAGTGGGGAGGGGAGTGGGGAGGGGGGCAGAAAGGTGAAACAAGGTAAAGAAGGGTCGAGAGATTGAATGGGAGAGAGACAGGTGAGGAGAGAACAATGAACATTCTTTTTCAGTATCGCAAACAACCTTGCTTGGCTCCTTGCTCTCTTCAAAAAATACATCAAAGTCCCAACGTGGCATCAAACGTCAGACTTTTACAGACACAAGAAAACTTCAGACTTTCTCAAACAATTCAAAATGATGTCCAAGAAGGATATGAATAGAGTGCTTGAGGGGAAAGCATCGGCTTCTCCAGTCAGCTCCATGTATATTGATGAATACACATGAATGAATACGCCCCGATGTGACCGGGGACAGAAATTGCACATTTGCTTTGGTCTACAACACAGTGTGAGCGACCTCAGGAATCAACTTCCAAGCAGGCCTACGTAAAGCCTGTTCAGAATCATGCAACATGTTATCTGGACCGCTCCCTCGTTAAAAAAACAACAACCTGAAAGTTGAAGCACATCGATGACGATTTTTTCCTTTTGAGTTTAACATTTCCTTGACCACAATAACCTTTGGAAAATCCAATATTAAAATAGCCAACCAACGATTACGATATTGTATTACAGAACAGTGATCAACTCTAAACAAAACAAAAAATATAAATAAACTTCCACTAATACTACAAATACTATATCATATTGTGATCATTTATATAAGACAGAATATGTTGATTTTGTATCGATACACTGCATACAATATCATAATAATTCAACCTCGTTTTAAAATAATTTAGTTTTTTTTAAATCACACTGTTTTCAAATGGACCGAATATGCGGCAGTGAGTTTGTGCTATGCATGATGCGTGCCACGAAGCAGAATTGAATGACGTATGGGTTGAAAAATAGCAGACCTATACTTTTATGAAGAGGTAGTATCTTCAGTAGCAAGGACAAGATTAGCCACATGATCATTATGTGCGGCGAAAACTGTCTTCCAAGCTCACGATTACAATTATTATGTGACCTTGAGGTGGAGAAAGAAAAGGTAAAAGGAAAAGTCTGACAGCACTGAGATTGCATCATTGTTCCTTCAGCAGGTTTACGTTTGTCCACTCTGAGCAAAGCAACTGAAACATATCAGTTTCTTCCAAACTAATGCATTTAATCCTGTCTTGTCAGTAGTATCTACATGTCTTACTCAAAGAAAACAAATCGTATCTCATTATTGCTTCGATATTATCATGAACCCATGATAATGTGTATATTTGCTAACATATTTCCTAGTAATAACGTATTTGCTGTTAAAAAGGCCACTGCTGATTAGATGGTAGTTTGACCTTGTCCAAGCGTCCACATCCGTACAAACGGGGGGGGGGGGGGGGGGGGTGGGGGGGGGATGACAACAGTCTGTAGAAGGAGACACGCACCATTTCTGCAAGTGCAGAACAAGTGAGATAACAATGTGTATGAAAGAGCAGTAACATTGACGGTGTTTTAATTGGGGGAAATGAAACACCTTGGGAGCAATGATAACAGACCCTGGGTCGAGATCCATAGCTGAGGGAGAACAACACGCTGGCTCACCCTTCCAGCGATGCATTTTGATTCAAAGCAAGCGATGGAAATCAACAGCGACTTTGGTAGCAGACTGCAACACATCATTAGAAGCCTAACGGTGTGGATAGGACCGGCAAGTGATTATGGGGTGTTTTTACTCCTGGCCGAAGGATTTCAGGGTCCGGGTTTGAATCCCAACATCCCCAGCCTACCCGAAGGCACCCTTAAGCCAGACGCCCTACCTGCTCCCTTACTGACCTGTGTCTGAGTTCACTGTAAATGCACTGGCAGGGTCGCTGGCCGGACCAGGGGAACCGAGAAGCTGAGCGCCCAGTGTGCAGCGTGGAGCAGCTGGGTCGGCCCACAACCAGCGTGCTCCCAGGGAGGTAGAGTTCTCTTTCAGTGCTTCAAGCAAGGTGTCATGCGGTGGCGTACAGACTCAGTCTGTACGCCGTAGCGAGAGAGGGAGGGCGGCGTGCCTTGGCTCATCTAAAGCCAGAGGCCCCGGTCGATGAAAACAAGAATAATAAAAGAAGAGGTGGGAGAACAACATTGTCCGCTAAATAAAGGATTTTTTTTATATTGACATTCCATACTGAACACATGGGTCCTCCTGTTGTGCCAGCAGGCATTGCAACTTTAAGAAAATACCCCTATTTGACCTCATTTGGACCCAATCCTATGCATTGCATTACTGCAAAGCGCAACTTACATTTTGTAATGCCAGGTTTAAACCCCCAGTACTAGCAAATGACACAGAGAGGCATAGCGTAACACAAAGAAAGGTCTGATATCAATTCATAGACGCATGCAATGGATTTAGAGCAGGGAATGTCAAATAAAAGGCAATTGGAACAGACTTGCTGATACAATGCCTTTGAACAAGTGATTCCCCAGTGAACAAACGCTTTGTCTCAATAATTGCAGAAATTGATTTAGTTTTTCTTGTGCTGGAATATAAATAGCATTTGTTTTAGTTGTTATTGATGGACTGCAATCCAAAATCTGTAAGTCTACGGAAATGTTGCTCCTAAGCAAAACACTACAATGTGCACTCACTGCTACACCGCTTCAATTAAAATGCTCAGACACCGCACAATTTCCAGCAAAGTATGGAATAGCTGGATTTTGCATAAAACAATAAGCGCAACGGCATACAATACGCAAGAAAAGATCATGAAGAAAACATAAAAACCTTTTTTTTTAATGAAGACACATGAATACAGTAAACGTCAAAGAAGACATCCAACCAAACACTGTTATTATGAAAAAAATATGAATTGACCTTACCAATGCTTCTTCTAAGTTGTGATACACGCAGTAGACAGAGGCTGTGCAATAATGGTTATGACTGTGTAACATACTTCGATCCACAAATGAAGCAAATGGGGATCTCGCACAAAATACATCGATCTAGTGTAGTTGTTTGCCCGCACATCGCGCCATCAGACTGTGCCTCCGGGTTCCCAAATACTATGATCGCATAATACTATGATCGTCTCCACCCACTTTGGCTCTTGCTGTCGTCCACCCCCCCCCCCCCCCCCCCCCCCCCCCCCCCCCACCCCCCCCCCCCCCCCCCCCCCCCCCCCCCCCCCCCGCCCCTTGGAGACTAAAACTCGCAGATGAAGCAAAAGTGAGACAAGACCTGTCAGCCATACCGTCATCAGATGCGAGGGACCACCAGCAGCACCATCAGCCACACCACCACATGCCTCATCCTCTTCTATTGTGCCGGGGAAGGCATCGGAACTTTACCCAGCCTGCTTCCTCCACTTGTCTTAGGGATGTGGGCTCCCCGTCATCTTCTTCACGCCAGCGACAGTCAACTCTCCTGGCTATTCACCGCGGATGGTGTTATCAACACAGTGATGTGGTTCACTTTTAGGACACATTGCATCGGTCCATTGTATCGCTGGTTCAGTAATATATAATAATAAAAAATGAGGTTTCTTTTTGTAGTTCGCTACAAAACACCGCTGCTGCTATTGCAGGTGTTAAAAACGAAATAAGAAAACACAAGAGTGCTGTTGCAAATATTCAATTGCATGCAGAGCAAAACGTCAATGAAGTGAAGGGCTAAAACTACAGCGGCGTAGGCGATACAGGACTACAGTAGCAAACGTGTCAGTGTCGGCCAGGTTCATATATGCGCGTCATTTGTTGCATTCTAACGGCCGGGCGGCTTCTACACCTTTTCATATAGCCGCCCGTACAAAATAATCATCCGGTCTACTGGTGTAATAAACCACGCATCCCCCATCTCAAGCAGCCTTAATGTAACGTTTGTGTGCTACCGCCATCTAGCGGACATCCACCACACCAACAACAAGACGTCACACATCCCTGTTAACGATAGAGGGTGCTGTGAAGAAAACATCGCGTTATTTAGACTACGGCGGCGCGCGAACCCCGTGACAGCGCGTGCTGGTGAAACCCGTTCAGGCTGGGCTCCAATGATACAACCATGGGCTAGCCTACCCAAGTTCTTGACTTAGCACAGCATTAGCACGGACCAAAGTTATCCCGGAATAACAGCGCGTATGTGCCGCCAACCCGGATGTAGTTTCCACGGCGCTATTTACCCGTTTTATCAAATTGTGAGACATTAATATTTGGCGATGATGAGCCACATATCCATTGTAAACAGGGCTCTGACGTCACAATACCTATGCTGGCTAAACAGATGTGACACTTTGCTATTTGGTCCAAAAAACATTTTGAGAATCCCTCGGAAGAACTCGACTTTTTCTCTTTGAGAAAGGTACGATACGACCTGCATTTCCATTGATCGGACCATTTCACGTGTAGCAGTGACATCCCGGCTGACAGCCAATACACACTTGAGAGGTACGTGATCAACTCTTGGCAGGCAACACACTGACGACACACGGTGGCTCTATGGCATCTCGCTTATAGGAACATGCTTATGTCATTGCAGATGATGGACTTTCGCAATAGAAGGCATGAGCGGGGCAGCAACTGGACCGACCCAGAGATCGTGGAGCTGCTTCAACTTTGGTCGGACGAGGCGGTGCAGGTCGAGCTGGAGAGCTCCCTGCGGAACCAACGCGTGTTCGACCGCATAGCGAACGTACTGCTGGAAAAGGGCATCTATCGCTCCGGCGACCAGTGCAGGGAGAAGATAAAGAAGATGAAGCTGGAGTACCGCCGCATCAAGGACAACCTCAAGATGCGGTCCTGGAGGTTTTATGACGTCATGGACCGGGTGTTGGCGAACCGACCGTCGGTCACCTATTCGTCGCTGGGAGGGGCCGTCGTCGCCCAACAGGTGTTTCAGATCCCCCCTGGCTCTGAAACATACCTGCAAGCGGTCCAGGAGGCGAGCACTTTTGCTCCCGTGACTTCGGGGGGCTTTCTGTTTGGACAGCCCACCGGATCAGACGACCTGCCGGACGTCAAATGTGAGGACGTCGAGGATGGAGGGGTGTTGGACTTGGGCGTTGTCCCCCCCGCACCGGCCTACGAAATATCTGGAGACGAGCCGGAGACGGAGCACTCTGGCCTAGAACCAGAAAGAGGACAAGAACCGGAGGGAGGACTGCAACTGGGCCAAGGAGAAGTCTCGGTCAACGCCCCGGTCTCCCCTTCAGGTGGTGCATTTTAGTCACATGTCTATGTATGATGCGCATCAATTAACATATAGGTCATATCGCCCTTTAGATAGATCGATTTGTATATTCTATTGTCCACAAAGGGCCTGGCAGGACAAATAAAATGTGTTTAAAATAAGAGCGTTTGGGCGTTTGGGCTGATGTTCTGGAGGCAGTAGCCGGGGGGGGGGCTGACGTACCTTCTGCCTTGTTCCCCTCCGCCCAGGGTTCAGTGACCTTCGCGTGGCCGGCTCCACGCCCAGTGCCAAGCCCAGTGGCGGTGGCTCTGGACCGGAGGCGTCCGGCCAGGCCCGGCACGCCGGGAGGCAGAGGAAGCGGCGCCGGGCCGGTAAAAGCTCGTCCTCGTCCTCGTTCTGCGGGCGTGGCGGGGCGGCGGAGCTGGCGACGGCGGCGGCGGCGTCGGCGTCGGCGGCGGGCCTCGACCGAGCCCTGGCCAGCTTCCTCAGCTGGCAGCGGGCCGCGGAGGAGCGACTCCTCTCCCTGGAGGAGGCGCGCCTGGTCAGGGAGGAGCAGGCGGAGGAGCGGCGGGAGCGGCAGGAGGAGCGGCGGGGCGAGCTGGAGCGGCAGCACGAGCTCCGCCTGCTGGGCGTGTTCGCCGACGCCCTGGCCGCCGTCAAGGAAGGGGGCGCCTCCGCCCCCGCCCCCTCCCCCTCCCGACCCGCTCCTTCCCCACCCGCTCACACCACCCCCGCAGCAGCCACACACAAGGAGAGCGCCACCGTCACCCCCGCGCTCGCACAGAGCCCCTCCCTGATCACCAGCGCTACGCCCCCCGCCTCCTCCTCCGCCTCCTCCTCCTCCTCCTCATCATCATCGTTGTTATCCAAGGCCTCTTCTGAGGCTCCACCCACAGGACCACTCCCCTCTGCAGAGAGCCCCGTGGCCGCCCTGCCTAGCGGGGCCCTGGAGGGCCAACAGGAGAGTCTGCCGGGCCTGGACACCCCGGGCCCCAGCGCATACCTGTCCAAGCGGGGCAACAGCATCCGGCGACACAAGGGGATTCTCCAGGAGGGCTTCGCCCGATACACCGCAGACAAACACCACCAACAACACAACCCAAATGTCAGTGTGTGAGTGATGAGTGGGTTGTGTTGGGAGCAAACGGTAATATTTACACCGCGGTTTCCCACGGAAACCGCGGTGCAGAGGGCTTGAAAAGGGAAATGACACAACTAGACCAAGAAATTTGTTCAAAATACCTAAACATCACAATCACAGAGATGCATTTGGAAATGTGTTGCGCCATTGTGTTGTGTCCTATCGTGTTGTGCTACACTGTATTGTGTTGTGTGCTGTCGTATTGTCATGTTGTGTTGCACTGCATCGTGTTGTGTTTTGTTGTGTTGTGTTATGTTGCGCTGCGTTGTCTTGTTGTGTTGCGCTGTGTCCAGTTATATTGTGTTATGTTTTGTTAAGTTTTGTTTTGTTGTGTTGCGCTGTGTTAGGTTCTGTTGTGTTATGTTTTGTTGTGGTGTTAATGTTAAGTTGTGTTGTGTGTTGTTGTGTTGCGCGGTGTTGTGCTTTGTAGTTTAAGGACACCCTTTCTTTCGCTGTCATCTGCAGGGTTTCATCAATATGGGAACCAGCGAAAACAAACTATGCTTTGATCTTCTTCACAGTCGGGTGAGTGAGGCAACGAAACAAGATGTTTGTTTCTGTGTCATTGTGAACTCCGTCCACACGTGTTTCTCCTTTTCCTCCACAGTTTACTCAGCCGGACATGTTTCACGTCGACCCGTCTTTGCTGCAGTATCCCGACTGGAAGGGCCACAGCTTGTAAGCGATAACTATTTAAGTGTTTCAAGACAATACGAAACATTGTCAAGTATTAACCCCTTCCTTTTGTAGTCTTAGGAAGGCGGTGGCAGACTTCCTGTGCCACTACTGCGGTTCCCAGAGGCCTCTCGATGCAGACAATGTGAGTGAACTCATGTGTTGTTCACACGTCAAAGCCATCACCCAAACCACAACCTGAAGCTCAGGGCTAACGATGATGACTACATCGCTTTGATCATTTTCATCCAGAGACTTACATTGAATCCTTAGATGCATATGAAGAAACATTATGAAGTAGATGGGACCTCTAATGATGTAGATGGGACCTCTTATGAAGTAGATGGGACCTCTAATGAAGTAGATGGGACCTCTTATGAAGTAGATGGGACCTCTAATGAAGTAGATGGGACCTCTTATGAAGTAGATGGGACCTCTTATGAAGTAGATGGGACCTCTAATGAAGTAGATGGGACCTTTTATGAAGTAGATGGGACCTCTAATGAAGTAGATGGGACCTCTAATGAAGTAGATGGGACCTCTTATGAAGTAGATGGGACCTCTAATGAAGTAGATGGGACCTTTTATGAAGTAGATGGGACCTCTAATGATGTAGATGGGACCTCTTATGAAGTAGATGGGACCTCTTATGAAGTAGATGGGACCTCTTATGAAGTAGATGGGACCTCTTATGAAGTAGATGGGACCTCTATGAAGTAGATGGGGAAACACCTCTTTGGTTTTGAGTCAAACACCAAAGGCCCATCCGTGACAAATGCAGTATTCCCTCAAATGGATCACAGAGTAGAACTTATGCGTTCAAGCACACAACTAGGATGGTATATGCGCTCTTCCCTAATACCGGGGATGTGTGTTTTCTACAGGTTATAGTGATGAACGGCTGTGGTTCGCTCTTCTCATCCGTTGCGGCGGTGATATGCGACCCTGAAGGTAGAGTTTGTACATTGATAAGCGCACTAACTATTTAAAAAGTAACAAGCCCTTAAGGCTGGCTATTTTACAACACACTTCCTTGTCCCCATTAGTTACACTAAAATGCTTAATCAAACCGTGGTCTGTTGTTGTAGCATACTCCGTTTTCTCAAGTTCACTGCTGTTTGCTTTATTTATATTAGCACAGTCAAAACGTTCATCTAATTGAATTGCGGTGGACTCAAAAAGCAATCCATTATCATCCACTGTTCAGTAGCGACATGCATCCCTTCGATGAGGCGTCCTTTTTCAGTTCCCCTCCCCTCGTCCGTACAGTCAGCCAGCTACCCACGGTAATGGGTCAGTTGAATTGAAGTTAAACCGATGCAAATCACCCCCCACCGGACGGCGCCATTCGATTGGCGAGCGCTCATCCGCCATCGGCTCACGGCGAGGTGCTGCTGTCCGTCTGAGGGCTTCGTGCGGTGCGCCGTCGACTGCCACGCCTTTGCAAATGGCGCCCCCGCCGCCGCAAAAGGCAGTGTGGGCTAAGCTGAGCTAATGAGTGGTACTTGGTGCGTTTCAGAGGCTCTGCTCATCCCCACGCCGTTCTACGGCGTCTTCACCCAGGACGTGGGCTTGTACAGCGGCGTTAAGCTCTTCCACATTCCCCTCGATTGTGAGGTACGCCTTCTTTTTGACGCTCGAACTTTGATCACGGTTCCGTTATGTTGTTGTTGTTGTTGTTGTTGTTGTTGTTGTTGTTGCAGGATCCAATTACGTTCGGTGCCTTACCCAGTCCAGAAGAGGTCCAAAGTGGAAAACCCTCGCGCGCTCACATGCAAACGCTTTGATTCGGACGAAACTCACACACATAGAATACATGAGTACATAGCCACTCCAGTCTCTGTTGGAGCGCCCACGCTGACAACTGTGTCGTCATAGTGTTCGGTCGTGCACGTTGTGTAGACTCTTGGCTGTTGACGTTGTGTTTTTCCACGGTAAATGTTTGTTCTCAGGCCAGTGGAGACGGCACACGTCCATTCCACCTCACCGTGGAAAAACTGGAGGAGGGTCTAAAAAGAGCCAAACAGCAGGTAATTTCAATATAATTGCATTATAATTAGCTTGCTGTCTGGGAGAAGTGATTCAATTAATCACCTGACTTTAACGAGCAGGACTTTGTTCCGTGCACATAAAATAATAAATTGATAGAAATTGAAAAACCTTACAAAAAGATCATTCCAAAATGTGTTGCAACATTTCCGTTGCCTATAACAGAGACAAACTCTGTGGACATTTCTAAAAAGCAGTTACAGCATATCTTTTGCGCAGGCGTTGGCATAGCACCGTGTTGATTCTGCCTTGTGTTTTGACGCGTCTGCGTTTTGCCTGTTTTCCTGTTCTGCTACCGCACAGCCCTCCGTGACCCCCTGTCTGTGAAAGGTTCCATACTAACAAAGTGTTTACCCACTTTACCCCCCTCCCGCCCAGGGTGTGACGGTTCGAGGGGTCATCCTGGTCAACCCTCACAACCCCCTGGCGGACATCTACACCCCCCAGGAGATGGCTGGCTTCCTGGAGTTTGCCAAAAGGTCAGCGCAGTCCTTTCCCTCATTATGATCCAGCTTGGCCCCGGAGCGGGCCCTGCTCTACACGAGCAGCGTTGTGTTGTGCACATGTGGCCTCATTACCGCTGAATATCACACAGGCCTGTTGCTGGGAGCTTTATCATCTCGCCGGTCAGTGACCAGCCGCCGGAGGGGGGGGGGGGGGGGGGGGGGGGGGGGGGCTGGGGTCTCGCCCTCCCTGTCATCTGTTGTTGTTCAGTAAACTATTCCTCGAGACGGTGGCCCCCTAATGTAGCGGCGTTCTGGGCCCCCAAGCTGCTCTGGCGGCATCCCATTGAACCTATACTGTGTGTGTACCTGCGTGTGTGTGAGTCTGTGTGTGCGTGAGTATGTGTGTGTGCCTGCGTGTGTGAGTATGTGTGTGTCTGTGTGTGTGTGAGTATGTGTGTGTCTGTGTGTGTGTGAGTATGTGTGTGTCTGTGTGTGTGTGCCTGCGTAGGTGTGAGTGTACGTGTGTGTCTGTGTGTGCGTGCCTGCGTGTGTGTGAGTTTGTGTGTGTCTGTGTGTGTGAATGTGTGTGTCTGTGTGTGCGTACATGCGCTCATTCTGGTCCCATTACAGGCCCTTAGGCCATCATGATCACAACACAATCGTATTCCACAGTACTGGTGCTCTGTGCTACAGTAAAAGCATTTAAAACAATAAAGAGATACGTCTTTTGATTGTTGTTTTCTTCAGATATGAGCTGCATGCTATCGTGGATGAGGTGTACATGCTGACGATCTTCCAGGAGGCGGTCACATTCAAGAGTGTTCTGGGAATGGACAGGTACTGTTGAATACTCTGTGTGTGTGTGTGTGTGTGTGTGTGTGTGTGTGTATATATATATATATATATATATATATATACTGTACCTCTTCACCTCAAAGCATTGTGGGAAATGTTGTGTACTACTGAACAATACCTAAGGTGACGCGTTTGTATTCCAGTTTGCCCGATCCGCAGAGAACACATGTGCTATGGGGCTTCAGCAAGGTACGAGTTTGACCTTCTTTGTTTAGAAATCATGGCAGCAATATGTGATGTGATGTAATTCATGTTGATTTGGTCTGTTACGTGACTATCGATCGCTGAAGGAGGTGATTAAGCCTATGGGCCCCCTGATGAAAACCCTTGCATTAGTAGCCTTATGAATGTTACCAGGTGTCACTGTTTGGATCTCTGGCGATCGCCAAAGGTGTCGCCAAAGAGAACGAAACCGAGGTCTTTTGAGACAACCACTTTAACACGACTATACATCCCTATGACCTGTTATATCAATAATGTAATATTATCAATATAGTTAGATGTGGTGATTTAATCGTATCAATATAATGAGATGTGAATGTAATGGTCGCGATATAATGTGATGCGATGATGCAAGGTTATCAATATAATGTGATGATGTAAGGTTATCAATATAATGTGATGATGTAAGGATATCAATATAATAAGATGGATTGACGTAATGTTATCCCCATGATATAATGTGATGCTGTAAGGTTATCAATATAATGTGATGCTGTAAGGTTATCAATATAATGTGATGCTGTAAGGTTATCAATATAATGTGATGCTGTAAGGTTATCAATATAATGTGATGCTGTAAGGTTATCAATATAATGTGATGCTGTAAGGCTATCAATGTAATAAAGCGAGATGTGATGCATCCCACCAGGACTTTGCCATGGCGGGGGTCAGAGTGGGTACTCTGTACACCGAGAACCTGGACCTGATTGAGGCCCTGAGCCAGCTGGCCACCTTCCACGGGGTTCCTGGGTCCACCCAGCACCAGATGGCTCAACTGCTCCAGGACCGAGGTGAGGGGTCCCCACACACACACACACACACAACGCAAACAAAACATGTAGCCTGGGGCCGCCAAGTGTAGTGGATAAGGTAACACTTTACTAGCCGAGTGTCATGTGTTACAGCAAAACATAGGAATGGAAAAACAGGGCAGAACAAGGAATGAGAACAACCGGAATCGTTTCAAAATGTTTTAGGCCAACCTATCACCGCTCACCGCCTCTGTCGCTACATATTTCTTCCCAGTTCCAGCTGGGAAATAAAGTGTTTCTGAGTAGTACAGACTTGTACTAGTGTGTGTGTGTGTGTGTGTGTGTGTGTGTGTGTGTGTGTGTGTGTGTGTGTGTGTGTGTGTGTGTGTGTGTGTGTGTGTGTGTGTGTGTGTGTGTGTGTGTGTGTGTGTGTGTGTGTGTGTGTGTGTGTGTGTGTGTGTGTGTGTGTGTGTGTGTGTGTCTCAGACTGGATCAGTGAGGTGTTCCTTCCAGAGAACCAGCGCCGCCTGAAGGCTAGCCACAGCTACGTGTCGGCGGAGCTTTGCCGGCTGGGCGTGCCTTACCTCCACCGCCCCGCCTGCTTCTACATGTGGGCCGACCTCCGCAAGGTGCTGGACCAGGACCCAGAGAAAGCCTTTCATCTCCCTGTCTGGGGTTCTCTCTCTGTCCATGTCTCGTTCTCTGTCTATGTCTCTCTCAGTCCATGTCTCGCTCTCTGTCTATGTCTGTCTGTGCTTCTCTTGCTCTCTGTCTCGCTCTCTCTCAGTCCATGTCTCACTCTCTGTCTATGTCTGTCTGTGCTTCTCTCGCTCTCTGTCTCGCTCTCTCTCAGTCCATGTCTCGCTCTCTGTCTATGTCTGTCTGTGCTTCTCTCGCTCTCTGTCTCGCTCTCTGTCTATGTCTGTCGGTCTTTCTCTCGCTCTCTGTCTCGCTCTCTGTCTGTCTGTGTTTCTCTCTGTCTCTCTCTCCATCTCTCTCATAGCTGATGCAAATGGGATGAATAGTTTATTGGCTGCCCTTATTTGGCAGGTTATTAAAAGCATTTCATCTGAACAATATAAAGGGGTTATATGGATATTGTGATATGAATATCTGCAATATTTATAGTATACTGTGGCACTGCATGGGTTTTCATGGTCTCACTGAAGCCAAAAAATATCCAGGTTCAAGTTAAGGTCGAATGAACAACGATCATTTTAATAAACACTCTAGCATGATGGGGCGAGGCAAATAAAATATTCAAAACAGAAAACACACACTGTGTGTGTGTGTGTGTGTGTGTGTGTGTGTGTGTGTGTGTGTGTGTGTGTGTGTGTGTGTGTGTGTGTGTGTGTGTGTGTGTGTGTGTGTGTGTGTGTGTGTGTGTGTGTGTGTGTGTGTGTCTGTGCCCTGCAGTACTTGGGGGAGGCGTCGTTTTCAGCGGAGCTGGCCCTGTGGAGGGTCTTCCTGAGGCACAAGGTGGTGCTGAGCTGCGGCCAGGCCTTCTGCTGCTCCACCCCTGGCTGGTTCCGCATCGTCTTCGCTGACCAACAGCAAAACCTGGAGCTCGGTTAGTGCGATGACAATGACTCTCTGCTGTCTACAGACTCGGGTTGCTTCCCTGAGCCCGGGGGGAATTTGTTACGGTCGCCCCAAGATAACAGCAAAAGTATGCTGTAGAAATACATAAACATTGAACAATTTGATATATATTTAACAGCAAAAGTATGCTGTAGAAATACATAAACATTGAACAATTTGATATATATTTAACAGCAAAAGTATGCTGTAGAAATACATAAACATTGAACAATTTGATATATATTTAACAGCAAAAGTATGCTGTAGAAATACATAAACATTGAACAATTTGATATATATTTAACAGCAAAAGTATGCTGTAGAAATACATAAACATTGAACAATTTGATATATATTTAACAGCAAAAGTATGCTGTAGAAATACATAAACATTGGCATATGTACAAATAAAATAAGCTTTACTGTCTCTCTCACTGTGTTTTCATGCAAGCTAACCGCAAGCCAAGGGCCCACATTATTGCATCTCTGTGACTCCTCATTCTTCAAGGCATGAAGAGGATCGGCGAGGCCTTGAGAAAGGTGAAGGAACAACGCGCCGACGCCGACTTGAGCTACATCAGAGAAGCCATCGAGGAGACGAGGAGGTCGACGACGAAGGACGGCGCGCGCTCGGACACGGCCGCCGTTGTCTCCGCGGCGGCGCCGTCGCCGAACGAGCCGCTGGACCGGCCGAAGGACGACAACGGTGTCGCCCCGCACGGCACCCCATTGGACGCTGAGGAGTTTGTGTTGGTGGACTGCCAGTCTTCTAAGCCATCGGAAAGTCTGGACTCGCTGATCGGCGTTCTGAAGCAGCAGATCCGCTCCTCTGATTGGCTGGAGAAGAACACCCCGGAGCTGTGCGGCGGGGAGGATCCGGAGGTGCTGGATGTGTTTACGGACCTGCTGCGGAGGGTGGGGAAGTAGGCTGGAGACGGAGCCTGGTGGGGCCCGGTAGTGGACACCAGCCCCGGTAATGAACACCAGCCCCTGTAATGGACACCCTGCCCCGGTAATGGACACCCAGCCCCTGTAATGGACACCTGACCCGGTAATGGACACCCGACCCGGTAATGAACACCCGACCCCTGTAATGGACACCTGACCCGGTAATGGACACCCGACCCGGTAATGGACACCTGACCCGGTAATGGACACCTGACCCGGCTGCCTCAATATCCGATTCATGATTCAAAACGCGAGGGCAAATGGATAAGTACAAATGTCTCTGAAAAGAAGAGGAGAAATTGTGATTTCTTTTTTATTATTGTATTTTAGATTTATTACCTTATTTACTAAAACATTTTAAGCCAAATGTGAATTGACCAAACTTGGTTGTATCTTAGTTGAACTGTAGACATGTTTCCATGAGTATCACTTTGTTATTATTATTATATTATATTATATTATATTATTATTTTAATTACTATCAAAGCTATCGTTGTCCTGAAATAAAACCAGACATTTCCAGCCACAGAACGGCTGGGCTTTTGTTTTCGCACCGTTCTCGCTGAACCCTTGAGAGAATCATGGCAGGAGATCAGCGGTTTCGGAGCTAACCACCTCATTTGTAACCAACCTCTTGCTTCCTGTTAAATGTCCAGATGTTTCCCTCCATCTCCTTTGTGCCGCTGTTCCAGTTGTAGAATTGCTTAAGCAAGAAGCTTAATCGTCGCCAAATCGTCTTTGGGGACCGAGGATACATCAGTGTATCCTAACAGGAAGTGTTTAGCGATTCTCCGACTACGTCATCAGACATTTACTTATCACAGCGCCATACGTAACAAACGTGATTGGCTACAAAGTCTGAAGGCTGTGATTGGTCAGATCATCAACAGTCGACGGTGACTTTAATGACGCTTGAAGCAGCTCAGCTGTCCCAATCGGTCCCAATGCCATGTCGCTCCTTTATCACGCTACTGCTGAGGCTTGAAGCTCAAGGGATCAAGCCTCAGCTTGATCCCTTGGGAATCAGGAAATTAGTAATTAGAAAAAGTATTGAGAGGACCCCAGATAATTGCACTAACTAGCAGGTAGCATACCTAACAAGGTGTCCACCACTGAGTGTCTGTGCAACACGGTGAAGCTCGATGGAGCGTTCTGATCTCTTGTTAAACGTCTGCCCACGGCGACTGCGGGACGGAGCTGGCGCTGCACGGTTAAACACAAGCGACCCTTGGGGAGACGTCAGTAAAGGGTGACGCGCTCGCTTGTCATATTGTCATGACGCCGACGAGTTCACCGTTTCCTTCCGCTTCCAGCGTCTTATCTTCAGACAGGTGTCCAGGGGCAGGATGTCGTCCAGTAATTTGAGCCCCACCGTCTGGATTTCGCTGATCGGGAGTCGCTGCACATGATGTCTTATGTGTGTAGCGTGGCTAATTCAAAATGATCGTCAAGACCGTTTGCGAGACCACCTCATGCAAACGGTGAGAAATGGATAAATACCCATGCAGTGGCTGAGCAAAGAGTGCCAGCACCCTCTTTATACGGTTATTATTGCAAGGAGGCCATGGCCAGTGGGAAACACTGGAAAGCAAAAGTCTGCAACGCTGCTTTTATGCTCCCAGTGTGTTTATCTAGCACACACAAATTAACACAATATCAATGGAAAACACATGGTGGAATGCACAAGGTGACATTCTTTTTTAAACAAGCCATACAACTGCATTGGCTGCGTACACTGGTGTACTGGTGTACACCGGTGTACCACGGGTTGAAAAATACTGTCCTACGCAGTTTCCTCTGACAGACGGGTGAAATGCTGTTCAGTATGTTCTGCTGAGTAGCACGCCACGACTGCGGTTGGGGCCTCATTGATTGCACGGTGGTTCAGAAGCCCGCACAGAAGCCCCACCTGAATCGACCAAGTCTACAAACCTCTCATGTCTCCCCCTACAAAAGCATGCCCTTCAAGCACATTGTTCCACGTCAATATATATATTCTGTTTCAACAATCTTCAGCATTGAGATTCACAATGATATTTGTGAATCCCTTTTGAGCATTTAACTGTGGTGGGGCCATGCAAACACACCACTTTTGTACTGGATTTTCAGTTTCCTTCTGATTGTAAAACTTTCTTCTCTTTTTTTTTATGGGCCTTTCGGAGTAGCTTTCGCTTTCACCTCCGTGAGAAGATCGGCCGCTTCGGTGAGTCGTTCAAAGGGGGGGGGGGGCATTTAAAGCAGAGTCGGGGAGTTTCCACTGTGCGAATGGGGAGGAGTGACATGGACAGAGTAACGTTCGCTCTGTGGTGTTCCACCTTGGGTAAGCTGTGTGCGTGTGTGTGTGTGTGTGTGTGTGTGTGTGTGTGTGTGTGTGTGTGTGTGTGTGTGTGTGTGTGTGTGTGTGTGTGTGTGTGTGTGTGTGTGTGTGTGTGTGTGTGTGTGTGTGTGTGTGTGTGTGGAGTAGGAGGAGTGTGAGCACACGTTATACAGGACTAGCCCCCGGTGTGTCTCAGTGTTGGACTTCCTTTAGTTTCTACAAGCCTTCTCCTTTTGCGTTGTTACACCCGGTGCATTTCTACTGTACTGAAAGTGTCCTCTTTTTCTATTCCTCATAACCGTTTTGTTGCGTTGGTCATCAGCAGCGCTAAAAGGTAGGCTCGTGGCACTGTCTAATGTATCCTATTGCAACAGCTCAACGGAGGCTAGCCATCCCATCACTTTTGGGACTTACTGTACATTTAATTCAAAGTCCTGAACGCGACCGTAAGCCTGAGAAGATGCTAAAGCTGTTAACTTTTTTAAATTAATTAATGCATTTTTTTAACTTGCTTGTTTATGTCTTATGTAGGCCTGCGTTAGAAATGCATTCAACACCATAATCAGTTATGTTCACACATGCCTTCTGGTTCCAGCATGACGCCGGCTGACCTGCGGGAGGACTCCACCAGCCGTTTTCGGGTCGCCGAGTCGTGCGTGGGCCTCGTGGGCTGCGTGTGTGTGTGCTACGCAGTGTGGACCCCCTGCTGGTTGGCTGGCGCGGGCCTGTGGACGGAGGGGAACGTCACGGGACATTCCCCGACGGACAAGAGCGCAGAGGGCCTCCTCTTCAGGGGTGAGGGAGAAAGCGAGGCTTGACGGTGATCTAGGGTCAATTTGCTGAGTGGCTTGTGTGTGTAAAGTGACGCTATGGCCTTACACCCCCTCGCTAAGAAAAGGTAAATCATTGGAAGGTGCTCTTGTAGGCCTGTGCTCTACTGAGTAACTGGTGTTTGCTTTAGCTCACTTGGCCTTGGCTCTGATCTTTATCTTCAGGCTAGAAGAGGGTGGGTATGTATTTGAGTGTTTTACTGCCTAACACGATCAGGCACGTTGACTGCTGCAGTGCTCGGTGTCTGTGTGTGTATCGGAGGTATGCTGGCTGTTGCACAATGTTCTCTTCAGTAATAGGCCTAGAGTTATCATATCCTTTATGTTTTTTTTGTGTGAAGGTTTTAAACATGAACTGTGTGATTTCCCCTGAGGAATATTCTAGCAGTTTGCATTCTACACAGACTGAGGGTATATTATACTTATGCTACTACTATTCTATTATAATGATACATTAAATGGTTGTGCCAGTAGGCCTACCTATAAATGGATTCTCTCTTTCTCTCTCTCTCTCGCTCGCTTTCGTATCTGTCTTGTGTTTTCTCGTGTGCGTGCATTTGCTCGTGCGTGTGTGTGTGTTTGCATGTGTCCCTGCCCCCTCTCCCGCCTTTCAGCCCAGGAAGCACAACAAGTCTTCGGAGTTCTGTCTTCCCTGATGGCCGTGAGCTCAGCGGCTCTGTGCCTCGTTTTCGCCCTCTGCTGGTCATCCAGGACGGTGCACTCCTACTCTAACACCCGTTCTCTGCTTATGGCGGGACAGACCCTCTACCCCACCACTCTGCTGCTCCTCACCCTCTCCCCAACAGGTGGGTTTGTTGATGAGGTAACTCGGTGCTTTATTAATCCCAGAGGGGAACTGTTATCTTTGAACTGATAGGCCTACGAAAGAACAATCAATGCAACTCCCACAGGTCCCCTGATCTAATACATCTCACAGCAACTCATCTGTGTGTGATAAGATGATGGATAGATAGATAGATAGATAGATAGATAGATAGATAGATAGATAGATAGTAATAGAGTGATGGAAAGATAGATAGATAGAGTGATAGATGGATGGATAGATAGATAGATAGCCCTATGTATACTCTGGATGAATCAACCTTTGACTTTCTGCCTATGCACCATTAAACACTAGTTCATTTATTTACTTTTGGCTTTGATTTTTTGACGAGAAATTTTGTATTTTTTTCGGATTACAATACAACTGCATGTACTTCGTGAGGATTACATATTATAAGTTCATCAAATATGAATACATATATGGAAATAAATCATCTCTCCCTTATCTCCAGGCTTCTTCTTCTTCCTCAGCTGGTCCCTCTTCACCCGTTCAGTCAGCCAACCCGAAGGAGGCGATCCAGTCCAGAAAAAAAAAAAAAAAAAAACGCTTTTCTTCGGCCTTCGGGCGCGCCTTTCCTTATTGGCTGGGGTTGGTTCTTGGGCCTTTGGGCGGCCTTTCCTATAGTGGACGTTTTCGTTGCCTCTTGGGTCGGTATGGCCGTGTCGGCTGGGCTGAAAAGCCATGTTTGGTGCGTTCTGGGGTCCTGGAGACCCCACTTGGCCTGAAGGCTTGATTGAGGCTCGGTCTTTTTAAACAGGGCAGTAATTTCCCCGGCTCTCTTTCCCGCAACCTGCAAAGCACCCGCTCTCGAAGAAAATTCCAAGAAGCTCCAAATGGGGAAGACAGGAAGCTGCTTCAAGCTTAAGGGAGCGGAGTAGATATAAAAGGTTGGTCGTGATTGAGGAGGACAGTGGGAGTGCAGAAGGTGAGGTGGTTGAAACACTGGATCGGAGATATAATGGGGGGTGTTTGTGTAATGGAGTGTGTAGCGAATGGGAAAGAGGAGAACGAAAGTTTCGGGTCAGCCTCGCACAAGGGAAAGAATTAGGTTCGATGAAAAGGGACCAGCAGGAAGGGAGGGGTGAAGGGGTATCTATCTCTCTCTCTAGGATAGTCGGAGGTGGTTGGATGGGGGGAAAGATTTATTGGATGTTTAAAAAAGAATAAAGACTCGGATAGATCTAGGGATGACACAACACAGACAGACATTGGGTGGTTCGAGAGAGTCTTTTCGGGGGGGGTCTGCAGGTGTGAAGTTCAGGGGCCTTCCACTCGAGTGGTGTTGTCCGTCGCTCCATAGGGGTAAGAGGAGCATTATGGGAGTATAACATAAGTATTGTGAGGGGTATGGGTGGTGGGGTGGGGGGGGGGGGGGGGGGGTGGAGGTGGGGGGGGGGGGGGGGGTTCCGGTCTTAGGTTGAGACTATGAAAGGGCCTGTGCGTTGTGCTTGCGACGGTGGAGAGGAAAACCCTCGATTGAACAGTTCAGTGTAAGTACTCACGTTGCTCCCGGGGGTTGGGCCAGCGTCAACGGCGCGGCTACATAATCATCAAATACAGAATGAGAAACGAAAAAAAAAAGACAAAAAAAAAAAAAAAGAACAACAATGACAAAGAGAAAGACAGATCTACTCGAAAAAGGCACACTTTTTACTCGAGACGCGACGGCTTGCAGGCCTCGCTGCTGAGGAGAGTGTTCCCGAGATTGTCAGGAACACGGCTCGCTTTTGACCGGATTTCCTCATTAACGAAACGAACATGGCGTCGCGTCATCCCGGACATTTCGCATCGCTTCTCAAGGACGCGGACGAGCGCGCCTTGGGTTAGCTCTCTCTCGTGTGCGTTACTGTGGCGCTCGGATCGGGGCGCGACGCGCGGTGGTGCCAGTGTGTGGTGGCCACGGGAAGTTCAGTGTGCCTGGATGTGGTGGTGGGTTGGCAGTATGGTGATAGGAATCCTACTGCAAGGGGCAGCACGATGCCCATTCAGAACGCAAAGCAACGCATTGTTTTATATGGAAGAGTTTTGCGTTTTGTGCGTTTTTTTTAATTGTTTTTATGGCTAAGCATTTTCAAGGACGTAAAATATCAGTGGTCATCCAGTTATGGTTATGTGTAAACCAATCAGAGAAACGTTGTCCTGGCGATACAACACAGTGTTGTGTACATAAATATTAAATATTAATTCAAAATTTAAATTATTAATTATAATCAAAAATTGCTTATGGTCTGACCACAAAGTGCAATGTATGCAGCACATTTAGCTTTGGGACTTGGTGAGAATTTGTGGAATTTTTTGAATTATTGGTCATTAACATTACTTGTGTAGAAAGATAAGACAAATTGAAAAAATTAGATTCTTTTCATTTTTAATAATTGGTTAAAAAGAACAAATGAAAAATAGTATTATCATTATCATTATTGTTTGATTATCGCTGAGTAAAGTCACAATTTGCACAGTTTTAACTAGCTCGTAAGCTCAAAATTACCTGGACATATCTGTAATCAATGCTAATCTATAGTGATTTCAATAATGTTATCAATAAAATACATCGTTCGCTTCACTAGCTCGCTTCACAGCCAATCAGAACTCTGTCCTTGTGTTTCTTTGATTGTGAAAGTCTCCTGCGTGCTAACTGGGAGGGGGTCAATCTTACACACTGCGACTTTTAATATTTTGGTCTGCTTTGAGGCGATCTGACTCCCGGTGTTTGGTCCCGCTACTAAACGGTGCTCCACATGCCACAAACTCCGCAGACTCTGACTGTTAATCGGGCGATAATTAGGTGTTGCTCTAATTAAAAGGCAGTTCCACCCTGTTGGATCCTGCTAATGAGTTTACTGTTAAATCCACAGAGGATTCTCAGTCTCGTTTTCGTTGGACCAATCAGGTAGAACTTAATTGCTCTGTAAATGAGCAGAGTGAGCTTGAAGGTCACGTTGAGTCGAGGCACTTGAAGCGTCAACGTAAGTGCTTACCTACGGGCGTATGTCCTCGCTGATGTGTTCATTCAGCAGACTGTGTGCTGACCCCTGACCCCTAAGGGGCTCGGTGCTGTGCCAGCAGCGGGGGGGGGGGGGGGGGGGGGGGGGGGGGGGGGGGGGGGGGCGATTAATGTGTTGTGGTTCGTAGTGGTGTCCTGCAACACGGGCGGGGGGGTGGGGGGGTGGGGGTGGGGGGGGGGGGAATGATAGCTCAGCCTCACCAGTAACACAAGAACAAACGGCGGTGGATGGAGTCTGACGAACGTCTCCGCCTCAAGAGTCCAACCCTCTGATCTTTGAGAAAATTCCGATATTACTCCACGACAACCGCATGGAGGGACAAAGGGTAGGGAAGGACATTTCTAATCTAGTAGGGAAAAGCGAATCCCAACGTGAAGGATGGGATCAACTGCGGGGACGGGTGGTGACGAAAGAGAGGAGAGCAGATTCGTCGCTGTCGAAGGAGCCGTCAATCATTAAAGCGCCGATGTCACGCAATTTCAGCCTTTCCCGCCGGCAACGTATGCCACAGCGGCTGGCGGGCGGCGGGCGGCGGCGCGTGCCTTGTTGCTGTCCTCATCGCGTTAGAGAGCAGGTGAAGCATGTCCTCTGATAGGCCACGTGCAATACCTAGCGTAACGCAGAGTGTGTGCCTATTCTGAGGACTGTTGTGTGTGGGCGGGTGTGTGTGTGCGCGTGTCTGCGCGTGCGCTTGTGTGCACGCGCGCTTGTGTATTTTTAGGACAGTATGTGTGTATGGACGATGTGTGTGAGAGTGTCTTTGTATTTGTATTTTGAGGAGTGTGTGTGTGTGTGTGTTTTGATGTGTGCACGCACACGTTTGTGTGTGTATTTTGAGGACTGTATGTGTGGGTTGGTGTGTGTGTGTGTGTGTGTGTGTGCGCGTGCGTGTGTGTGTTTGCTTTCTGAGAACAATATAAATGGCCTGTGTGAGTCAGGGCGTTTCATGTTGTTTGCAGCTTGGCCTCATGGTGGAGCTGTTGTGCCGGCAGCTCGGCTCGTCCGGATGAAATGAGGCAGAATGTGGAAATACTGCGTTTATTTGATGAGTAATGGAATCCAGCTACATGTGAGCTGCGTGTTTCAGCGTGTGCATCTATGCTTCGACCTCATTTGCCGCAATTAATATTTTCAAGCATATTTTGGAGATCGCCAACGAGATGGCCTGTATGTAGTAGGGTCCAGCTTCTACTCGAATGAGTCATTCGTCATTCTGCTCGATCCCGGGACGTAGTGAATAATGAAATGAAGGGAGAACGTGACGCTTTTTGCGGCTTTTTTTTTCTCTCTCAGCGGTTTACATAATTCAGTCGGAACATTTGTAACTTCGGTGACAGGTTAATGCTTTTGGGTGAGCAGTGACGGCACAGGAAGGAACCAGACGCGAGGCACCAGTGAGCCACCAGTGAGCCACCGAGGAGGGAGAAGCAGACACACAGATGCCATGAAAGGATAAAGACAGAGAACAAAAGAGAGATAGAGAAATCTCATAAGATAGTTTCACACTGTCCCTGAATAATATGCCACAGCATCTCCTCCGCCCCCCCCCCTCTCTCTCTCTCTCTCTCTCTCTCTCTCTCTCTCTCTCTCTCTCTCTCTCTCTCTCTCTCTCTCTCTCTCTCTCTCTCTCTCTCTCTCTCTCTCTCTCTCTCTCTCTCTCTCTCTCTATCTTGCTCTACACCTTTTACATACATTTTTGACATAGACAAAAATAAATGTCTATCTTAAATCGTGTTTTACAATATACATTGAATGAACATGAATCCAAATAGTAAAAGTCAAAATATACAAGGACTATAACATATAGGCCTTCAACAAACGTAAAAACAATAAATGGAAACCCACCTTTCACAAAGCTGGTAAAACACCTGGGTTACCCTGTGTGTGTGTGTGTGTTCCGTGCCTGCACAAGTGTAGGTGTGTGTGTGTGTGTGTGTGTGTGTGTGTGTGTGTGTGTGTGTGTGTGTGCATGCGTGTTTGTTCATCATGTGTGTGTGTGTGTGTGTGCGTGTGTGAGGCTGGTTATCGGTTTCCTGGCCTCTCTACAGCTTTCCCCAAAGCGGGGTCTGCTGTGGTCTGTTGGGACCAGATCATACATTATTCATTTAAGTAAACAACTTTACTTATGAGCCCTTTTCAAAAAGTAGACCAGTACTTCCCCACACAAGTAGTATAACAGCGAGAAACCTTTGAAAGATGGAAGAGCACAAGCTTAACCCTCTAGGAAGGTGCGTCTTCCATACCATGACAGGAGAAACTCATGTTGCTCTCCTCTAACTCACTGCTCCATGTGCCAAAGGCCAGACCAGAACGTTCTCTCTCTCGCTCTCGCTCTCTCCTCTCTCGTTTTGATCCCAGACCTTACAGCAGACAGTCCTGCAGAGAGATCTGAGGCCGTAAAACTCTGAGCAGGAGGGATGAAAGGTCCAAGACATGGGAGAAGGGGTGAGTCTGGCCAATCGCCTGCGTTTGAAGCTATTAAAATAATTTTAAATTCGCACCTCAAAGTGACGGGCGGCGAAGACGAGGACGGTTTCATCACATTTCTTTGAGCCCGCTTTGTGTTATTTTGAACTGGCGGTGGGCAGCGTGTGGATGACAGGTTTAGAAGGGGTAGCAGGAGTCAAAGGGAAATGGGGATAAAGACGCGGTTAACCTTTTGACTTTTGCACACTTATTTATTTATTTCCAAATCAGCAGCTAGAGATGAAAGTCTGGGGTTTAGCCAAGCTCGCCACTGACCCCCACTCATTCAAAGGGAGGAAGCGAGATGGCTGCCAGCCTCAAATGAACAGATCCAGTCATGTCCTGGGGGACAAGCCCAGCCCGCCACGGCCGTGTTCACCTAGCGGCCATCTTGGTTCTAAACGCTAGCTGCGTGGGGGAACTGCATGTGGAATTGGAACAACCCCCACGGACACCCCATGACAGAAGTGACTCGGCTCATAGAATGGACTCGGGTACAGAAGTGCGTCCGAACAGGAAGTGAGTTTACCGGTTCTCCGACTGCGCCGTCGGACATGTATAGACCCCGCTGCCGTGTGGCCGAACATAAGGAAGGCGAATGGCTACGAAGTCGGAAGGCTGTGATTGGTCCGGTCACCAACAGCCGGCGTCATCTTTGGTGCGGTGAAGCCGTGTGCCTCGTCGCTCCTTCATCGCGCTACCGCTGGCGCTTGAGGCTCAAGGGATCAAGCCTCAGCTTGAGCATTAGGAAAAAAGTTTGGAAGACAAACCCCAAGGGTCACCAGGCAAACAACTCTCTCTTTAGTCGTAAACGACGGAGGTACACGCTCCTCAAGTGAACCCCATACCGTAGCTTCAAGTTTCTTTCCCGCTGGCATTGTCCCTAAATGGTTTTCCTCTGCCCAGAATACATTGTGCGTCTCAGGAACAGCGAGCTTGCATCCGCCGCAGGAAGCGTCCATGTTTTGGTCCAAAAGAACACTTGAACAGAGGGTCGCACAACGGGATCCTGTTGTCCTGTTCCGTCTGACAAATCCTCGACAATACATTTAGCCGTCGTCTTGTCTCTTCGTTGTGAAACCTCTGCGGCGGATGACGGCGAGAAAGGGCGAGTCAATCCACCCTGGTGCATCCACAGTGCCTTCCTCCATCTCGCAGCAGCAGGACACCTTGTGACTTGTTTTAACGTGCTCCCGGACAGCGCTGGCCGGGGTCACGGCGACCGAGGCGATCCTGTCTGCCGCAGAGCACCGGTGAGCAGAGGAAAAACTGGTTTTGGAGTTCTTTCATTGCTTTGTCGAATGGAAGAAACAAAAAACCAAGCGCAGACAGTTTACTTCTTTGAAATCTGATAGAGCAAACAAAGGGATGGAGAGATAGTGAGAATATGGAAAGAGAGCGGCTGTTGTCCCCCATGCTGGGACTCAGAGAGAGAGAGAGAGAGAGAGAGAGAGAGAGAGAGAGAGAGAGAGAGAGAGAGAGAGAGAGAGAGAGAGAGAGAGAGAGAGAGAGAGAGAGAGAAGAGAGAGAGAGAGGAGAGAGAGAGAGAGAGAGAGAGAGAGAGAGAGAGAGGGAAAAAAAAGTAAGTTGATACATCAAGGGGATGTGCTACCACGACAGGTGCATTGACTGGATTCTATCTGTGTGCGCGTGTGTGCATGCGCGTGCGTGCGTGTGTGTGCGAGTCCTGGATGGTGTGTGTGTGTGTTTTTAATTTGCTGCTTTGACTCCGGGCATCTGTGTATCTTTTGGCTCGCTACACCCGTTGCTCTCCCTTATCGCGCCACATTGTGCGGACACCTCCGTCGCCTCGACAGAGCTGTGCTCCCCTCTCGCCGCCCCTCTCTTCAGTCGTTCACTCTCTCTGCTCTTATCTGGCCGTGAACAAGGAAATTAAATGAGAAATACACTCCGTCAGCAGCGGTGGCAGCAGGAGGGTCTGTGGCAGCGGGGTTCTTTTGCATACAGAGTGCTGCTCGACGCTGAGACAAGAAGTGACTCTTGCTTTGTTGCTCTTTGTGATCATGAGCTCTTCTCGTGCGTTGGTTTAGTTGACTGGGTGCTTGTGCAATGGGAAGGGTTTTGGATGGGTGCTTGTGCAATGGGAATGATTTTGAATGGGTGCTTGTGCAATGGGAATGGTTTTGGATGGGTGCTTGTGCAATGGGAAGGGTTTTGGAAATGAAAGGCTAAACAAACCCCTCCCAGGTTTTAGCAGAATATCTGCCTACGAGATACAACAAATGCGATCTGTGCCGCCTTGACAGTTGTAAAGGGTTTAGAAAAAGACAGACACATCATGTTCCATCGGGGCGAATGCAAGGGGCGTGGTTAATGCTATCAAAACCCAGGTCACAGTTGCTTGAGCCAGGGTGAGTAGCCAATAGAAAACTACCTCTCCCAAAGTAGCAGGCTTCTTCTTTTTAGTACAGATACTTTTTTTTTTACCCGTTCAACAATATTATACATTTTAGTCAAAGGTAACACAGAAATGTCACACTTCGTGGCACACAAATAGATCTATATTCAACTGAAAATATTGATTTGGGTGTTTACTTACCCTTTAAGAATACAAGAATACAAAGAAGAGATGCATGGTGTAATCTTGTAACAAAGGAGTGAGGAGTCGGCATCAGGAGAAATCTGTATACACTCAAGGGGTAGATGAAGAGGATTTTTGCAGTTGACACGCTCTCAGTCACTCATTTGAAAAATACAACATAATGATAAAAAGATAAGACAATACTTTGCTGATCGCAGACAGGACATTTGGGAGCCACAGCAAGTATAGAACAGAGGTAGAATAAAAAAGAGATACAAATTTATATACATACAGAAAACATCCAGACAATATGTCTATATAAACAATCCGAGTAGTAAAAATGTAGATGCAAAAATAAATGTAAACATTTGTAAAAATGAGGCAAAGGTCTTGAGTGAGTTGCATTTTTTTTTTCCCCATGTTCCGTATTCCCAAATGCCAGAGACACACGTGGAACCTGTGCGCACGAACAAGAACTGCATCCTTTGGGATGTCAAACGGAAGAGACGCGAACGGGAAAGGGGGAGCAGAGAGCACGGATGGAATCAATCTTCCTCGACTCATTGTTATGACGAACAGGCCCGCTCCTATCCCCAGACTCTCGGCTGAGTTTTTTTTTTTGACTTATTTACTTATGCAGAGCAGGCTTCGCTTGTGGACGCATCACAGCGGATGCTGAAGTGTATTAATACCGCTGGATTCCGCCCCTCCCTCCCTCCCTCCCTCCCTCCCTCCCTCCCTCCCTCCCTCCCTCCCTCCCTCCCTCCCTCCCTCCCGGCCGCCTCCTCCTTTATTTATTTGTAATCTTGTCGCGTGCGGAAGAGGCAGCTCCTCTTCAGAGCTGGGATTTGTGTTTTCCTCACTCCCTGTCTTAAGCCAAGTCTCTGCAGCACTGCAGTGATGTAATGCTGTATTTCCCCGCCCACCCCCCCCCCCCCCCCCCCCCCTCTCCCAAGTGGTCTTTAACTATTCAGTTCATCGCCTAATGTATTCCCATCCAGGAACTACAAATCCTCGGAAACTGAAGTCCTCAGAGGTCCCACGTGCGGTCACATGACCGCGTACGACGTCTTGTTTTTTTTATTCTTGCCAAAACGGACCAATGAATGGAGGCGACTATGTCCCCCACACGTGACACAGTCAAACACCAGCACGCGTGCGTGTGCATCCACGCACACATGCAAGTGCACACACACACACACACACACACACACACACACACACACACACACACACACGCGTGCAGGCATGCCAGCGCACGCACGCGTACGCACGCGCACGCGCACGCACACTAACCACGAGCAACACAACGTGTCTCTCCCTCCCACTCCTTCAAGTCATGCTGTGAGTTGAGTTTTAAAGACGGGTGAGATCTGTCTGGCGCGAGCATGTGGCCCGTCTCCCAAGCGTTGCCCACCCTCTGATCCCTGACACCTCGCTGGTGTCGCAAAGGGCACGGCACCCCCTTTGACATTTCCCCCGGCAGACTCCCTCTGCGTCGGAGGGAACAGGGAAATATTAATCTGCAGATCTCTGCGCACAGGAAGCAGAAGTCTGTGTCTTTTGGCAGGAAGTCATCACTGAGGGACACCGAGGGCTGTGAAAGACAGGAATAAAACCAAAATACACTTTTCCTCTCGCCGCTCCTTCCCCTCTCTCGCGCTCTGTCTCTCTCCCCCTGTCTGTCTCTCTCCCCCCGTCTGTCTCTCTCTCTCTCCCCTTCACCTGTCTCTCTCGCTCTCTCCCCTCCACCTCTCTCTCCTCCCCTCTCGCTATCTCTCTCTCCCCTTCACCTCTCTCTCTCTCTCCCTGTTGATCTCTCTCCTCCCCCTCTCTCTCTCTCCCCTCTCTGTCTCTCTCTCTGTCAGTCTCTCTCTACTCCTTGCTCTCTCTCTCTCTTTCTTTATCTCTCTCCTCCCCTCTCTGTCTCTGTCTCTCTCCCTCCCCCCCTGTCTGTCTCTCTCTCTCTGTGTCTCGCTGTCCTCCCCTCTCTCCCTCCCTCCTTCACTCCCTCTCTGGTTCTCACAGCTATGATTAGCTCATTACACGGATGGAGGAGGACCAAGCCTGGAGTGTTTCGGAGCCACGAGGGGAAATACAGAAAGTTAGGACCGGTTAAGAATACTCCCACATGGAACCAAAATACCTTAACTTTTCATCCCTTCACTCATGTGTTTGTTCAGTCATTCATTCATGTGGGTGTTTATTTGTTCCTTCATTCACCTTTCCTGGTACCCTTCCCTTATGTGCGACTTTTTAAACCTGCACTATGTATGTTTTCTCATTAGCAGCCTCTAGTGGCTTGAATCGTAGCTACGGCTACAGCTGTAATTTTCCAAAGGCAGTTACAGTCATCTGACATTTTCCCACGGTGGAAGGGGGTAAAAGTGGACCAGAATAAAACGAGTTATTTTGTCAAATTCCCTGGATGGATTGACTTGTCGATGGGCTGGGTGTTTCATTCTTGGCTAACTTGGTAGTACAGAGATTATTTTATGGAGGAAATAGCCTCAGTCGTAGAGTGACATCATGCAGGCTTAAGTAAGGCATGTTTATTTATACAGCACCCTTGGAACACAAAGCCCGTTCAGAATGCTTTTCACAGGCGGCATCCAATTCTAAAGACATTTAAAGGACAATCGATACAACACAACCATTTCAAAGAGTTGCACTTTTCATTACCTTGACTTCACAGCGGACGGACAGTTCCGAGCGATTCAGTTGGGCAATGCCTTCAAACTCAAGCAGTCACTTCAAACACGGACGAGACCGGAAGGCCCTTCGCATCGCTGAGTAAACGAACACCAGACGGAGCATCGGGGGGGGAGGGGGGGGGGGGGGGGGGGGGAGGAGAGAAAAACACAGAGACACACGTAACGCGTGCACAAAGCGAACGTGGAACTCTGGACTGAGAGTAATCCCTGGGTGAGCGGAGGTCTCCGGGCCCCAGGAAGTGGTCCGCTCCACCGTCACTCAGCGGAATGCGCCTTTAATTAACGGAGAATTCAATTAAGACATTGTTACTCTTGAATCCTTTTGTTACTTTGCGTCTCGCGGACCGCCGCCGTGGGTGCATTTGGTGCGGTAATCTGATTCCTATTTACATGTTCTTTGTCGGAATGCGCTTTCAACTGCCCGCTCTTGGCTTGCAGGGGCTTAAGTTGTCCCCAAATACTGTGTGACTCACCCGAGGAGGAGAGGAGAGGAGAGGAAGGGCACTCGTCCAAAGCTAAAATAACTGCGCGGAGCCTCTGGGGGAGGTATGACGCGGGGCTCGCAAGGAATTAATGCACTCCCGAGACTCGGAGCGGCGAACAAAGCGAAGATATGGGTAGCTGGACATGAAAGATATTATGGTGTCAGGCCCGTCTGCTGCCTGTGCGGGGATGTGCTGGGAGACACTGTGTGTGGGTGTGCGTGCGTGTGTGTGTTGTGTTGTGTATGTGTGTGTGTGTGTGTGTCTAACAGTGTGCAGCATCAACAGCAACAACAGCAACAGGATGGCAACATCTGTCTCAGCCTCTTGCTCTCTGTTGTCTGTCTTTCCTCCTCGCACACAGGAGTGAAACATGGAGCAGCCCGTAATGAACGATCCTCATTAAAATCCTCAAACGGATGATTATTATTATTATTATGATTAGCCGGCGCTGAGGGGAGACATTCTCCCACCACAAGGAAAGCATTTGCGGGAGACGGGTTCTCCCCCGGCCGGAGAGTGAGACGGCTGACAGGCCGTGTTTCTGAGGGCCGGTGTGATGGAGTTCTGACGGCTGGACTTGATGAAGGGCTCTGCGTTGGACTCATCCTCCATGGGTATTCATTTACCAATCATGTCTGTGGATGAAGGACGGGACGGGACGGGACGGGGGGGGGGGGGGGGGGGGTGGACGGACGTGGGGGCCGGTGACTCACTCGCAGCGAGGGCCCGGGGAGCGTCGCGGGTCAGAGGTGGTGGGGGAATGCACACAGAGGCGATGTACGTAAGATGCCAGAGTTGTGAGAGAGAGAGAGAGAGAGAGAGAGAGAGAGAGAGAGAGAGAGAGAGAGAGAGAGAGAGAGAGAGAGAGAGAGAGAGAGAGAGAGAGAGAGAGAGAGAGAGAGAGAGAGAGAGAGAGAGAGAGAGAGAGAGAGAGAGAGAGAGAGAGAGAGAGAGAGAGAGAGAGAGAGAGAGAGAGCAGAACAGAGGTGAATAGAGCACGATCTTCAAACCGCAAAAAACGATAAAATCGTCTCCCTCTTCTCTTCTCCCGCCCTCCCTGCGTTTCTACAGGGCGCGGTCTTGAATGTAAATGGTCTCATACAGAGGCAGTCAACTCAAAAAGGATATCCTCGAGAAATTCCCACGCAGCCACCGCAAGCCCCTCCCCTTCACATCTCAACCAATCAGGACCTCATGCATTAACAGGAGTACAATTGCGCGCCAACGCACCGAGTGTATAAACATCTCTCGCTCATGCTTGCCGCTTGTCTGTTGTTTTCATTGCGACTTTCAGTCCTCCTCCATCCCCTCCGCCTCCGGGATTAAGCTCCGCCCGACTACGGAGAAAGAGATGGACGTCCTCATGGGCCGAGGCACTCCCTCCACAGCCACACCACCACCAGCGTCTAGACACCGTCACGGGGGGGGAATTCATATCCCGGCATACTGCACGGATCCATCGTCCCCACGAAGAATCATTTGATGGCGTCTAATCGCCAAATGTGTTCATTTGAAATACTACTCTCTCCTGATTTAAATTGCTTCCAAGAAATTAACTGTAAGCATAGTGTGTTGCACTCAAGTACAAGTGCTCAATGCACATGCTGTTCATGATGGAGAAGTATTGAAGGGGACCTATTGTACAAATCAGACTTTCCCTTGCCCTTGCACTCATAATGAGTTCATCTGGGAACTTTATAGACGGTGGTGTCTCGCCGTATAGTCCAGCCAGAAGTCTCATCTAATAAAATTGGCCGATTGGATTTCATCCACAAGTGACGTGGCTGAAGGTTATCCTCTGCCAGGCAGTTCCTGGTCAATAAGCCGCGGTACTTTGCACAGCGAGTCAAAAGGATTGATGTCGGGATGTCCGGGATGTCAGGATGTCGGGGAGGAAGGAGAAGGAGAGAAGGAAGCGGAAGCACTTCTGTTCAATTCTGAAAAAACAAAAGGAAGCAAAAACAATTCTACAATCGCCCCGAAGACCAATCAACAAGGAGAGAGTGGTTGGCAGCCAGGCGATTCTAAGTTCAGGGCTGGATATCAAAGTAGAGATGATGGATTGACCCACATTGTTTTACCGTACATTTCAGAAGCATTGTTTTGAGGACGTTTTAATGATGAAGAACACTTCTACAATAGATCCCATATCACCCCGAAACATTTAACTGTAACACCATGCAGTTTGTTCAAATATAGATTGTGATGGGGACATTTTGTTCTCCATGCAACTATGTAGACAAAACTCTCTCGACAGGATTCATCTCTGTTTTTGCTTTTCCCTTTAGCTTTGGTGTGACTGGAGTTTTCCGATGGTCTTTTTCTTTTTCTTTTTACTAGTTCTGCTTGGAAGGCTTGATCTCTTCCAACTTTGACTTGTCACAGACTGCAATCAGCCCTAAGCCTCTTTGTGCCCCCCTACTCTTAGCTGAGCTCCCCTATTCTGTGGTTCTCTCCCTCACACTTCCTTACACAAGATCACTTCTCTCGGTTTGCCTCTCTCTTTCTCTCTCTCCTGCTGTCTCTTTCTCTTTTTTCACATACACACACGCACACACGCACACGCGCACACACACACACTCTTTCCCCTCTCCCTCCCTCTCTCTCTCCCTCTGCCTCTCTTTCTCTCACTCACACACTCTCTCTCTCAAACACACCCACGCACACACTGTCTCTCACTCGCTCTCTCTCCCTCCCACTCTCTCTCTCTTTCTCCAACTCACTCTCTCCCTCTCTCTCTCTCTCTCACACACATACACACGCAAACACACACACTCTCCCTCCCACTCTCTCTCTCTCTCTCTCTCTCTCTCTCTCTCTCTCTCTCTCTCTCTCTCTCCCTTCTGTCTCCCTCACTCACACAAATCCCGTTCTCTCTTCCTGTTCTGTTTACTCCCGAATCACTGAGACCAGGAAGGCAGCGCATCATCTGTGTGCGTGGTGACTGTGTAGGAGTTATTTTAAGGGTCTATGCTAGAGGCGCACCAACCAGAGACGGATCAAAATTAGTTGCGAAACGAGTAAGAACAACCTGTTCACGCACTGAAACCCACGCCGTCTACTTGTGTTTGCACACACATATAGTGATAGTACTAATGATAAGAATAATAATAATAGCAAGACACATTATATTAATGCTAATGCTAATAATGCTAATACAATAATAATATTGATACTGCCTGTCAGTACTGTAACCATTACTTATACTACTAGTACTACTACTACCTCTACTAATACTATTAACTACTAATACTACTACCACTACTGACTAATACTACTACTATTAATAATGATAATAATCGTCGAGGCCAGACCAGAGAGAGCAAAAGCATGAGTATCATTTTCCGTGTCATTGGAGGAAGAGAATGGTCTCATTTTGGAAAAGGCTCTGAGCTGCAAAAAAGCATGACTCTTAACCTTCTTAATCTACCCAAAGGTGGGGTTCGTATTGAATATGAGACGTTCACCACTGTGTACCCCTTAAGATGGGGAAGGAGTTCATTTGGGTTTTCCTAATTTAAAGCACCAACATAAAATATTTTAGTTGAGGATAATTGCTGTTCCAACGATAAAATAGCTTCTAATAGCTTTTACCATTTTAATGTCCTCATAAAAGTTATGATAACATGCCACATTTCATGTTTAGGTCAGTTAACACCTCAAAAAGACCACAAGAGAACATGTGTAGAATGTGTGTGTGTGTGTGCATGTGTGGTCGGGAAAATGTGTGTATTCAAGTTGAACGTCAGTGCTTGGAATAACAACAAACAAGAGTTCTGAGAATCGAGAGATGACGCTTCCAGTGGTCTTCGGGGGTCTATATACAATCATACTTAGCTCACAAGTGTTCCCTCTGATCACGCCAATTCAAATTAAAACAATGCGTACAATTCTCCCAAAGAGGTAGTTCTGCGGTGAAAGCTGATCATCTCACACTGATGGTCTCACTGGCGTTGCTAGGAACAGTTTTTCTTATAAAGAAAAACGGTCAAAAAAATGAAATAAAAGTGTCAGTTGTTGTATAGTATGTTGTATAATATATGTAAGTGTCCTTCACCCCTCTCCTCCTCCCTCCCCTCTCCCCCTCCTCTTCACCCCCTCTCCTCCTCCTCCCTCCCCTCTCCTCCTCCTCCTTCCCTTTCCTGTTCCATCCCCTCCTCCTCCTCCTCCTCCTCCTCCTCCTCCTCCTCCTCCTCCTCCTCCTCCTCCTCATCCCCCCTCTCCTCCAGTCCCTCTTCTCTCTCCTCCTCCTCCTCATCCCCCCTCTCCTCCACTCCCTCTTCTCTCTCCTCCCCCTCCTCATCCTCCCCCCTCCTCCTCAGCCTCCTCCCCCTCCTCCCCTATGCCATTCCCCTCCTCCTCCTCCCTCCCTCTCCCATTCCCCTCCTCCTCCTCACCCCCCTCTCCTCCTCCTCCCATCCCTCTACCACTCCCCTCCTCCTCCTCCCCCCTCTCCCATTCCCCTCTCTCCTCCTCCTCCCCATCTTCTCCCCCTTCGCCTCCTCCCTTCCCTTCCCTCTCCTCATCCTCCTATTCCTCCCCTTCTCCCCCCCCTCTCCCATTCCCCTCTCTCCTCCTCTTCTCCCTCTTCACCTCCTCCCTTCCCTTTCCCTCTCCTCCTCCTCCCCCCTCTCCCAGTCCCCTCCTTCCCCCCTCTCCTCCTCCTCTTCCTCTATTCATAACACTCATGTCTGTGCCAGGTGGCTGTCTCCACTGGTCCTTTTGCCCATAAATCAAACTGTCGTTGAGTTGATCAATAACAAGTCAATTAGCGGACGTAGCAGCGAGGAGTCTCAGGGGGTCACTGCTTGTTTGTTAGACAGACATCTGCAGCTCTGTCCATGTCTATGTGTGTGTGCTGGAACACAGTACACCCACAGACACACACACAGACACACATGACTATGTGTGTGTGTGGGTGAATGCCAGTTTATGTGTGCACTGTGTGTGTATGTGTGTACCTTTTGTGTGTGTTTGTGTAGCTACTGTGTGTATGAGTGTGCTTTGTGTATATGTGTACTGTGTGTGTGTGAACTTTGTGTGAGCATGTGTGTGTGTGTTTGTGTGGGTGAGTGAGTGTGCGGGCACACGTGTGTGTGTGTGTGTGTGTGTGTATCTGTTTGCATGCATGCATGCATGTATGTGTGTCGCTTACATGAGTAGAAAGTGGGCAGCGGGCCTCACATGATGAATCCAAATATCCTACTATAAATAGGCCCGGCCAATCTCGCCGCAATCCATCATCCGCTTACGCTTGGAAACGAGCGCGTTGTGTCCGGTGGATCTCGGGCCCCCCATCCACCACCATCAGCAGCTGACAATCAGACACGTTAGCCAGACATTGCGGCCTCGCCAGTGGCCCGCGTTCTCGCACAGCTGCCCGGCGCCCAGCTCACGGGCCGTCCGTCTGTCCGTCCTTCGACGGCCACGGCGCCGATGCCAGGCGGGAGGCAGCTGGGTTCCGATACCTCGCGCATCGCACGACTCGACCAACGACGCTCCCGCGGGCCGCGTCCCGAGTGGCGAGATCTCCGTCTGCGGGTCGGAGTGCGCCGAGGGCAGCGCGAGGTGGCGGAGGGCTGGGTTGAGCGCTTTGCGTGAGGCAAAGGAAGCGAGCGCAGGGGGCCAACACTCAGCCCACTGGTTAAACAGTAGAACGAAAGGAGACCAACAGCTTGTTTGGTGGCTACTGACTGCGTGGCTAATGGCTTGGCTGCCACTTGCAACACAACAGCCACGGCCCCCTGCGGTCGCTAGACCACATTCCTCTCTGGGATGATTACGGACAAGGCTGATCCTGGGCAAATACTCTGTTTACCCATGGTGAAATCCCATCACATTAATGCGCTCTATTTAAAGGAGTATCTTTGAATAGCGACCGGACGATAAGCAAGGGAAACACTTGAGTATCGCATGAATATTTAGAGCTTACGCAAAAAAAAAAAAAAAGTTTATGGAAAATGGATGTAAAATGGAGTCAAATCTGCAATATTAATCACTATACGGTATAAGGAGTTAAAAGGCCACATTAAAACGCATTGAGCCATTTTCTGCATTGTGCACGGCGTGACGAGATAGACGGTTGAGTTTTGGTCTGTGCAGAAGGGGGCCCCTAACCAGATACAGCTCACCCTAACAGCATCTCAGTCTCAGAACAAGACCACCTGCTGACATGAATCTACAGGTGGAAGTTCAACAGAACAACAAGTGGCCTCCTTGTGTCAAAAAACAAGGATCCCCCTGCTGTGGTACAGCGTTATCTTCCTGGGTTATTGTGTGTGTGTGTGTGTGTGTGTGTGTGTGTGTGTGTGTGTGTGTGTGTGTGTACTGTGTGTGTTTGTGTGTGTTTTCATGTGTTTTTGTTTACGTGTATGTGTGTGTGTGTCTGTGTGTGTATGTGTTTACATGTGTGTGTATGTGTTTACATGTGTGTGTCTATTTGTGTGTGTGGTTGTGCGTGTGTTTGCAAGTGTGTGTGTTTATGTGTACATACATATGCTTGTTTAGATGTGTATATGCCTTTTCTGTATGTATGTGTGTATGTGTGTGTTTGTTTACATGTGTGTGTGTGTGTGTTAACGTGTGTGTGTGTTTCCGTGTGTGTGAGTATGTATTTGTGTGTGTGTGTCTGTGTGTTTACAAGTGTGAGTATGTATGTGTGAGTGTCTACGTGTGGTGTGTTTACATGTGTATGTGCGTGTTTCTATGTGTGTGTGTGGGTGTTTGTGTGTTTGCAACTGTGTGTGTGTTTGCATGTGTGTGCGTTTTCTGAATGTATGTGTGTGTGTTTACATGTGTGTGTGTGTGTGTGTGTTTGTATGTCTGTGCGTTTACGTGTGTGTGTGTGTGCATTTATATGTGTGTGTGTTTACGTGTGTGTGTGTTTGTGTGTTTACATGTACTGTATGTGTGTGTGTTTACGTGTGTGTGTGTGTCTAAATGTTTCTGTGTATGTGTGTGTGTGCGTTTACGTGTGTGTGTGTGCGTTTACGTGTGTGTGTGTTTGTTTACGTGTGTGTTTGTGTATTTACATGTATGTGTGTGTGTGTTTACATGTTTCTGTGTGTGTGTGTGTGTGTGTTTACATGTGTGTGTGTGTTTGTGTTTGCGTTTACGTGTGTGTGTGTGCATTTATGTGTGTGTGTTTATGTGTGTGTGTGTGTGTTTGTGTGTTTACATGTACTGTATGTGTGTGTGTGTGTTTACGTGTGTGTGTGTTTATATGTTTCTGTGTATGTGTGTTTGTGTGTGTGTTTATATGTTTGTGTGTGTGTGCGTTTACGTGTGTGTGTGTGTGCATTTCTGTGTGTGTGTGTGTTTGTGTTTACATGTGTGTGTGTGTGTGTGTGTGTGTGTGTGTGTGTGTGTGTGTGTGTGTGTGTGTGTGTGTTCACCACATCTTTTCTCCACATCAGCTGCAGTGTCAGGTGGCCTGAAGTGACTGTTGGGATGGCAGTATAAGTAGCAGACGCATGGAGGGAGATGGGAGCGATCCCATCAAACGAAGCCACACTGCTCTCCAGACAGAAAGACCCACGCCGAGCGCACAGAGTCTGAGCCCAGGCTCCGAGGCTTCCCTTGTGCCCTCATGCAGAGAGGAGACCCCCAGGGGAGCTGTGGCCAGCTGACGCCGAACACAACAAGGTAGGAGCGCAGCTGAAACACACACATGCTGGCACGCATCCGCACACATGGGCATGCACCCACACACCCACGCACACAGGCACACAGGCACACACATGGGGTTGCACAAACACATGCGGGGTGTACACACACACACACACACACACACACACACACAGATCTTGCCCAGTCTCAGCTGTTTGTCGCAGAGTAGATTCAGCAGCTCGTGAAATAATAACATAGAGAGCGAGCTAAGAAATGAAGGAGGATGTCACAGTGATGCCTCCCGGGCCATGAGCACATGAAAGGACTGTCGCAGAGAGATGGATAGCAGGACCAGGGCGCGGTGTGTGGGCCTGTGCTGGTGCCATGGTAAGACCAAGAAGTGGGATCTCAGGATTCATAGGATTTGTTTTGACGATTCGTTGCCTAGCTTCTGAACGAGACCGCGAGTGAGCAGATACATACAAACAAAACAGAACAACATAACTAATAATAATAATAATTGATCCACGGTGTCGTTATCGATGAGGCGAGCAGGTTCATCGCTTGTCTGTCAGCAGGTCTTGCTGAACTGTGGACGTTTTTATGGGCAGTGTCATTGTTCTGTTTTTGTGCCCCTTCCTCAGGCACTTTTGAGGAAGTTTGACAAAAGCTTTAAGTGTTTCGAAGTCATCAGATGTTCCTCGAACCATAACAAAGAAAATGTGACTATTGAAAGAAAAGTAAAGTTGCAAAATTAGCCAACTTATGGCGTAAAATGAAATTCAATTATGCAAGTGAAATGAAAAACGAAATGAAAAATGCTCCAGGTGCGAGAGAAATTAATTTGTGAACGTATATTGATGCCTGAATTAATGTATTTCATGAGGATAATTAAGTTCCTCTTCTATAGTGGTAGGGCGCTGTCGGTCAGTGCTCATTACAATCTGTGCAGAGGGATTCGAGGATTCTCGTGTCTTAATTCAAACAGAGTGGAGTCAGCTGCGAGGTTACGGCATAGTCTCAATAGTGTCAAGGCGCTGTGGGCATCCGAGGGTTTTTATAACTTAGGTCTCTTCTACATCCAATAATAGGCTTTTTACAGCCAGCAAAAAAGAATGTCATACTCTAACTTACGTCGAAACTACGCCCTGCCTGTCGCCCTCGGCCTCCATCTCTCCTCCATTCTCCCCTTTTCCATCATTACCTCTCCACCTCCTCTCCTCTGATCTCCCCTCTCCCCTCTCCCTCTCCCCTCTCCCCTCTCCCCTCTCCCCTCTCCCCTCTCCCCTCTCCCCTCTTCTCCCTCTCCTCTTCCCCCTCCTCTCTGCTCTCCTCTTCCTTCTCCTCTCCTCTCCCCTCTCCTCCCTCTCCTCTCTCCCCTCTCTCCTCTCTCCTCTCCTCTCCCCCCTCTCCTCTTCCCTTTCCTCTCCTCTTCACTCCTCCTGTATCTTACATACATCCATACCATAATCTCCACCCTTCTCTCCTTCCCTCTCCTCCCTTCTCTCCTTCCCACTCCTCCCCTGTCTCTCTCTCTCTCTCTCTCTCTCGCTCTCTCTCTCTCCCCCTCCCTCTCCTCCATCCTTCAGGCTGGGACTCTAACACCGCACCATGGCAGTGGAGAGAAGGAGTTTCCAGGAGGAGCACCCGGCGACTGACTGCCCTCGGTCGTCCATGCCGGCAGAGCTGCAGCATCCCTACCTGAAGTTCTCCCACTGGAAGTTCAAACTGTTCAGGGTGAGGTCCACGGACGAGGACCCCATGCCCAGCGAGCCGGCCCCCAGGATCGGAGCCCCACCGGAGGCCTTGCCCGCCGCTGCTGCCCCTGATCCCCGGCCGAGAGAGGAGGGTCACCTGGGTCTGCCTGGGAGTGTGATGAAACTGTGTTTGGGGGGGAAAAGTAAGGAAAACGTCGAAGGGCCAGGTCAGAGGATAGATCGGAAGCTGCAGGAGATGGACGTGCACATGGAGAAACTCAGGTATGTGTGCGCGTGTGCGTACACTTCCCTACACCGCCGTGTACAGATATGTGATATAGTATAGCTTTGGCAATGTACGTGTTTATTTAAGCTCTTTGAGCTGAATTCAAGCTATTCTAACCCTTTTGTTTCTTTGAAACGCTATACAAAAGAACTATTTTGTATTCTACACATGGATGCTACATTACACTGTTTAATTGTTAATGCTACTGTAAAAGCCTTATCAAATAAGGACATTTTAGAGAAGAAATGCAAACAGAGATTCATTATTTGAAAGAAGGAATACAAATAGACTCATTATAAAAATGAGTAAATGAACTGCAATGTGTTTTAGGGCTAGGGTGAGGGATGTGGCCGCACGTCAGGACAGTACAGTAGCGTTTCACCGCCGCTTGTTCTCCCCGCGCAGGTGTCTTTGCCGGCTGTGTGGCTCAGCTCTGCGGAAGGTGAAGGGCCCAGAGCGGGAGGTCCAGGGGGCTCTGGAGGACTCGTGTCGGCGCGCTCTGAGCCGGATGGGCTGCAAGTTCACCACCTGGCCGGACGTCATCCGCAAGGTTTTCAACGTGGACGTGACGGGGGACCTTGAAAGCGTCCACCCCCCGTTGTTCTGCCAACGCTGCTGGATGACCGTGATGCGCGGGGGGGGCTTCTGCAGCTTCACCCCGGTCAGAGTCCCCGAGTGGGCCCCCCACTCGGCCCTGTGCTCCCTCTGTCACACCAGGACCACCTCCTCATTCCAGCGCCTCGGCAGGAAACGGAAAAAGAGGAGGGCCCTTTCCAGGGGCCAGGCTCTGGCGAAGAGGTGCAAGCGGGACCCGTTTGATGGCACCCCCAGCACTGAGCGGAGAGCTCTCAGACCCGTGGCCCAGCGCCGCCACCACCACCCAGGCCCTGGCCTCCACCCCCAGGCCAGAAGACAGAGGGAACACTGGGTCAAAGGTAACCCCCACTGCCGGGGAGACCACCTGGGCACCAGGCTCCTCTCGGAGCAGCTGCCCGTGGACCTGGTCCGCTCGGTCACCTGCCAGGTGTGCCATCACCTGCTCTCCGAGCCGGTGCAGTCCCCGTGCCGACACGTCTTCTGCCACAGCTGCATCGTCAGGTACTGCCGCGCGCTGGGCCCTCACTGCCCGGCCTGCAGCCTGCCCTGCTCCTCCTCGGAGCTCGCCGCGCCGGCCAAAGTCTTCCTGGCGCTCCTGGACTCCCTGCCTCTGCGCTGCCCCGTGAAGACCTGCGGGGAGCAGGTGAGGCTGGACTCGTTCAGGGCCCACTGTGAGGCCCACCGGCGGGAGGTCGAGGGGGCGCGGGGGACGCAGTCGGCGGGCCCCGGGGACCCGACCCCCAACAAAGGAGGGAGACCCCGACAGCATCTGCTGTCCCTGACCCGCCGGGCTCAGAAGCACCGACTGCGGGACCTGAGGAGCCAGGTGAAGCTGTTTGCGGAGAAGGAAGAGGGCGGCGACATTAAGGCCGTGTGCCTCACGTTGTTCCTCCTGGCGTTGAGGTCCGACAACGAGCACCGCAAGGCGGACGAGCTGGAAGCCATAATGCAAGGTAAGACGGCGTTATGAGCGTCTCAAAGGTCTCTTTCCGTCAAAGAGCAACACAATCAGGTAACCAGTAGGGCGCACTAGCCGGCGAAGGACGTGAGTCGAGGAGACAGAGATGGTTCCTGATTGAAAAGCCTTTCAGGACTGCTTTGTTCTGTCTATTGTTATGTTGACTACGCTTATTGTACACCCAACCACCCCTCCCTCCCCCTTTCCCACTCTCACATGTTCTGTTTGTCTTTCATTTGCCTCTTTTTCTCTAGCTTTCCTTTTGATGCTCAATAACAACCCTCGTCATGGGGCTGTTAGTATCACAACAACATCAGCCGCTCTTCTGTCCGCAAATTACGAGGGCATCCTCTGGGGAATAGAGACCAGATGGTGTCTGTTTTAATCTGCAGATAATACATCACTTCAGCCGCTAACCCCCCCCCCCCCCCCCTCCACCTCCTGACCCCTTACGACATAGGATACGATCAATTACTGAAATGTCTACCGATGAACGGGGGTATTAGAATGGGGCTTGAATTGACATTTTGATGATAACTACTAATATGCACTAATTTAGTCTGTTCTCTTTCCCCACTGTCCCGCCTCTCCCCTGGTCTCCCCCACCCCCCCCACCCCCCCACCCCCCACCCCCCCCACCCCCCTCCACCACCCCCCACCCCACACCCGGCTGCAGCCAGATGCTTCGGGCTGCACGCCGCCGTGTGCCTGGCCATCCGCGTCAACACCTTCCTGAGCTGCAGCCAATACCACAAGATGTACCGCACCGTCAAGGCCACCAGCGGCCGCCAGATCTTCCAGCCCCTGCACGCCCTCCGGGCCGCCGAGAAGGAGCTCCTCCCCGGGTTCCACGCCTTCGAGTGGCAGCCGGCCCTGAGGAGCGTCTCGCCGTCCTGCCACGTGGGCATCATCGACGGGCTCTCGGGCTGGGCGGCCTCGGTGGACGACGCCCCCGCCGACACCGTCACCCGGCGCTTTCGCTACGACGTGGCGCTGGCGTCGGCCCTGAAGGACCTGGAGGAGGACATCATGGACGGGCTGAGGGAGCGCGGGCTGGGAGACGGCGCCTGCGCCTCGGCCTTCTCCGTCATGGTCAAGGAGTCCTGCGACGGCATGGGGGACGTGAGCGAGAAGCACGGCGGGGGCCCGGCCGTCCCGGAGAAAGCGGTGCGTTTCTCGTTCACCATCATGTCCGTCTCCTTGCACACGGCAGCCGGCGGCGAGGGAGTGGAGGAGGAGAAGGGGGAGGAGGAGGAGGTGATCATCTTCCAGGAGCCGAAGCCCAACTCTGAACTGTCCTGTAAGCCCCTGTGCCTCATGTTTGTGGACGAGTCCGACCACGAGACGCTCACCGCCGTCCTGGGGCCCGTGGCGGCCGAGCGCAGCGCCATGAAGCGCAGCCGGCTCGTCCTCGCCGTCGGCGGGCTTCCCCGCGTCTTCAGCTTCCGCTTCAGAGGCTCGGGCTACGACGAGAAGATGGTGCGCGACGTGGAGGGCCTGGAGGCCTCCGGCTCCAGCTACGTCTGCACGCTTTGTGACTCCACCCGCGCCGAGGCCGCCGACAACATGGTGCTCCACTCCGTGACCCGCAGCCACCAGGAGAACCTGGAGCGCTACGAGACCTGGAGGACCAACCCCTTCTCGGAGTCTGCGGAGGAACTGAGGGACAGGGTGAAGGGGGTCTCCGCCAAGCCCTTCCTGGAGACCCACCCCACGCTGGACGCGCTGCACTGCGACATCGGCAACGCCACCGAGTTCTACAAGATCTTCCAGGATGAAATCGGCGAGGTGTTCCAGAGGGCCAGCCCGACCAGGGAGGAGCGACGGGGCTGGAGGGCGGCCCTGGACAAGCAGCTGAGGCGCACCATGAAGCTCAAACCGGTGATGAGGATGAACGGCAACTACGCCCGGAAGCTGATGAGCGTGGAGGCGGTGGAGGCGGTGTGCGAGCTGGTGCCGTCGGAGGCCAGGCGGCAGGCCCTGAAGCAGCTCATGGAGATCTACCTGGAGATGAAGCCGGTGTGGCGCGCCACGCGCCCGGCCACCGAGTGCCCCGACCAGCTGTGTCGCTACAGCTTCAACTCGCAGCGCTTCGCCGATCTCCTCTCCTCCACTTTCAGTTACCGGTACAACGGGAAGATCACCAATTACCTGCACAAAACCCTGGCGCACGTCCCCGAGATCATCGAGAGGGACGGCTCCATCGGCGCGTGGGCGAGCGAGGGGAACGAGTCCGCAAACAAACTGTTTCGGCGCTTTCGTAAGATGAACGCCCGCCAGTCCAAGGTCTTTGAGCTGGAAGACGTTCTGAAGCATCACTGGCTCTACACTTCTAAGTACCTGCAGAGGTTTATGGAGGCGCACAAAGACTCGGCCCGGGTTTCGAACGCTTGCTTTGAACCAGAAGGGGCTGAGGTTGAGGATATGTGTCTGGATGCTCCAGGTTTTTGATGTTGCCAATTTTACTCAGCCGACTCAACACGCTGTGTGTATTGTCCTCAGTGTATTTGATCAATTATTATTTCTTTCATTAAATATATATTTAATGATATATATTATACATGTATATTATACACGTAGCAGTTGTGTATTTTATATGTAGCCATTTTATTATTGTGTGAAGAATACCTGCATTTATCCGCACTACTATCTACATTACATTTCAATATACACTTTAAATAATGTGCAACATATAGCTGAGATTCACAGAGTGCAGATATAAGGGACCGGGAGCCCTTTCGTGTTTCCTTCTAGAAAGGTTTTTTCCCTCTCCATCTTCGGATGAAATATGGAGCGGTTTATTGCATTGCACGGCTATGGCACATTTATACATTTATACAGAGAGATTATTTATGGGAACAGATGAAACCACTGTAAGTCATTGCCTGGAAATTGTGTTAGAGGCCCCATTTATGACCCAGGTATTAATATATCATTTGGGCTTGAACAAAAATGGAGTCACAGAGACCAAAAGGATCATTTGCTTCACGAGTGCCCTCTGAAAATGATTACTTAGTTCTTTATGGTGGGGTCCCAATGGGACATCGGGTCACTTTGAACCAATTTTATCTCCTTTAGTTGTTTTGCACTGTGGGAGAGAGAAATAATATGTATTCTACCTCTGAACGGGAAATAGAGCGTACGCTGACCTTTTGTTGAGACAACAAAAACACTGTACGGTTTGTTATTAAGCATAACACCCCATGGACCTCGTCCCCATCATTTTTCATGAGATCCTCATCATGCAGTATATCATGCCTTGTTTTGTGTGCGTATGTTTTCTGCTTGTGGGTAGTACTTACAGAGGCAGGTGAACCAACAGAGTGAAAGAAAGCTTTCTTTTCTTGATTGATTGATTGACTGGATTATCTTGCCTCATGTCTTGTCTTTTTAGGAATGGATACTTTTTATATTTGATCACTTATTCATGTTTCAATATATTTTCTTGCTGTCTGTATTCAACATGCATGTTGTTGTTTTTTCAGAATAAAGATATTCAAATACAAAAAACAAAAAACGGCCTAAATATTTCTGATGTGTTTTTGGAACTTATATTGCACTGCATTTGATTTCATTTTATGAATTTCTTTTAATACTCCAAAACTAATTATCCTCCAAACGATGCGCTCAGAAAGCAAACAACCTCTCAACCTCAATTAGAATCCAATTTATGTTTAAATGTTGTGACAAAAGATGTCAATTATTGTAATCACAAGCTTTCTGTGTATGTAATGGGGTTGCACTCAATACTATGTAGGTGCAATGTGTGCACTATGTTTTGTTTGGTTTTGTTTTAAAAGAGAACTGGCAGTGGAAATAAACTATGTAAATACTTTTCCATTAGCGATTAAAGTTTGTAAAAAGATTTTCTCCACAAAATTGATTCTATTCATTCACACGGACTGAAACCATCACACAGCGAGGCAGTGAAAATAAATTGTATTCATTCATTTTTATTACAAAAGTAAATCCAAAATGAACATTCAGTTTTGAATGAAAGCAGAACGAAATCCACACTCAACCCCAATAAACACGATGACTGCTCTGAAGAGGGGACTCTGATGACACCGCCGTCACTGGAACAGCCTCCTGAGGAAGCTCTTCTTGGCCGGGCTCATCTTCAGTAAGGGACCCTTCTTCCTCTGCTGCTGGTGGTGGGCGCTCTTCATGGGGCTGCGCTTTATCGGCAGCGCCTTTCGGGGCGGCGTCGTCTCCTGCCGCGGCACACCTCCGTGCTCCAGACAGAAGTACTTGCTGTTCCCCCAGGAGAGCTTCATCAGCAGGCCCTCGGTCAGCTCCATGCAGCGCGCGTGGACCCAGTGGCCGTCCTCCGCTCCCCTGGAGCAGAAGATCATGGCGGGCCGGTGGAGCTCCGTGGAGTAGTACGGCTCCCAGGTGTTGGGGTCCAGCTGGCAGCCCGCGCAGCACTGGCTCCAGTAGCCCGCCTGGGACTCGTCCTCCTCGTCCTCCTCGTTGTAGGTGTCCTGCTCGCCGTCGCTGCTGTCCTCCAGCTCGTGGGGCTCCCTCCCGAAGTAGAGCTCCTCCGAGTCCTCCAGCGGGGGTGACTCCTCCAGGTCGGTGGAGCCCTGGCTGCAGCCCAGGGCGGACGTCTCCTCCTCCTCCCCCCCCGGACCCCCGTCCTCCGACGGGAAGACCACCTCGTAGAAGCGGTGCGCGTCCTGCTGGGTGGACTTGCCCTCGGACGGGACGCCGATCAGAGCGCACCCCTCGCCCGCGCTCCCGCCGAACCAGGTGCGACTGTGGCAGATGTCGGCCGTCCACGGGGGGGGCTCCACGGCCTCAAAGCGGATCCCGTCGTCGTCCAGGACCGCCGCGCTGCAGTCCATCCTCTTCTGGGAGTCGGCCCGGTAGCCCCCCAGGATGACGTACCTGTGGCCGGGGCCGGCGCCGGTGCGGACGGCGATGGCGCTGGTGGACGACCAGCCCGTGTCCAGCGTCTCGCAGGACAGCGCCGGGCCGCCCTGCAGCAGGTCCACCCGCAGGCGGAGGAGCCGCGGGGGCCGCGAGTCGGAGGAGGTGGAGTGGCCGCCCAGGAAGTAGACCGAGTCCTCGCGGGCGAGGGCCACGTGGAAGGACTGGCCGGCGGCGCCGAGCTCCGGCAGGGCGTGCGCCGTGCAGCAGCCGAACTCCAGGTCCACCACGAACACCCGCGGCGGGCAGTCCACCACGCTGTTCCAGCACTCTGTGGTGCGCTCCCCGGCGGGCCGGTAGCGCCGGCCTCCGAAGGCGACGCACGCCGTCTTCCCGCGGCTCCGCACCACGCTGAGGCTGTGGCCGTAGCGGGGGCCGGGCACCTCCCCCGCCAGCTCCTTCTCCCGGCAGCGCAGGGTCAGCTTGCGGTTGCAGCCCCTGCTGTCCACGGTGAGCAGGTAGAGGCCGGCCGAGATGTCGTTGTTGGGGTCCCGCCCTCCGTGGATGAGGTAGCCCTCCGGGAAGCCGTCGCGGGGGTCCATGCGGGCCACCGCGGGGCAGCGCAGCGGGGGGATGTAGCACGAGTCGTTGGAGAAGGAGATGGCCCTCAGCTTGAGCTTGCCCTGCGCCCGGCGCACCGCGAACACCCCCGTGGGACAGGAGCGCCTGGGCCAGCCCTTCTGGCCGAAGAGCAGGACGTCCCCGTCCAGCTGCAGCAGAGAGCAGCCCGGCTGGATGAGGCTGGCGCAGCTCACGGGAGTGAGGGGCCGCAGAGACATGCTGCCGCAGGTGTCTGCGCGTCAAAAAACAACACGCGGCGTGATGCCGTCGGCCAGCTGGGACTTGTTGTGCGGCTGGAATGCCACTGCATGAGCACAACAACAACAACAACAACAACAACAACAACGCACTGTGTTGAGTGGCTTCCAATATCGCAATGGTTTCAAGCGTTTAGTAAGCACACAGTCAATTAAGGGTTGCTATATTTGTACCTGTTTCATTGCAACATAAATAATAACAATGACACAAAACATAAAATTCAACTGCATACAGTATTAATGTAACACTCTACTATAACAATTTAGCAATATAGTTCTACTAAGTTATATTTTATAATGGCGATTTTTTTTGTCGTTGCATATTATTAACTCAACAGCTAAACATGTATACAGTGTATAATAACACGTGTGCATATATTTAATCCACAGCTTAAACTATTTTCTGCAACTGACAAGGGGACACGGCAAATGCAATTGAATCCCCAAAGAATCACGCATGACTTTTATAATCATATGTTGGACGAGTGTGTTGAATAATATTAGAGTTCTGCTTACCCTTGAGCCGGGACGTGGACCTTGAACGCTGCCTTCTTGAGATATCAATTAAATGAGTGTATTATATTAAGTTAGGCTGGATCGAGAGACCTGAGGAAGTGTGCTCTTATGTGCGCTACCTTTGACAATGAGCGCGGATGACAGCGTTGCAGACGCTTCGTTGGCTCAGAAAGACTTCCACATTTGAGGTTAACTGTGTGTGACCGCAGTTTACTGGCAGGTGGGCTGCCCCAATCCATTCAGTGAATCATCTCACTTAATACTATTGAATAAACTGGGATGAAGACGATATATATTAGACTTTATAGAGACGTTTCATTGCCATTGTTAAACTGGCTTCACTTTGGGACCTCAGCGTCGGGGATTGCTTTGCAATCTTTTTCTCGGCTTCATTACGACTTTATTATTTTTTCTCAATTCACAAAAAAAAAAAGAACAACAATGCTAAGCAGTACTGTTCTGCTGCTTTCCAACGGAAGTATGGTGGAAACAATGACCATGTTATCAACACATGGCCCTTTCTATTAAGAAGGCTACACTATACTACCACTATATACTATAGTATTACGACTCAAGCTCCTACTTAAAAAGTCTAAGGGAATGCAAAAAATTAAAACAAACAGAAGAATAAAAACGGTGTTTAAATTGTTGTCTGAGTTGCTTTAATTGTACTGAGGCAACGTTAGAGAACATTAGGCTTGTTCATTCGGTTCATCGACCTACAGAGTTAATTGGCCCTCTGCCCCGCCCCACCCCTGAGATAAACCACAAGCCGAAGGGTCAACACTTATCTCCTCCACCTTTCTGCCCTGCTCGGGATGACTGACTGACAGGACTGCGGCGGTCAGCTGGAGTGTAATTTAAAATGCCAGACAGCCCTGTCTGCACATAACAAGCATGTCAGGCGTGGCGCTACATAAAAGAGGGAGGGAGAAAGACCAAGTCGAGAATTTACCGCGGACTCGAAGTCCCGATCATTCCTGACGTGGTCTGACAGTGATGTCCCCTGCTGTGTGTTCCTGTTAAAGCTGCACTATGTGCCTTTTCTATTGCAGCTATTCGCTCCTTAACTTATCTTAAGTAGAGAGTTTCTCGGGAATAAAACACGCCAATCCACTTTAGCAGAGCCATCCCGAATTCTGAAAATAGCTCAAACTCAAGCCAGTCGAGGCTGCTAATGAAAACATGTGTACATGGTGCAGTATTCAAGTATCAAGGAACCATACAAAAGCTCTCGAGTGCTTTGCATCTTGCAAGTGAAGTGCACACACAGAAGAAAATCGCCATCGATTTAATTTATTTCTATTTTAATTTGTATTTTATTAAAGCTTTGTGTTAGTTAACTCTGAAATGGTGGCAGGTTCACAGCCCTGAGGTTGATTGCCCAATGTGTTACCTACCTATGGTTACCAAACCAATGCACTTAAACCAGACAGATGGATAGCTAGTCTTGATTTATTTGGGCATGTCATTTTAGAAGAGTATTACCCCAATAACTGCTTGGGGCTTAAGAGGTTAACCAGGCGAGTCATTAGGAACGGTTGTATTCTCAATGGTGGCCTGGCCAGTGGCAGAAGCCACTTGAGGGAAAAGAGAAAAGGAGCTGAAATACTAAATGGTTAAGAAGAACACACAGAAGAAGCAGGCATCCGTGAAACATTCAAACGCACACACACTGACAAGACAGGAGACACGCATAGACAACATAATGTCATCATGTCATAGTGTTATGGCACAGTCTAGTGTAGATATATAGATAGATTCCCAGTTAAAGATTTCAATCGATTTCGTTTTTCGTTCTTGTACTATTCCCTGCGAGGGGAGGCTCACCTTTCAGTCAAACCACTGAGATGTCTATCAACCACGGAGCTAACATAACTAGGTAGATTTACTGGACAGACGGACAGAATGAATGATGGGGACGAGGCATTTGTCATGTGCGCGTGTGCTTGGAACAGGTAGCCTCGCTTTCCCTATGATTGATATGAAGCCCCAAATGAACACTTAGAACCAGATGTCTGGTAAGACATTAGCATAATGTTTTTGTGATTTGGCTTCTGATTGGCTGCACACAGGCTCACACACACACGCTGTGTGTGTGTGGGTGCTTGTGTGTGTGTGTGTGTGTGTTGGTGTGTGCGTGTTGGTGTGTGCGTGTTTCTGTGTGTGTGTGTATGTGTGTGTTGGTGTGTGCGTGTTTCTGTGTGTGTGTGTGTTCTGTGTGTGTGTGTGTGTTGGTGTGTGCGTGTTTCTGTGTGTGTGTGTGTGTGTTTCTGTGTGTGTGTGCATGTTTCTCTGTGTGTGTGTGGGGGGGGGGGTGCTTGTGTGTGTGTGTGTGTGTGTGTGTTGGTGTGTGCATGTTTCTGTGTGTGTGTGTGTGTGTGTGTGTGTGCGTGTGTGTGTGCTACAAAACATGGTCTGAAACCACGAGTGTTTGGGAGACGGTTACAGTTTGAAAAGTGAAAACAGAAAAACAGCAGTGCACCTGCGCTCGAGCAAAGAGCATAAACACACACATACACATACAGGCACACACATGCACACACATGTACACGTATATACCCACATGCACATAAAAACATACATGCACACATGCGCACACACACACACACGTTAACGCACACATACAGTACATGCACACGTACACACACACACCCACACACCCTCAAGCACACAGACACACACACCCACACACACACCAACACCCCCCCCCCCCCCACACACACACACACACCCACCCACACACACACACAAGGGGTGCAGTAAATCAACCACTGTTGCTATGGGAAGAAAGATCACCTCTCCCCTTCCAAAAGCAGTCGGATAGGTAGAATTAAAACGCAACTATCTTTCAGTCGAGTTTCTTCTTACTTTCTACCAGAAGGAGAATCGCGACGTCTCAATAAACCCACAGAGCTGCCCGGGTGCACCACATGGCCGGGCCCTTGCGTGGGGCCACCCTGGAGGGCTTGGGGGGGGGGGGGGGGGGGGGGGGGGGGGGCTGCCCTCCAGCTGCCACGGAGCACGGAGGCGCGGCCACGGTGCTGGTGCTGCTGGCCCCCGGGGCTCGCAGGGCCTTGTGCATAATTGATGGACGGGAGTAATTAGAAACCATGGTGACACCTGTTTCCCTGCTCCGTAATGTGTCACCGCTTGACTGTACCTCGCCGGCGGCGCCGCGGTGACAGATGATGGCCGCGGCAGCTCTGCTGTTCTGACAATCATCGCGGCCGAGGTGTTTATCACTCTTTAATGCCGCCCCCCCCCCCCCCCCAATGATGGCTGTGGGGGCACTCGATGCTTCATCTTCAAGGGACAAGGGACCTGTGATACCGGCGATCGGCCTTACCCCTTTAATCTGATCGGTCAAGACCGCGTGTCAGAACTCTTCTATTGCGTCACTGCGTTCCATTGGATGCCTTCCCCCCCCCCCCCCCCCCCTCCCCCCTCCCCCCACCCCCCACCCCCAATGAGCTCATTGCTCATTGGTCACGGGCCGCTTCTCCTTGTATGCGCCCGCAGCCTCTTTTATCGTCTGCTATTGTTCTCCATTCTATGCCGTGCTGGACTGAATAGGCTGCTTCACTGCTGGGAGGCATCCCAGTAGGAGAGCTGGGACTAGTGGGGTGGGGTGGGGGGGGGGGGGAGGGGGGATTCTGGGTTTCTGGGTATGTGGCAAGACTCCAAAGGTGGAGAGACATTCAGATGGGTTGGCAAGCAGCCCAGATGTTGGTGGTGGGATCCCCCTCCCTCCCCTCCCTCCCCTCCTTCCCCTCCTTCCCCTCCCCTCCCTCCCCTCCCTCCCCTCCCTAATCTGAAGACAGCCACTGGCGGAGTACCAATTGTACCTCCCGATAGAGATGGGTATGGTATCTGGTATGTTTTCAACTCCAAACCGTTTTTAATGCATCCGTCTCTTTAATTCCTTCTCCCGACGGCCTGCTTAACGCTCCCCCCCCCAGATCTGCGTCCCTGTGATGCGATATCAAACCTTTCCGAATGTACAGCCCTGTTAAAAAACAAGCATGACTCCTTCAGCGTTCAGCTGTCCTCCATGTCCGAGGTACTCATTGTGTGCTTTGGTTTTTCCGTTTGTGCCAAGCGTGTGAATGGTCTCCTCATGCTGTCATTTCTGTTTGTCACCCTGTGTAACTTTGCTGCTGTCTTGGTCAGGTCTCCCTTGTCAAGAGAGTTCTTTGATCTCAACGGGGACTAACTGGATTAAATAAAGGTCAAATGAAATCCAAAGAGAGCCCAAACTGAGTGCCACGGTCCTGGTCAGGGCAAACACACAAGCAGCAGCCCAGCCAGGAGGAGAGAGACGGATCAGGAGGGAGTGAGGTGGGATGGGGTGAGAGCGGGGGGGGGGGGGGGGGGGGGGGGGAGGATGAGGGGCGAGGCAGACATCCCTGTGGCAGCATTTTGCCCTCTGAATAGAGAAAAAGGGGGGGGGGGGGGGGGGGGGTCAGCGACTTGTGGATCCATCTCTCTGCCCCCCGACAGCCCCGAGTGATGGAAGCCTTCGAACAGCCCCCCAGCACACTTCAGTCACACTGACAGCCCTAGTTCATCAAGCCGTTTTTTTCTCTCCCTCTTTCTCTCTCACTCTCTATCTCTCTCCCCCTCTTACCCCCCTCTCCCCAGTCTCTCTCTCTCTCTCTCTCCCTCTTTCTGTTTCACTCTCTATCTCTCTGCCCCTCTTCCCCCCCTCTCCCCCCCTCTTTCTCTCTCTCCCCCGCACTCTCCCCCCCCCCCCCCCCCCCCCCCCCCCCCCCCCCCCCCGCTCCCTGGCCTGTTCAGTGGTTGTTGATCTTATTAAAGTAAATGGATGAATACCTTGAGGAGATGCAAGTTCACTTCAGATGAGCGTCGCACCAGAGCATGAACTGGACCTCGAGGGCCTGGCCAGTTATTGATGTCCCCATGGTTCTGATTAGCGGGCCCCTTGTTCCGATCGATGCGATACATCAGCGGGCTGCGCAGTGAAACCGATGGGCTGGGATAGGATCCCGTACTTGGTTTCCACCGGGCTGTTAAATTCACCTGGAGATTAGCAAGAGTGGTTGGGTTGAGCAGCACCGCCGCATCTTTGCATAAGAAGAGCCCCCACACACACACACACACACACACACACACACACACACACACACACAGACGCACGCACGCACACACACACACACACACACACAGACGCACACACACACACACACATACACATACACACACACACACACAGACGCACGCACGCACACACACACACACAGATGCACACATGCACACACACACACACACACACATTCACACACACACATACACACACACACAGATGCACGCACGCACGCACACACACAGATGCACGCACACAAACACACACACACACACATACACACACACATACACACACGGACATACACACATACACACACACACACAGATGCACGCACGCACACACACACTCACAGATGCACGCACGCACACACACACACACACACACACATCTCGCCCGTCCAAACGGCTGCGGCAGCTCATTAAGCCCACTATTCACGGGATTACATTTATCAGACTGCTGCCCACTGTCACGCGTTTCCCGATGGGATCATCAGCATCGTTTTCCTTCCTCTTTCTCCACAGTGGAAGACCCCAGCACCTCTCCATGGACAGTTTCAAGTCTTGCCCTCAGGCCAAACGTGTTGGAGTGGAGACTGGTGTACAAAATGTTTGTTTGCACCAAAAGTAATCGCTCTATTGAGTAAGACCTGATGAACTTGCTGCGATCAAGTACAACATGTGATGTGTGTTTGATGTGTCTGGATGTAACTCTGTTGTTTACGTCACTGGGGTGAGGCCAAAAGCTCATTTTCATCCCAGGCTGGACTACAAAGTCTCTACTGTAAAACTCTATTGTATACTATTCTATTATACTCTATGATTGTGTGTCTTACTGCAGGCCTGTTGGGGGTGGAATAACGTTTTGAAAAGCAGTGTTACAGTGTGGATTTAAAATGTAAATTTATACTAAGTTAACATGACTTATTCAAGACAAAATTCAAGTTGGGGTAATTTTGTTTGCTAAAGCGTGAAGGCACATCTGAACTCTTACTTATACTAACTTGTTTATACATAAACATTTAAGCTATGAGGATTATAAACCAATCTTCCTGTTTTCCTCCCCTGTGGCTGAACCTGGCTCCTCTAACGAGATGATTGACTGGAGTCCGCCATTGGTTGAGACGGCAGCTCCTCCCCTTTAAATGGAAGCAGGCTGCGCATGCTCTTGTTCTCTGGTTTGTGAAGGACAACTTGGGTCAGAGATAGGCCATCTGGTTATGGTAACGTGTTTCCCCCGAATAGCCAAGCAAAGATCAATACCTATTTTAGTCTGTCGTTGCTACTTTTGTAAAACGATGTTAAAATTGTGAATTTGGTCTACTTGGGGCTTTGTTTGTGTGTGTATGTATTTTGGATTGTTGGATTGGGAACCGCATGATTTTATTCCATTCTGTATTTTGCTGTTTTTGACTAACGCTGCCCTATATGCTCCAACAGGATAGCCTACACCATGCTCAAAGAATGTCAACACTCGGCGAACAAGTTGTAGTGTTGTTACCGTTGTGAATAAAGTATTAACCTTTTTAATGCCACTTCTGTCTCTGCCTGTGATTATACCTCAGAGTGCTGACCCATAATCAAGTAGTGTTGAGCATACGGTCTACAATCTTTCAAATACTTCAACCCCGTTAGGTGACATAGATGCAAATGTTAAGTGATCTGTGTTGGAAAGGTTTGGATGGTAAAAAATGTGTGCGTGTGCGTTGTGAGTAATCAGATCGCATGGAAAGATACAAGCAAACCATTACCTGATCATCCTGAACTATTAGGGTTTCTCCTCAATGACTTGACATACAAGAAGCGAATCCTACGTAGAATAATGGTAACATTTGTAAGTAGGTTGGTTTGCAAAAATGAGAAAATAACAATGTTTGAAGACGGTATTGATAGGGCACTGAGCCTGCGGCCATATGCAGACAGATGGGTGCTGTGTATGGTCGTGTGCGCATCTTCTTGCTATAGCAGAAGCACGTCTTCTCGTTCTCCTCCTCACTGAACTTTCTCCTCTATATTGTCACCGTTCAGAACAGCCCGTAATGAAAGGTGTTTCTTTTAACCAGCAAAGGGATGGCACTCTGGTTATCTGAAAACCGGGTTGTTTATTTGCGTTCTTAATAGCAATTAAATCGTAAAATTGTGTCATTATGCTGGAATCAAAGTCCAAACGTTGCCGTGCCGTATTGATACGATGCTATTTCACGGAGAATGGTTACTCTTAATCAAAACTTCTTTCACAGAAATTGGATTCTCGCGTGTTGTTCTTGCATCCAGCCCCACAAAGATGCGAACTCTGTAGGAAAGGAGTACATAAAATACTTTCACATTTAACGCTCCCTTGTAGGCATGTAAACTGCCTCTATGCCTCAACAGTTTACGTAATAGGATTTACATAATGGCCCGATATTAATTATGTAATTAAGGATGCCATTTACTTTAACTTTGAGTACTCTCTGTTGCCATTTTCTTTGCATCTTCCATGCCGTTATTGTTAATAGTTGACGTGTGTGTGTGTGTGTGTGTGTGTGTGTGTGTGTGCGTGCGTGCTTATGCACCAGCTAGGCTTGGGATGTACTTTGGTTTGGAATGACCTACAATAACCCTTTTCAAAACACAGACACTATGTAAATGTTGATGCTATTTCCCATCCATAATGCCTGTTTGCTCTTAGGGAGTGGTGTGTGGCATCCAACCAGAATGGTTTGCAGTTGTTTGCAAGTAGTGGTGTGATTAATGTCAGTGTTACCCCAACATCTGCCACACCTTCACGTGGCTATAGCATATACAGCTCTGCACGCACACTTTGGTAAATACAGCTAGCTGATGTACCGGCCTACAGTGTCCCCTGACAAGGCTGCCGGGGAGGAGAGTCTTTGCAGACTCGTTGAAAGTGTCAATATTTGATGTTCCACAACCTTTTCGATTGACTGGAATTCCTTTTTTATGAACACAGGGGAAACCTGTCATCCAGACCTTTCGATGTGTTGCATGTAGAACTTGGCAATTACTCCAGGCGTCGTTTTATCTGGCTGACGGTATCTTTGGCCATTTATTATTATTTTTTCTCTCTGTTTGGTTGTGCTCTGGTTGACCTTAGCTTCCTCTCGTGTCTTTTATCTGCCGATGGATTCCATTAGCCCAGCATCACCGTGGCAGGGATGTGATTACAGCCCAACCGGGTCTTTGGATACGCGTGACACTTCGCTCACACCTTTCATTTGCTTCTTACAGCAGCCTGCTGTCCTACCGTTGTGTTTGGAGCCCTTCACCCAACGATTCTCTCTCCTCATATGTTTGTGTCGGTAGGCCTCGTTGTATTCTGCCTGTGGTAACGGTGGTCTGGTGGTGGTGGAGGTGCTGGTAGTGTAGTTTATCATTGTGGATATCTGTTTTGGACACTATTATTAGCCCCCTTTTATTCTGAAATAATTCCTTCATTTCAGACGTGACGGTGGCAGCCTGTAATTTGTCTTGTGTTTTTTATGCTGCTTGCCTGTTTGGGGGCAAAGCTGATGGACAGACTCGGGCACAAACAATGGTGCTTTGTTTTGGCGGGCACTGCCATCCCCGAGTGCGATGAAAACGTCTTATTTCCAGAATTTGGGAGCCAGAGTTACTACTCGTGAAGTCCAGGCTTTTAAAAACGATATTGCAAAAATCCCGCCCTGAAAACGCTACTTGGTAAAACAGTCACACCCATGCCGGATTTCCAAGTGCTACAATTTAATTACAATGACAATCACGGCTTTTCGAAACAACTGGAGCCTGATTTTAATTGAACAGCAAGTCAGCTCGTATTTCCTCTAATTTGATTGTCACACTCTTGAATTGTGTTTGATTATCACAAAACAAAGCCAATGAGATAATCATTTGTAGCGTACTGCTGTATTTAGTTTAATCTTCAGGGCTGCAGAGGCCTCACCAAGCAGGTAGAGAGAGCCTGTCATTCCAAATCACAGCCAGCCGCTGAAGCATCGCAAGCAAAGATAGGCTGAAAAGGTCATTCGGGTCGTCTCATTCCAGATCTTACCATGTGCCAGTCTAATTCCAATTAGGGAGCCTGTCTTCTTCGCTCAGCCACATGCAGATCCTAACAACTAGATGGAGCTGAACACATTCAGGGCCAGTGTATGAAAGCCAATATTGTAATATCAATCATGTGGTGGTTAGCTGTCCTGGCCGCTCAAGAAATTCCAGAGACTATCAGACCACCAGGGACTACTAGAGACTACTAAAATCTGCTAAATAATACTAGAGACCACTGAAGACTATTAAGACTAATAAATAAAGACTACCGAATAAGTCTGCTAAATACCACTAGAGACAACGGAAGACTATTAAAGACTAATAGAGATTATTATATAAACTACTAGAGACTACTTAAAACATTTAAGAATATAAGGACTACTAGAGACTATTAATACTACTGGAGACTACTAGAGACTATTAATACTACTGGAGACTACTAGAGACTATTAATACTACTATAGACTTCTAGAGACTATTAATACTACTGGAGACTTCTAGAGATTAGGGACTATTACGACTCCTAGAGACTATTAATACTACTGGAGACTTCTAGAGATTAGGGACTATTACGACTCCTAGAGACTATTAATACTACTGGAGACTACTAGAGACTATTAGGACTACTAGGGACAACTAGGAACTGCTAGATACTACATAAGACTATTAACAATATTTGGACTACTAGAGACAACTGTAGACAACTAAATACTACGAAGACCACTAAAGACTACCGGAGACTATAGAACCTACTAGAGAGACTACTAAAGACTGCTACGAAGCAGCAACTATCAAAGACTACAAACTAATAAACTAGAGACAGCTGATGAATACTAGAGAATACTAGAGACTATCAAACACTGAGTACTAGACATATGAAGAATAGGGTAAAAACAGTAAGGATAGCTGGCTAGACGGTCGCAGGCAGCAGGATGTGTTCTAGTAGATAACCTTTTTTAGGGAACTTTCTACTTTGGGGACACACCACGGTGTACTTCCATCTCCTCCAGTAAGGTTTAAGGACATTGTGGTGGAGCACCTTCTTTTGAACGAGGAGCAGACTGCCATGCGCTTTCTCAACAGGGGTCGCATTGACCTGTGTCAGCAGAAAACCCGGTTCTTTGAATAGAAAAAACAACTTGTGTCATAACTTATATTTACACAGTTATTAAAACTTAAGAAAAACTGTAAGATGGATAAAAAAAAGGGGATAAATCAAGGAGAAGGTGTAAATTGTCTGAAATGGTATGCTTTGCAGTAAATGTGATTCATGCGAGACGTTACACTGACTGCAGATCATTCCCTCATAAATTAAAGTATTTTAGTGAAATAGTCCTTGTCCTTTGCTGCCACGGCATGATGTTTGAATCAGAAATGTAAATGTTCATTTCCTAGTCAAGGTCAGAACACAGAGGGGACCCTGTGGTGAGAACGTTTTTCAAAGATTCGCTTTTGAGGTCAAACCTACAAAGGTACATCCTGTTGAATTTCAAATATGCAGGAAAAAAAATAACTCACAGTGCCTCTGGTGGTCTTTTCTATAAAATCACATTTTATTCGTTTTCTGAATTATGTAAAAAAATAAATAAAAAGACAGGTTTTTTCCTCATGTCACCGGCTTGTAACCATTATAGTTTGCTATAAAAAAAATCATATTCACCGCAAATAATCCTTCAAAACTGATGACACACACCATTCTGTATTATGGAAGGAATGTAGCAGATCCAAGGTGAGGTTCTGAGCCAAGCTGTTGGCGTAACCCCTGCGCTGCTGTAGAGATGGTGGTTAGTGTGAACCACACAAGATGTGCGTGTTTTGCACACACACACACACACACACACACACACACACACACACACACACACACACACACACACACGCGTGCGCACACATGCATGCGCTTGTTTGCCTGTATGTGTGACATTATGGATGGCTGTCAGAGTGTTAGTCTGTGCTTGTGTGCAGACGCACGTGTGTGTGTGTGTGTGTGTGTGTGTGTGTTTTCACAGACACACAGACGTGTAAATATTTGTTCCCCACTGTGCGCTGGTGAACACCTAACACCATGGTTAATTTCCCATCCCGGCAGTCACCCTCTGTTGCCTTTTGCTCCGGTGCTTTCAAAGGCTTTAAGGGGGAGAGGACCCGAGAGCTGAAGACTTGGTTTGCTCACCACTTGATTAAAGCGGGTCGTGTTGTAACGCCAAGGAATCCTGTGGGATGAATGGCATGCAGTTGTGTCTGCTCCTTAATGTTTGCTTGATGTTCTGTATGTTTTCAGATGACTGAATTCTACGTTGCATCCAGAGTGTCAGAGTCTAACGTTTTATCATTTTTGTAAATCGTTTTTTGGGGCGTGCAAAGGGATTTCTATAATTCATACAAAGTGATCGCCGTCACGCAATGTGCTAGTTGTGCGCGAGAAGTCGGAAAGAGATTCCACCGCAGATGATCTGAAGACATTTCTCCAAGCCGCATGGTGGTTCTGTAATGCCTGCTCACTCTCTCAACTAATATCCATATTTAATGTCTGCCAGCTGTCTCCCCTGATTTAATTGTTGGCAGGCAAAGCTCCAGCTAGGCCGAGAGGACGAGATCTCTGTGTGATCTCTCAGAGTACATCATAAAAGATTCTTACTACGTTGAAACACATTTTTATGGCTCGACCTTATATCTCGGTACTGCATATATTATATATATATATATTAATATATCTATTATGATGGAAAACTTTTAGCTGTGCCATTTGCGCAGTTGAAAAGGTCTTAATTACAGTAAGAGAAAAGTGAACAGAAATGGCATTGAATGTGCTGTGCTATATTTTCAATATGTCCACATGTTCATTATACAATCATACCAATTCGATTTTTAGTGCATAACATTTAGTCAACAAATGAATACAGTGACATATTCCAATCTGTCCCAATGCACAGTGTACAATCATGTCAATTAAATAGTTGTACTATTTAATTTAGTCAACAATTCAATGGCTATTTCAATGGCAAGTGGCAAGTGTATGTGAGCGATATAGAGTCTCCATTCGCCTGCCTGTGTGTGTGTGTGTGTGTGTGTGTGTGTGTGTGTGTGTGTGTGTGTCTATGGATCAAGATCTCCTCTCAGGTGCTACAGCTGCATGCGGTGAGGGCAGAAAGGAAGGTGTGTGCGTGCGTTTATGTGTGTGTGTGCGTGCATGGGGCGAGGTGTTTGTGACCACATCTTTTCAGTTGGTGAAACAACATCAGAATAGGTGAGAATAGAGAACCACATGTACTGCTACCCCCTCCCTCCATTCACCTCCTCCCTCCCTCTCCCCCGCCTCTCCCTCCACCTCCCTCTCCTCCCTCCCTCCCCTCCTCCTCACTCCTCCATCCCCCTCCCTCCAACTCCTCTCCCCCTTTCTCTCTCCCCTCCCTCCGCCTCCTCCCTCCCCCCTTGCTCCCTCCCCTCCCTCCCCCTCTCTTCCCCCCCTCCATCGCTCCTCTCTTCCCTCCCTCCATCCCTCCTCTCTCTGTCCCTCCATCCCTCCCTCTCCTCTCTTCTTCTCTCTCCCTCAATCCACCTACTCCTTCCTTCTCTCCCCTCCCTCCCTCCTTCCCCTCTCCTCTCCTCTCTCCCTCCCTCAGTCGACCTCCTCCCTCCTTCTCTCCCCTCTCTCCCTCCCTCCCTCCCTCCCCTCTGCTCTCCTCCCTCCCTCCCTGGCGCCCCACGAGGAGTGAACAGGTGCGTGTTTTAGTGGGGCAGCCACTGCAGCATGCAGGAGATAAGGCTGAGAGTCTGAGAGCTACAGCATTCATCTCAGAGGAGGCCCCGTCTCCATCACAGCTCACCTGCGCTTGCTGCTCTGCTCCCCCCCCCCCCCCCCCCCCCCCCCACCCCCACCCCCGTGCACTCAGCACTCGCCACTCTAGACTCTCCAGCCATCCAACTCTACATGTGCCACATAGTTCTTCACCGCCCGCCGGTTTATTGCATATCATTTAATGTTGACTGTGTGAATTTGTCTGTGGTGCCCATATGTACTGTGTCCTTGAGCCAGAGGAAGACACTTTTGAATTTAAGTTGTTTTTTTATAATTAAATCGGGGCTGGATTTACAATGGCAGTCAGTGAGGCTTTTTTAGGGGGGATATTGTCCAAGTGACTTTCCTGAAGTCCTTGTAAATAGCAATTTGAGAGGAGCGCAGCGCTGGCTAAGTCTCTTAGCCCTGGTTCAACCTCAGCAGTATCTTTTGCTTTGTTTCCTGGTGTATGCCCTGCACTTTGCACTGCCACTAAGCTGTGTTTTACTCGTAAAGAATACGCTAAACATGTTCCTGCATACTCTCGCACAAAGCGTCCCAACGCCATTTATTACGGAACCGCTAAGTACGGGAATTACTGTGGATATATTAACCGTTTCCTGGAGTGATCCAACTGATAAATGCTAGACTAGACCTTTCGCTATACTTACCGTAATTACCACCATAATTCAACTTTTAGACAGCAGCGAGTGTGGAAAGAACTGGCGGTAAAATCACCCTGAATGTTTCTGCTGATGAAAAGGAGGTGCAAAGAAAATATCAAAACAGTTTTGTTTTTTTCCCCTCTGATCCAGTTTTCTAGGATGCTATTCATCATGGTCTGACTTGTGTTCACAGCGATAAGCTCAAGTGTGGATTTGGTGCTTTAGTGGCATTCTTACGTAAGCCATGTACGTCCAGGAGAAATAGTTATGCACATGCCTCACATTAAGAGCATGCAGGCATGGGGGGCTCTGGTTCATGGGCGCAGTTAAGGATTCGACCCAGAACTTTCGGGCGCAAAGCAGAAAAGCGTTAACCTTGCGAGGTCGCTAGATTTGCGAGATTGCGATCCCGTGCAAATCCATCTCACCAGGCGTCAAGTTATCCATTTGTGTCCAAACCACCGGTGGTTCGGCCCAGTCAGGGTCCTATGAGGAACTACGTGATCTACAGATGGTTCACCCAATCATCTGCCAATATCTTTTGAAAGTGCCTGCCCCTATCCAAACCGTTTCCATGGATGACTTCCCGGAGCGTTCTGCTTAGACCCTTCTGGCGCGTCAGGTTGGAAAACCCTAGTTACGAATGGACTATCCCATTTTAGCCTCAAAGCAGCTATTGTGAAATATGTAAAATAATGATCCATATCACACACAAATGTTCATCTCCAGGGTACTGCTTCTGCAAACACTTTCCAAGTACTGTGTGGACTTTGTGGAGGGTTGCAGCGTTTCATATCATCCATAATACTCTTACAGAGAAAGCTTCACTCCTGCTCCATTTAAAGTAGAGATAAAAATGGCGTAGCATTCATATTTTAAAATTTTGCCCTTGTCCAATATATCTCCATGAACTGCCTGCAGACACAGTGTGTAATCAGTGAGGGAGGTGGGGGTTAGCATTCCTGTGGTGATGTGTAGAATATCCATGACCTGTAGGTGTCCCTGTTGCTACATCCGTATCACTGGTGCATCGCTACCAGTGGTCCTGCGATGATGATGATGATAAGGATGACTCTTAAGGTCGGGGAGAGAGAGGGTCAGCATGTCTGCATCACTCGAACCACACACACATGTACACACACACACACACACACACACACACACCACACACACACACACACACACACACACACACACACACACACATATGCACACGCACATGCAGACACACACACATACACACACGCACATGCAGACACACACACATATACGCACACGCACATGCACATGCAGACACACACACACAGACACACACACACATACAAAAAACATGTGGGGGAAATATTATCACCGCTAAATACATAAACCGTTTTGCTCTGGTTTTACAGCATCTTTGATTGTGGCATAACAATGCGTCCCTTTACTTTAGCTGATTGGAAACGCAATACTTTTTTGTGCTCTAATTGTCCTTATAAATGTTTTTTCTCTCACGGCGACAGGCAACAGTGGCAACGGAGATTTAGGGAGCAGCGAGACGATTTGAGGGTTAAAAATGTAAAATGTCAAAAGCCTCGGCCGTGGGCCCAGAGTGGGCGAGAAACAGCGACAGATATGTTTAGGATGTTATGCGAAGTGAGGGAGTGGATTTCCATTTGCGAAACAAAAGGGGCTGCCACCTGTCAAGCCCGGCCCTGTTGGGCCCCCAGACTCCGTCTCTGCTGCAGACTGGATCTGGCGCTACTGTACTCCGTTCTGTGTAGAGAACAGCTTTACATACACAACAAAGGAGGCACAGAGACAGCCAAACACATATGAACGCAGGATATACTCTTGTAAAGAATGCCAATATTATAACATAAATACATAAATAATTTTTTTTTAATTTATATATATATATATATACATATATATGTAAATATAAAAAACATTTTCCCCAATTTTCTTTTTACTGATAAATAGCGTGGTTTAAAGTGGTTTATTTTATCTGCTGTCTTTGGGTATATTTTGTCTTCTATTTCTGAGCTTCCATTATACTCCATAATAATTTTGACCTCTACAGAAGAAACGGATGCATTATTGCAATTCTTTTCTCCTGAATGGAATAAAGAGGACAAGGCAAGCCTTTATCCCTCCCTATCTCTTTTTCATTTAAATAAAAGGATTATAGACATTTCAAGTTTGCTTTATTTTAGAGTGTATGCTCTTCATACTTCTAATATGGCTCGATATATATATTTTTTGTGTTCATTTCAGAGCTGTCAAAAGCAGTTCTGCAATTATCTAGTGATAGACGCGCTGTTTCCAGAAAGTTTGGTAAGGTGACTACACAAAGTTACCTTCAAGGGGTAAATAAAAACATTTCAAGCAAACGCCGCAGTCAGATCACAACATATTTACTGAAACGTACAACAAGAACAGAATAAACAACCCTGGCATTCGTTTAGATATCGTCCTGTATCTGTTTATAGATCCCTCTTCGTTTGACCTCAAAATATGACGCACTTGGAAGTTGAGGACAGACGCATTAGCGTCTCTTTAAATACCGCACACTCCACCGTGTGCGCGCTTGTGTGTGTGTGTGTCTTCATATCCGCATGGCTGTATGGATTCCCAGTGATTTCCCATCATTCACCGTCCCAGTGGATACCCTGTCCACCACAGAGCCATAAAGTATGACATGGACAGCAATCAGCTGCAGGCCTGCTGCTCCATGTTAGAAACACAGGTCTGGGAGATCCATATAGGCCAGTGGCCCGGCCCGCCCCCCCCCCCCCCCCCCCCCCCCTGCGCCAGCCTCCCCCCTTCCTCCCCCCTTCCTCCCTCCCTCCCCATGAGACGGGCCTGGGTCGGTGACACCGGCGTGTGTTTCTAATGCGTTGCTCTCGCTGGGCGTTTCTCCTGCCTGTCAGCGCTAATCGCTTGCCTTTCTCGGTCTCCTCCGGGAACTGTCTCCACCCAGCCCCCCCCCCCCCCGGGCAATCAACACTTGTTAGTCAGCACCCAATGAGGAGTGAGGGATCCTTAAAGCGATGCTGAAAACCCCTTAAGGGTCATCCATCCCCCTCTACTGCCCCCCCCCCCCCCCCCCCCCCGCTCCCCTCCACCCCTCCCAACCACCCATCCCCTCCACCCCCCTGCTGATGCACAGAAAAAGCCAGGAAGTACCTGGTGGTCCCAATGGGAGAGGTGGGCTATTCAATCTCAGAGAAAGTGGTTGGTTTTTGGGCTTAGTCTGGTCTGTGTGTATGGTGTAAGAGGCAGTGTTGGTGGCGTTGTAGTCTCAAACATCACATCAACATCTAAAGTGTGACGGAGGATGAGCTCAAATCCGGGTGAACAAGGCGCTTCACTTTTTGTTTCGACCAACTGTGTGGCTGGAGGCGGGGCTTCGGTAAATGCGTGGCTGGCGAACACAAACCCGACCAGCGGCAGTCATCTGAAAAGGTGTCTGCAAAGGTTTCAAATCAACACCCTGTAGCCACTGGCCACTGCAGCAATGCACGGAAATGCCCCTTCTGGAAGCTCCACCCCCTCGTGTGTATGTGTTTCTCCTCAGCAGAACATCCCCCCGTAACGAAACAGGGAACAGTTTTTCTTTCTCCCGCCCGGGCTCCGCGCCACAGAGTAGGACTGCTGGATCCGGTGTGAATGGACGAATCTGAATCTGAATATGGCAGTGCGGGGTTTGGCGTCAGTCTGCCTGCCTGCCGGTCGCCAACAGAGGCGGTGAAGAGAACGCGGAGCTCCTGAACCCCGGCGCTAGGCCTTTCTCCGTCCTCAGCATCACCGCGGGAGGCCTGGTCCTTTTGAATTCGGTTCATAGAGTGTAAGGAGCGATAGGATCGCAGCGCCATGATAGGTATCGTCGGGGGTGGGGGGGGGGGGGGGGGGGGGGGGGGGGTCTCATACTGTGAGACCGGCCTGGCTTGTGTTGCCGGCAGGAAATGAGCCCGAGTTTTTCATTTCCCTGTTGCTATCTCCACCACGCCGGCTGAATTAGGAAGCCCTTTTTTTGGGGCCGAATTGGTACCCGATTACATCTCCACTAATATTCACAGCGCTAAGAGACGGGAGCAGGTCCTTCTCATCAGCGGCGCAATCTCGACCGTGCATTTCTTATTCATGGCAAAATGCTAAATAGCAACAGGTTCAAGAGCCGCCGGCTTTGAGTAGGGGCCCGTAATTGATTTCACCTTGTTGAGAGCGCTGATGGGATGTGGTTTGGGGAAGCGAGATGGGGTGATTGACGTTCCTCTAAACTGTGGAGATGCCTGCTGCGTGATGGATAGATGGCATCAGTGAGAGAAAACCAGCGAGGCACTGTGGTTTTATCAGCATACAATGCTGCCATACCTGCCAGATGGGAAAATTGCAAACATCCTTTCTTCAAATTGTCCTTTGGTGTGACATTTGTTTATACGTATCCTTTATCTCTGCCTCGGTGTAGTACTCTACTGCTCTTTGTGTCATTGTGTCACACAAACTAGTTCCATTCTTTCTTCTTATAGGAAATGCACTAACTCTAATTAGGTTAAAGCTGTCATACATAACACAGAAGCCGTAGCCTGTTCTCCTCCTGCTAGAGAAAGCTTCCAATCTGTCTTCCCGTTTTGCCAACAATTTTACAAAAATAAGAAAGGGGGAAAAAAACGTTTGGCGGCTCTTTGATTGCCGCCCGGATTCCTGGGTGCAAGGGGTGCAAGGGTGGTGACGGCGGGGGTGGAGGGTAGAAAACAACAGCGTTCAACCCAGTCATCCATCTTGAGGAAAATCAATGGGCCCTGTCTCTGAGCCGCCTTCACCCCAGCGAGCTGCGGATTCTACTACCAGCAGGCAGAGCAGCGCACATGGGGAAGGGGCGAAGGAAATGACACACACTGTTGCAGCAAGTAGAAAAACACAAGCAAAGAGGCTGCAGCATTTCCCCCTAGAATCACAATGATTGGTTATTGGAATGGATAATAATGAGAAGAATTTGGAAAGAAATACTGACTAGAGCTTTTTTTTTTATTGTAATATATCTTGGCTCACGTGAAAAGTACAAACGACATAAAAAAAAAAGGATCCATTTTCTAAAGTCTTTTTTGGCCTAATGTGACAGCGTGTGAGTGAAGGTGGATGACGAGGGATGACAATAAAGGGTATTTTCCACTTGTGCTAGCTTACAGCTACGTGCTGCTTGCTCGAGGACCGTGGCGGTTGGTTCTAGCCTTTATTGGCTGCTTGTTAACCTTTTAGATGGCAGTGAAAAGGCTACTGGACTCATTGTACCCCCCCCCCCCCCCCCCCCCCCCCCCCCCCCCCGCCCCCTAGCGTCGCTGAATTGCCTGTTTATTCCTCTGTTTATTTGTGTATGGAGAACCGGGGGAGCAGGTGGGCTGCCCTTAAACATGCAAGCTGCTCCCCCTGACAAGCTCGCAAAGGCGGACGCGTCTTTTATCTCACCGGTCGTTTTAGAAGACGACGTAATTTACAACGCCGTGAGATACACAGGTTTGCTGGTGTAGGATTATATGGGGGAGGTCGTTAGAAATATGGGCTGGGTGGTCCAGCATCGTTTGCAACCAGGTCGGATGGTTACAAGAAACCCTTCCCTCATCTGATCGTTATTCCTGCAGCGAGGCTGGGGGTTTTCATGGTGGTGTTGGTGGTGATGGAGGTGATGTTGATGGGGCGATGGTGGTGGTGCTGGTAGTGATGTGGTGGTAGTGGTGGTTGTGGTGGTGGTGGTAGTGGCAGTGGGGGTGGTGGTGATGGGGTGGTGGTTGTGGTGGTAGTAGTAGCAATGATGGTGATAGTGATGGGGTGGTGGTGGTGGTGGTGGTGGTGGTGGTAGTGGCGGTGGTGGTGGTGGTGGAGGTGGAGGTGGTAGTGGTGGTTATAGTGGTGGTGGAGGTGGTGGTTATGGTGGTGTTAGTGTTGGTGGTGGTGTTAGTGTTGGTGGAGGTGGAGGTGGTGGTGGAGGTGGAGGTGGAGGTGGTGTTAGTGTTGGTGGTGGTGTTAGTGTTGGTGGTGGTGTTAGTGTTGGTGGAGGTGGTGGTTATGGTGGTGTTAGTGGTGGTGGTGTTGTTAGTGGTGGTGGTGGTGTTAGTGGTGGTGGTGGTGTTAGTGTTGGTGGAGGTGGAGGTGGTGTTAGTGTTAGTGTTGGTGGTGGTGTTAGTGTTGGTGGTGGTGTTAGTGTTGGTGGAGGTGGAGGTGGTGTTAGTGTTGGTGGTGGTGTTAGTGTTGGTGGAGGTGGAGGTGGTGTTAGTGTTGGTGGAGGTGGAGGTGGTGTTAGTGGTGGTGGTGGTGTTAGTGTTGGTGTTGGTGGAGGTGGTGTTAGTGGTGGTGGTGGTGGTAGTGTTGGTGGAGGTGGAGGTGGTGTTAGTGGTGGTGGTGGTGTTAGTGTTGGTGGTGGTGTTAGTGTTGGTGGAGGTGGAGGTGGAGGTGGTGTTAGTGGTGGTGGTGGTGTTAGTGTTGGTGGTGGTGTTAGTGTTGGTGGAGGTGGAGGTGGAGGTGGTGTTAGTGGTGGTGGTGGTAGCTCTCATGAGTTATTTCCCCACGAGGAAACGGCAGCAGTACGAAGCGAGGCAGACACGTTTAAACAGCAGTTCTGCTTCTTTGACTAAACGAAATGTTTTAAGTCTAACCTAAGCCGTGTTGCTCCATTACCAGCGTTCTACTGCAGGCCCCCCCCCCCCCCCCCCCGGGGCTTGTGTTAGCTCTAGGGGGGGCCGCGCAAGCAGGCGGTGGGCATGGGACCCGCGTTCTGAAGGAGGAGACGGCACCTGAGTGAGACGCTGGTTGAAAAGAGGCGAGAATCAATCAAGCGAGGTGCGCCGTGATTGACAGCTTGCCACGGCGCTTTGTGTGCAAGTGTCATAAGGAGCGCAATCGCTCTCCATTCTCTCGCCCCCTCCTCCCCAATCTCCCCCTCTCCCTCTCTCTCTCTCTTTCTCTCCCGCTCTCATCCATCACTCGCATTCTCACCGATCATCATATTTTTGCCTGCTCTTAAATGTCTCGCCAAACTTCCCCAATATGTCACTGTTCTCTCCGTCCCCATCACTCTCTCTCTGCCCCCCTTCGCTCTCTGTCATCCCCCCTCTATCTGTATCTCTCTCTCTCTGCCCCCCTGTCTCTCTCTGTCTCCCCCCTCTATCTGTATCTCTCTCTCTCTGCCCCCCTGTCTCTCTCTGTCATCCCCCCTCTATCTGTATCTCTCTCTCTCTGCCCCCCTGTCTCTCTCTGTCTCCCCCCTCTATCTGTATCTCTCTCTGCCCCCCTGTCTCTCTCTGTCTCCCCACTCTATCTGTATCTCTCTCTCTGCCCCCCTGTCTCTCTCTGTCTCCCCCCTCTATCTGTATCTCTCTCTCTCTCTGTCTCCCCACTCTATCTGTATCTCTCTCTCTGTCTCCGTCCCTCCTCTCTCTCGCTCTCTGTCCATCCTCTCTCTCTCTTTCTCCCTCTCTCTCACCCCGCCCCATCAGTTTCCTCTCTCTGCGGCCCTCTCCTTTTCCCACAAACGCACACACACACACACACAAACCCTCTCCTTGTGGGGAGAGGGTGTGTGTGGGTGTGGGGTGTGGGGGGATGCATAACACTGCGAGGCATTTAAGGCTCCAGACGGACACTCCTTTAATCTTCCCTGTTCTGTAACCTTCAGCAGAGGGAGGAAGGAACAGCCTCGCCGCTTGTGTACCTTCACATAACAACACCAATCCATCCTTCTCCTTTTTTTGTCCGTGCGTTCCTCACGTCTCTCATTACTCAGGCCCGCTTGGAGAGCTTCTGTGTTGCGCTATTTGTTTTCATTATACTGACATGTACATTACAATGGCAGCCTGAGACGAGGAGGGTGGTGGTGGTGGTGGTGGTGGTGGGGGAGGGGGGGGGGGGGGGGGGAGGGGTGAGGAGGGAGGGGTGGGGTTGGGGTACTGGTGCTGCAAAGCGAGAGACCTTGGCGGACGACAGATCTTATAGAGTGGAGGTTTCCGCTTCGCATCTCGGTCCAGCTCTTAAATCACTCCAGTCTTGAGACCCGCCGAGGCTGTGTCTCAACTGGGAGGGGGCTTCCTGTCACCTCCATACCTCTTTGGGACGCTTCCTCGTTAGGTACCTGCTCTGCGGACGTGCTTCACTAAGTGAGACAGCCTTGCCACGCAGCAGAAGAGAGAAGAGACGTTGGGTGGTGTTTAGTTAAAAGACGAAGCGTACAACTTACGATGGTATTTGTGATGCTGGGCCTTAAGGCATATTGTTCACCGACCAAGGAACCAATCTGGGAATTTCGCCAAATCGCGGTAAATGCTCTCCTGTGCTTTGAATTGGGACAGCCCTAAGCCGCCATGTTTGCCACCTATGTACGAAGCATCCCCATAACTGAAACACAACCCCCACGTTTTGTATTCGTTTTTCTGCTTTTTCAAGGATTATCCAAAGACAAGACAAGGCAACGTCTTCCGTCTATTTTCTCCTCTTCATCATGGCGGTAAAATGGCGGTGTTTGCATTTGGAACACAGTAGAAGGTGTCAGCCAGCGTCAGTGGTTCTGCTCAGAAAGTGAAGCGGCTGCTTTCAAAGCAAGTGGGTCGATGGCTGCTGCTCCTGCCAGAGGTTGTCAAGGTTTCCTGGAGGAAGACACCTAATCTTTAACTGCTCCTGATGAGCGGCTTGTTGCTCCGTCTGTTTGACACCTCCATCCGTGCGTCTCCAAGTCTGAGGCAACTAACTGTAAAGTGCTTTGGCGAGAAAAAGTGCAGCATGCAAAATGCAGTCTGTTGAACATGTGCTGACGGTGGAGGGAAAGCATCAACTTTATGAAAACAGATGGAAATTCTGGGATAGTTAGCTAAATATGCATACATGCAATAGTTGTGTTTTGCCTTATATTGATTAATGACTCCTTAAGCGATATTGTTCCCTATTATTGGAACAAATATTTCTTGTTTTTTTATGAACGCCTTCAGTAACGTTTCTATGAAGTTGTTCTGAATTCTGAATTCTGATTGGTTGTCCTGACGGAATGCCCAATCCTCCTTAACCACGCTGGTTCTGAGCCATAGAGATTCTGTCCCACAAACAAGTAAATAAATGCATAAATCAAACAATCAATCACTCAGTGAACAAACCCCAGGCTTTATTATTTATTTATGGAAAACACGTTGAGAAGTGACAATCTGAGCGCTGGCGACAATAGAAATGGAAAAGGACACAACAATCAATCAAGTGCAATGCACAATATACGGGACATTTACTTTTAATATCCCAACAGGATAGCGTTGGAAAACAATTCAATATTTTTAAGAAATTGTTAATGGACGTCTTCACAACATTAATGCGTACATGGCGCTATGTGGTACAACTTGAGGTGTTCTAAAATAACGTTAATCTCGATCATTTTTTGGTGCAAACTTTATGTTGGGCTGGGGTACTGAATGGGGCGCTACGATGGAGCACAATGTGTGCCTGTGCTAAACTCCGTGACAGCAGGTGCTACAAATGTTCCTCGTACCTTCCCTAAGCTTCCCTGGTGAGTGGACGTGAGCTGAAGGGAAATGGCGGCAGCTGCCTCTGCGCTGGCTCTCTCCATAGGAGACCAGATGGGAGAGTGGGAATCAGACGCTGCAGCGAGATACCGCGTCAAGTCAGTTTGTGTTTCCTGAAAAGACACATTGACCGGAGCACCCCCCGTCTTCCCTTGTGGGTTGGCTTTTAAAAGCAGTGAGCTTGGATGCTTATTATAATCAGAAGGGTAGAGAGGCCGAGGCCAGTAAACAATAAATACTGCTAAACATCTCGCAACAGGATGAATCATGTCTTTTTTTATTTCCGCAGCCAAAAAAACGGGATTTCTGGTTTTGTGTCGCTCGCCGTTTTTACGTTCAGGTGGACCTGGAGGCTGGACAGACAGTTGGCATCCACAACGATTAGCTGTCACTTAGTAGCGCACGATGGATGTTTCGCTAACACGAGGGAGCAGTTGTGTGCCCGATAAGGTAGGACTCGAAGGGCCTCGGAAAAAGCGAAGTTCAAACGGTTTCAGGAAAGTGTTTCAGGCATCCAGGGTGGAAACAAATCCCTCCGGATCTGTGTGCTGTTTAAATGGCTAGATGTTTAATGCCTAAATCCATTCTCCATAAAACCTCCAGAAGTCATTTAACGATAGATCAATAGGGTGTACTTAAAATAACCATTACTGAACTCTGTGGGAATGTTTATTGTGATTTTAAATAAACAATCCTGGAATTAGATTGGAGAGGAATGAACGAGAGCAGACGGGGGTGGGAGGGGGGGGGGGGTGGGATGTACGAGAGAGAGAGAGAGAGAGAGAGAGAGAGAGAGAGAGGGGGGGGGGTTATCTGATGTAGCAGCACATACACACACATGTGGGCAACGTGGCACAACATGGAAAAGCCAAACTTTCCATCTGAAATAAGCATGGGCAGTGAGGGAGAGTGAAAAAGGACGTGGAAAACATCTCATGAAAAGAGTTGTTTTGTTGAATACAAATAAAAAGTCGGAGTGGGAGAGGCGGAGAAGCAATCGACCATTTTTGTCATGGACCAAAGCCGTCCACCGCATACTGTAATTACACAACTGTGTTGCTCTTAGTTTGAGATGCCACGGCATCATCACCTTTCAATGCTCTCTCCTC